>JAFHAQ020000023.1:0-549305 GCA_017347545.2 Arxiozyma slooffiae | reverse complement strand
CATACACCCATACACCCATACACCCATACACCCATACACCCATACACCCATACACCCATACACCCATACACCCATACACCCATACACCCATACACCCATACACCCATACACCCATACACCCATACACCCATACACCCATACACCCATACACCCATACACCCATACACCCATACACCCATACACCCATACACCCATACACCCATACACCCATACACCCATACACCCATACACCCATACACCCATACACCCATACACCCATACACCCATACACCCATACACCCATACACCCATACACCCATACACCCATACACCCATACACCCATACACCCATACACCCATACACCCATACACCCATACACCCATACACCCATACACCCATACACCCATACACCCATACACCCATACACCCATACACCCATACACCCATACACCCATACACCCATACACCCATACACCCATACACCCATACACCCATACACCCATACACCCATACACCCATACACCCATACACCCATACACCCATACACCCATACACCCATACACCCATACACCCATACACCCATACACCCATACACCCATACACCCATACACCCATACACCCATACACCCATACACCCATACACCCATACACCCATACACCCATACACCCATACACCCATACACCCATACACCAAAATTTTGGTTTTAACTTCTTCTTTTACATCAGCATCAACCATACAAACGGAATCTTCATCCTGAAAAAACTTGTTGTATATATTTCTCATTTTACTCTTGCTACTAAAGAAGAATACCCCTTTACCCTGTTCTGTATTTTTCAGATACCTGTAAATTAAGTTATAGACTATTTCTTCAAACTTTGTCTTTTCACACCATTCTACATTAGTTCTGATGTTCTTGTTGGGTACCTCCTCAATTGCGTTAATATACCTTCCTTCTTTCACTATTCTTCTACTTATGTCACGTTCAATTGTGATAATATCCAACAACCATCTTGGAAGCGTTGCTGATATCATTATAATTTTCAAATACTTTTCCCATTCAAAACCTGCTATAGTTGACAGTCTGCTTCTAAATTTCTTTTCTGTCCACAAAACGTGAGCTTCATCAAAAATAATATAACCTCTTTTAACATTTTCAAAAATGTTTTCCCAATTAGCAAGTGTTTCTTTTATACCTCTAGAAGCGAAAGAATCAAAACAACCAACTAAAACATTAACTTTTTTGCTCTTCAAGTTAACCTCAGACTCCTTCAAAATATTAATATCTTCAACTATCAAATTATAGCTTCTTAATTTCTTAATGGAACTTATTTTTAAAGCCTCATATGGGACAGCCAAAAAGTGGATATAATGTCCAGGGTCAACTTTATGTAATGTTAAAATAGGCAATACATACGTTAAAGTCTTACCAAATGCAGTAGGAGCTTGTAAAGCAAGAAATTTTCTATTGCATAATAAGATGTTTAGGGTAAAGTTATGTTGGGTAGCCGACAAAATTTAAAATTCTTCCCGTAGAGTTTCTTTCCCTCCTCAAAAACATCCCATATATCAAATAAAGCAGTATCAGTTACAACTTCTTCAGCTAGCGGACGATGTTCTTCATTATTAGCTGAGTCTCTCTTAATGCTACAATAATTAGTTATTTCTTGGAATTTTTGACACAACTTCTTGGCATGGTAATAATCTAAATCACATTCATATATATGGTCAATATGCCTACTTTTGTCCACACCATAGTTATTATTATGAGTTTTTATGTTGTGACCAAAGCAATATGATAACATTGTGGAATGTTCATTCATTAATAACCCTTCAGGAACAATAAAATGTTTCCATAGAGCAACAAGACCTTGTCTAAATGTTCTAAGTTTGTGGTGTTTGTAATATGATTGATCTTTTGGAAAAGACATAAGTGTACTAGAAAAAGAAGTAGAAGAAATCAGCCCATAATGCAAGATGTCAACAAAAAGAAACATTTTCAAAATAGTATCGCCCGTTGAATTTGCAGGCATTTGTTCAAATGTATGTGTACCAGCAGTAAATCTAAGTTCTCTTGTGTTTTCTTCTTCCTCCCCTTCTTCTGGAGTCTCTAAAAAATCTTCTTCGACATCATTAGAGAATTCTTGGATATAATTGTGTTTTAGCATATCTGTTTTAAAAATTGTTGATTTATCGTCTAGTAACTCAATTGTGAAGGGTCTCAATATATACAAGTACCACAATATATGAGTGGTAACAACTTTATCCATAAACAGCAATCTTGAGTCATATTTTTTGTTTTTATTATATGTTGTTTTGAAATAAAACACCCTATCAACTACGTCCAGGAACAGATTTCTGTCGTAACCACTAAACGAAAGAATACTTAGTTCAGGGAAACGTAAAGCAATCCCGGGAGAAATCCAAATACTAAACATTAACAACTTAGTGATTTCGTTGATTAAACGAAGTAGTTTTTTTTTTAATATTTTCATCATTGGCCTCAATGTCATTCTTCCAAACAATATTAAATTCTTCCACTGTTGATTGAGGAATTGTATCAAATATACTTGAAAACATCGTGTGATCTGTATTTTCTCTATCAATGTTTATACTTGAAGAAAAAAAAACTTTCTGGTAAACTCTTTGTGGGGTACCAAAAGACAACCACTCCGTTAAATCATTTATACATTTTTCAATTGAAATTGTAAGTTCTTCTTTTATAATACTTATCATTTTAAATGACAATATTTTACCTTTAACAAGAACATACTTTCCCTCCGGGTCAATACTAACTTTGTTCTTTGTGTCGGTATAGTTTTCCTTTACTACCATTGTATACAGTTTTTTGAAGTTGGTGATAAATTTGTCATCTTCAAAGGTACCGTACGACTCAGCAGTAACTCCCACATTAGTAGATATAGCAAAAGCTGATAATACAATCAATTGTCTGATTGCATCCAACTTATACCTAAAAGAAAGTATGCTTTCAACTGGACACGTTTCATTTTTCATTTTCCACTTACCTACATTAAAGCCACAGATTCTGATCCATCAGAAAAGGTATTCTTGAAATTTAGAATCTTCGATAGCTTGTAAGAAGACAGGACATAGTAACTTCTCTAGAGTAGTAAAATTTTTATTTTTAAATGCTTCTTTCACTAGATGGATATCTTCATTCGATAGAAACTCATCATTAGCAAAAAAAGACAATCTTCTACCATTCAATAGCAAAAATAAAGGAACGTTAAGACGTTTTGAGTATTCCTTGATAGTAGCAGGATCAAACCTCTTGACTAACGAACCGAAATTTGTATGGAAATTCTTATTAAAATGATTTCCAGCTCTAACAATTGCAATGCTATAAATGTGGAAAACAAATTCTTCAATATTTATTTTATTGCTATTAGCAAAATCATCAATTTCTTGTAAAATTTCAAAATCTCCTGTAGTAAATTTAAAGGTATCAATTTTGATAATTTGAGAAAACACGCTATTATCCTTCGATTTCCTAGACTGTGGAATACATAAGTTCATATCAACTTTGCTACGATGTTTAGAAGGAAGAGGAGCTATGTATATACGCCTTCCGCCGTTGCTTGTCATACAATGGCAGGTGACATGAAACTTTCTAATTACTTTACTCTTATTATGTCTAGCGATCATGCTGTTTATATTAGCTACTGTACCGTTGGTAAGTTCGACAAATTCTTCCATTTTCATTGAAACATAATTGAATAGTTCCTTATTGGCTTCATAAATTAGGTCTGTGCTAGCAATGTCATAATGGGATAATTTTTTTAGGTTCTTACTTTCCAATTCTCTAACTAATGAAGCGGTTAGGAATTTTTTAGCTTTTCTTAAAGATAAAATATCCTTTTCTTGTTTATCAATCAACCAGCCACTAAAATAACTGATTCTCTCATTGATATCAACTGGAAATTCAGTATCAGCAATCATATTAAATGTAAGTTGTATTTTGAATATAAAGTGTCTTATTATAGTGCACTGTTGGTAATATTCCGTCGAAATAAAAATTCAAGATAGCAATAGTGTAATAAATTACCAGAAGTTCAAGATTTGTCTTCACTAGGTTGGTTTTTCATTTAACCTTTTTTTTATTTTATTTTTTTTATAACATATCGAGGAAAAGTTGGAATATTTTCTCTTTTCCCAAAATATTTTATCACATCATTATTTGAACACTAAAGATGAATAGAAAAAGAATCTTTTGAAACTTAAACAATATGTTTCTAAAAGCAATCTCATAACTAAATTAAGACTTATTAGTATTAACTTTAACTATTAAAATGATTAAACAACATATTGGAAAGCAAATAATAACAACATAATATAAAAAGGAAAGAAAGAAGAATAAAAATATTGTGTGAATGGAAAAGGGGACAAATATTGCCAGGGTTATTAAGTGACAGTTTTATGAGAAATATATATTGTGTATTATTTTCTTCACTCTAATATTGTATGGTCTATCTCTTTTGCAAGTGGTATTAATGATAACAGCGTACACTCACCATATTACTGCTTTTTTGTAGAAACAAACCAGAAAAACATATATGAACAAATAGTAGAATCATTTTAAGCATAACCTATTTTTTCAAAGCATCAAAGTAAACTATTATTATTCCACTTTTTTTTCTCCTCAACTATTCATTTTATTATGGGAACTACTAATATACATAATATTGGCGTTTTGCTATATTCGCTTCTGACGTAACAATAACATGAGAGCAAGGATATTAATTGCTTATTGCACATGTGAGTTCAGCCAAATTCTACTTTTTTTCTTTACAATTATATTTTATTCACATATCAAAGAACTAATAGGTTATAATTAACTTATGCAGTTTAACTTATTGTCTCCAATCTTTTATGAGATAACTTTGTGCAGTTATCTCTGTTCCATTTTTATGCTCTTCTTTATCTATAAATCTATCTTTTAATAGAGTAAATAATATAAAGTATGATAACCATAAGATTCTTGTTTTTGGCAATGATAAAAGAAAAAAAGTACTTGAAACATTCGAGGGTTAGTGTATATAATATTGTGTCAACTAAATGAACTGTCTGATGAAATAAAATTTTATCCATGATCTTCTTTTATCATTCTAATGGAAATTATTTTATGTATTTAGAAGAAAAGCTTTTAAAGAAGAAATACCACAAAGCATCCATACTCAATGTAGGTACATCTCAAGCAACATATAATGAGATAGATCAAAATATAATAGTAATAGCAATCTAAGCAATAATACAATTACTATGAGAAATCACATCAATGAATAAGGCAATAGAAAGTGTGAAGTCTTAAATAAATTTCTTGCCTTAGTGAGAAAATCATTGTTTAATTCCTGATTTTGGTGTCGAATATTGAAACTATTATATTAAAAGTATTTTGAGGAAGTCATATTTTTATAAGTAAAGATTGACCCAACTCTTTAGTTGAACAAAAAAAATATAATATATTTGGTAGATCCTTCTAAAAAGACAACGACAATCAGATATTTTCCAATAAACAGTCAAAGAATAATAGATGGATCGATTTTTAAAAGTAATGTTCACTTCTCATAATATGGCTTATAGATAGCTAATTACTGATATTTAGAAGTGAAAAATGTTTTTTATAATAATGATAACATGAGAAATTTTTATTACACGGTTCTGTCCTGTTATAATATGTTATAAATAAAACAATATTTACTTTTCGTATATTGTTGCCCAACCATTTATAAAGAATAAACTGCTCATTAAGTCATTTGTATATTTCAACAAAAAAATATTGAAATATATCTACAGGACCTCTCCCATTTCGAAAGTTATCCAGAAACAATAAAAAGTAACCACAGAATTTAATTCTTAGTTTCATCCTTAGAACATCCTGATAATAAAATGAGATGAAAATAAGAATAATGCAAATACTACATTAATGTGTAGTCTTTAAATGTCAATATGTTATGGAGAGAAAGGAGAAGGTCACATTGCCAGTTGCTTCTGTGGAGTGTTTTTCCTCTTTTTCACTTGTCCTCCTTCTTCTTTCGTCTTTTTTTTTTTTTTTGCTATGAAGTTATCTTCAATAAAAATTTATCTGTGTTAGTTTAAAATCAAATGAAAAAACAAAAAGATTCCCTTTTTCAATATCTTGAATATATAAAATAATGAAGAGTAAAGAGAAAGAAGACAAAGCTAATACTGGTAAGGACAGTAAGGGGCACGTATATAGACTAACCTATCCTGCACTAATCAACATCAAAATATACCACTTCAGAATTAGCTTGATTCGGTTATTTCAATGATTTAGCTGGTTATTCTCTCAATTTTTTTTTTTTTACCTAACATAATATTGTCAAAAGCTCTGGAAATAAAAAAGAATGAATCCTGAGCATTATTAAAGCTATTCATATCTCGTTTACTAGTAGCACCACACACACACGCATATTTCACACATATGTTAGACTAAGGAGAGACGCACTGTTGATAACCGTTCTTTAATGCATTTGTGGAACTGCGAACATGTTGTGATTTGTTGAGGTATCAATATCACAAAAGTATTTTTACCGAAGTAGATTGGTGGACATTAACGAAGGTACACTAGTTTCCATAGAAATAAGTATTGTTTGAGCATTACTCTATAAAATATATCCAGAAGCATTAGTAATATGAAACTTACAAACAGCATTACTAGTATATGGTTCTATTAATATGTAAATGGGATGCGTTTTTGGTAAAATATGTTGTTTTTCTGAAATTTTAATAAAAATGAAGTTGTTCTTCTTGTCTCATTTTAACTTGAATTGACTACCTTACCAGTTTAAATGGTTAGAAATTGTACTTTCCTATTTAATATATCTTTTTTTAAACTAACGAGAATTATCAAACATCTTTTTTATATAAGAAGTTGAAAAGTTTGAAATATACACGACCAATTCATGTTCGGTATTTCTATACATTTCAGTATACTACTCTACTCTATATTCTGCTCCACTGTAACAACCTTCATGACCATAATATTTTACTTTTTTGGTACTTTTGTATAACACCGAATAATTATTTATTATATTATTATACTTTTTGTGTTTTTAATATTTTGGTTTTATGTTTTACTGTGATGCATAACTATAGGCTAAAACACATAAATAAAATTGTAGACTTTTAGAGTAGACTAATATAAAGTTAGTGTTGCACCCATTAGAATCTCTTCTGTTTTAAAACCAATTGTTAGATATATTTAAATTTTAAATGGTGAGAAACAAAAAACCTTTTTTAGCAACTCTAAGAACCAATGAAAAAAGAAAATAGTATTCACTCATTAATTCAATAAATGAAAATTATTTATTAAAGTTTTTTATTTTATTTTCAGGTTAATGTGTTCTTTAAAAGAATTGCTTATAGAAATTATTCGAATGAAGTTACATTTCAGTCACATAGGCTATTTATTTATATTTTTCTTCTCTTCTTTCTTTCTCAACTTTTCCTTATTTTAATCTTTACACTTTTATATACTTTAATCTACTCTTTAAATAAACACATCTGTTCAGAACTCTTTTTGTATATTAGTTATTTTTGAATATGTAATAATTAATGTTGTAAAAACCATAGTTTATAAATATTCTTTTTCTTTTTAAGGTATCAATCTGTCCTCAAGTATTAGGAATGTTCAAATATAAGAGATTGACACTCATTATAATAAATATTATCTGAAATAAAATATTTTTATGTATAGCTTTAGCAAACCTCAAATTCGCTTTTTATTTTGAGTTTCAAAATCTAAAATATTCCTTTTGAGTTATTTAAAAAAAAAATCTTTCAAACAATCATTACAAAAAATAAGTTCTCCAGTTTATTGACATTACCTTATAAGTTGATTATATTCATTATATGAAGTAATTAATTAAAATATTATAATATTATTTCCCAAAAAAATATTTTTTACATATATTTAAAAATAAATCTATGATTTATTATAATTAATATATCCTGGTAAAAATATAGATAAATCTAATAAGAAAAAAAAACCGACTATCCTCTAAGACACATGTTTTTTGTAAAATGTTTGTTTGAAGGTTTATATACATATATATATGTTCACAGTATAATTGTCATTAAACATATCTTTAATAAAAGGAAGATATGTGTTTTTAAAATCTAATTATGACTCAAATTCATCCAAACAGAACTCTATTTGTAATAAGATCCCTTTATTAACTAAAAATATGTGCGTTTGTTTAAAGCTACAATAATTTGCTGTTAAAACACCTCAAGTAATTCCCATTTTTTTTTATCATTTATTACATACATCCACCTTTTTGATTTAAAATATAGGAATGATGATGACACAGACGTTTAACCCAGCCTAAATATTATTTTAATAGTTACCCGGACATTATTACAAACGACAAAAAAACTTCCAAATGTGCAACTGTGAATTACACAAAACTATAAAAGTGACCGACTATACACCCATTTTAAATTATTTAATTTATGTCCCGCTAAACGCAACCTCTTTCCCTTAGTTAAATTTATTACCAACACTCTAGAGAGCACTCTGCAAGTCCTAAAAACGTTAATTGAACTGGGATTACCTTGACGAAATTTCATTTAACTTGTAACAGTTTAAGCTGACTTCCCGCAAAGAAATAACACCTTATTCACTATTACAATTCAAACTATTTTTAATAATAAGAATACAAGTATTATTATTAGGGGATTTATCCTGAAATTTTATCAGAAACAAAAAATTATTTTTCAAATTGAAAGTTACCCCTCCCGTAATATCAGCAGAAAATCCCATTGCTAAGAAAAAATATACTTATTAACCAGCAATACATTATTACAAATGCGTATGCATGTGCGTTGCTTAAACGAAGATCATAAATCATCAAATGACAATGAATAAAAACAGTGAAAACCCCCAATAATTTGATTAAACAGAAAAAAAGAACGAACGTAATGTGAAATTAAAAGAAGCTTTTAAAATTAATCCCAATGAAAATAAAAAAATTATTAACCAAATACAGGGAAGTCACCATTATGAAATAAGAGTGTGTGAAAATAAAATTTACATTACCTCTGTAAACCTCAAATACTTCAACAACCCGATTAAAAAGAAATAAGTCAATAGCCGTAACACCACCTTGTTTAAAGTTACCTCTAACCATTCATCGTTATTCAAAAAGTAAAAAAAAAAAATATTTTGTTGGCAATAATCCAGAGTGGCCAAATATAAATGGGATATGCTAAAGTATATCCTGCCATGACAACAATTACAAACAGCAAAATACAGCATATTCATGAAAAGCAACACCAAAGAATTCACCTGTACCAACGAATAAAACATTTTACCCGTGGTATTAACAGATTATTTCTATAACATAGCAGCTTGGTGAACACCGACAAAAAAAATCAACAGATATTGAAGATACTGTTTAGTTAAAACAATATTCCACATGACAGAAATGTAACTACCACGCTATTTCAAAAAAGATTTAGTTAACAAAAATTGAAATCCACTACCAGCAATCAAATTACATCATTATCTTGAAATGCCAAATCATCACATTCATCATAAAACCTATTGGAACAAAGTTACCAGTTTTCAATACTCTACCAATAAAAATGAAATTATATACCAGCTACTGTTAAGGATAGAAAACAACCAAAGGACCATTTGATAGTTTAGTCCTTTTTTTTTTTTCAGAGTTGTATAACCACCATTCCCTGATTACTCCACATAATAAAACTTGTCCCTGACTAACCCGCTAGCCAAAACAAATTATTTCCATGATATTTCAAACATGAATAACATCGTCGTAGACTAAACAAACTCACCACAACAACAAAAAAAGGGCAGACAATATCCATAACACAACAACAATTTTTTTTTCTTTTCAAAATATTTTTTTCAAGTGCTTACCCAAAAAGCACAACAACACTCCCAAGTACCATTACCTATGCAACAACAATTTGCTATGTTCAACAAGTTTCTAGAAAAGTTAGAACTCTTCCCCACGGGTGTTTTTGGTATGGGTGTGTATGGGTATGGAGAAGTAATTCCTTATCTCTTAGAACCTAGCAGAACAAGGCAAACAGTGTTGCAGCGAACAGACTTGGATAGTGTTTATAATCCCCCAGACCCCACTGCAGAATCAAAATAAAGGTTGTTGTGCCACTCGTGCACCTAGAGTGGATGCCACATGCCAGTCTTATAGATCACTGCCCTTCTCCTGTGCTTGTGGAAGAGAAATGTAAAACCGTAGCTTTGTTATTCATATTAGAGCTTGTTGTTCTTAGTTTATCCAGTATTGGAAAAGTGTTGTGTGAACTACTACTATACCTCTTTAAAAACGAGAATCAATTAAATAAATAAACAAACAACAAACAAGAAAGAAGGAGGGAAGAAGAAACAAACGTGTCTCTCCCTCCTTGGAAAAATAAATAAACAAGAATATTCCCAAAGAAAAAAAATTTATAAGAAACATCCCTCTACCAATTTGCGGGGGTGAGGAAATGAATCTACAGGACTGCGTTTTAACAGCAGAACAACTCTCCAGTATTTTTTACATTGATAAAAAAAATTACGGACCTTTTATAAAAAGACTTTCCTAGAACAGAGGATATACAATTACCGAGCGTATGTGTCGGCCTATGCTTCCCAGAAAAACAGGAGAAGTTAGTAAAAAAAGAGCCTACGTCTAGGCGGACTCTTTTCTGGAAAAACAAGAAAGGTTACCAGGCGCTCCGTGTAAAGCCGACGTAAGAAAAACATTTTTTTTTTCCTTCTCTTAGCCCGCGCCGTGAAGGGAAACAAGTTACAGACAGAAATCATTGTAGGCGGAATGTCCCGTTAACTACACTTTTACTTATTAGAATTCTCAAAGGAACAGGTTCCAACTTCTAGAGGGAGCTCCCCTAGCACACTCTCCTCCAGGCTAGTGGTTTACTGATGTAAAAAATCAGGACAGATTGCAAAAATTCGGAGTTCAATTTACTTTTCCCACTGAACAGAATCGGAGGACCTCGCGGAACATTGCGGCTTTCGCCGCATGTTCCACTTCGGTGTGTGTCATAATTTAGAATAATGGTAAAAAGGTTCGTTTTCACAAATACATTTTTCAATCCTCATAGATTAGATGTAATAAGTCCCCTCCTGGGTTAATTAATTTCTTTTAATATAGAAAGATTAATTCTTGTTCTACCCGATTTTTCAATAACGAGTAACTCATATTCTATTTTTCTATTTCATTTCCCCAAGATAAGGAATACAACACGGTCATTATTTATTATGCGAGAGACCTCACAAAGATTAGATTAGATTATGTCATCTCAAATCTCAAAATATTTTGGTCTTTAATATAGCAATTCGTCTTACCCAAGGAGCATATATACTCACAAAATTCTTTACAAATCCTTTGTACAACTTCACATTTTTTTATAAAGGATAGTCTGATACTTGATCGATAATTAATCTTATAATGTTTGCCCCTCTTCCTCGTAATTTGATAGTGTAATATCACCTAGAATACAGTGTAACATGGTTATATCAGTCCTTCTGAATTGGGTGTTCACAATAAACAAGGTACCACTTTAAATAAATCTGCAATATGTAGCCAATTGTATTAAAATGAATTCATTCTACTTAATAGTTTGATATAAATTAGGGATATCTCCTTTGCTGTCATATGAAAAACTAAAATATTAATGAAGAAGCAAAAAACACCTAGGTTGTATAACAGATTATAGATTCGTGTTACCTTTAGATAACTAACCTAGAGACATATGGAATACTTCTAACTAATTTAGTCTGGTGTCTATTGCATAAATAATATATCATTTAACAACTTACAGTTCTGAAAATATCTTTCATCTTTATTTCTTATTCTTGCATAGTCATTCACTGCTTTATCTTATTTATTAATCTACCAACTATACCCCTTTTTTTATAGAGGGAAGACAAACTTCACAAACCACTAACAATCCTCAAAACACTCAACAATAAAATTTTCAAGACAAATCCCGAGGGAAAAAATATTTTATCTTAAAGAGAAAAGAGAAAGAAGTTAAAAATAATACTGCTATGATCAAACAACGATATACCATTAAAACAAACATATATATCTCAAACTATATCAATCTATACCTTTTTACAATCAACTATACTCAGTGATCACAATAGTATAATAACTTAAACTTCTAGACTCTGTTTTCCCAACATGATACAAAGACAAGTCCAAATAAAAAAAATAATTAAGAACAGGAGCATGAATAAATCTGTTTATACCTCCTAGACTAGCAACATTAACCCATCCAAACTTCATATTCCTGTTAATATACCAATACAGACATAGCTAATCACTTCATTGCATACATGTACAGAACCACACCAATGTTACAGTAATTTAAAATTCCATTCCCACTATCATATATTTCCCCAAGAATAGACGGTATTATCTCCATGAAAACATGGTAGATGACACAGATATAACTATCATTCAAACATAACTTACCACAGATATTAAATATCAACGATAATATCAAACTTAGGAACAAATCTACCATATTGTGTAAACACTAGGTTATAATAACAGCCCACCACATATTCTTTTCTTCTTGTGGTATTATACAAAAATAATAAACCTGGGTAAATGATAAAAATATTAATAGGTTCTTTGTACACTCAACCATGCGTTTTTACCTGATGACAATTGAACGATGTAATAATATAAGTGATCACTTTAGACATCTCATTTTTAAATTTATGCTCCTTCCCAGTAAAAACAAATTGATATCTATTATCGACAAATAAAATAATATGATTGTATATTTTCCTAAAGCAAGTTATTAAGGAAAACTCTTCGAATTCACTACCATATGGTGATTATCATTGTGTTTATAAACGTTTTCCTAATTGATTTAAAAATAAATTTAACAAGTATGTTGAATGAGACAGATATTTAATAGTTCCTTAAACCATTCATAATGTTTTTTCTATTTTGTAAAAAGCATCCAATTAGATGATAGCACAATCTTTTTTTTTTTTTTAAAAAAAAAAAATATCCTTTTATTTACTAATACTTCATATTCACTATTGCGATGAGTCAAGTGCTAATGTTGGAGGACAACCAGTTTATTAATTAACTTATATTTATTATATTCCTTTTATTATGATTTATGCATGATTCGAACATCAAATATCGTTATTAGTAGAATTATGCTAAATTACTGATTTTTCAGTGATACTGTCTTTTTGTTTCCTATACAATAGTCGTGAAAACTACATTCGTCATTATTTTCAAGATTTCCACTTCATTTCTTAATCTTTCTGTTTCTCTTTCCCTTTGTAAGCCGCTAAAATTATCCAATGCGATTCCTAAAAATACAATAAAAAGAGGAAGACGCTTGCCAAGATATAGGGTTTACTATGATATGTGTCTAAAGAAAATAGAAAATGATCGGGAATATCATTATCTTCAATTGTAATAGATTTTCTCAAAGCATTTTTTTACAATTCACTCTCATATAATGCACATACCTGCATTATTAAAACAGGGGTACACTGCAAATCAAATAGTAGTTCATGTAAAGATGTCTCATCCCTCTCACTTCTATGTTGGCACAGAAACCACGCTTCAACATCATATAGGACATGTCGTTTGTAAATCGCAAAGATGGCACTGTCTTCAAATTGGGCAACTTCTGTAATATTTGTTGTATCTCTGAATACTGAAGAATAATAAATAGACAAAGTTCTGCACAGAAAAAGGGGTATATTCTACCGTTCCCTTCATTACCAGTAAGACAACGTTTATTTTTCTGATACAAATCATTTTAAAATAGTCCTTAAATGATTTTTCTGGATCTGTAGATACACTTCCAATGTCACATGCATGTTTTGGCATTCTAGCCCAATCTCATTCAATTGTGCAAGATTACTTTTCACTTTATCTCTTGATCTTTGCAGGATCACAAACAAAAAAGGACAAGCATCTCTTTTTATCAAGTATTTTCTTTTCTTTGCACATACTTCCTCCCTGATATTTATTTTTTTATTGGCCAAATATTCGTATATTAACTTTCCAATGGTTTTATTGATCAGGCTACAGTGAATATCATTATGCTTCCTCATTAAACATTATTCACAGAGATGTGGAGAATCATAGGCATTCCACAAAACAACCTGTTTTGGATCAATATTCAACAAGAGAATATGTGTTGATGTACAGTTATCTTCTTTTCAATACATCTTTCCAGTTGTTCATATACTGGTCAGATCCCTTTTTTCTAAGCAATTTTTTAATTTTCTCTTTCAACCCCCCATCAATCGTATTGTCGTCAATTTCTGTTTCACCAGATGATTCATCATTATTCACCACTATATCATTACCTTGTGATAAATTTTCTTTTAACTTCACAATTCTTGGATCATTCTTTGAATTTCCACAACAATTTTTATGACCATCATTCTGAACCCCATAAAATCTAGCAATTTGTTCTGAAATACATTTATTTCATTCAATTACTGGAAACAACCTACTTATTTCAGTGGTGTAAGGAATTCTTTCTCCCCCCTAGAACTGTGAGAATTTTGATAACCTCCCAATCTCCGATACAACCGACAATTTGCAAATAATCAATGCAGTTAATAATACAAGCTATCTAGAATATGAATTGTATGAACTTACAGTCCAGGCCATTGGACAATAATTTTGTTCCTAGTACAATTCTTACATCCGCATTTTCATTTTCGAACTCATTAAATATTTGTCTTTTTCTACTCTCCGTGCAATCAGCATCCATCATTTCAACCTCTTTACAACTTTGAACTTGCCTGTATACTTGACGCAGTATTTCTTCTTTTCTGAAAAAGAAAACAGCTTTTGAACCAGTTGTATTCGCAAGAAATTTGCCAATCAACCTAACTGTTTTCTTAATAAGTTCTTTTGGCCCTACCCACTCTACGTTTGATTCCACATTCATATTAGACACTTCTCTTATACAATTAACATGCCTACAATTTTCTACAATGTATATGGGAATAAACCTGTCATTTATGATTCTGTTAAACAAATCTCTTCCCATTGTAGCAGATAACAGCAAAATCATCTTCCATTTGTTCCATGAAAGATTTTTAATATTGCCAACAGCCTTTCTGAATCTTTATTCTAAAAATAACGTATGAGCTTCATCGAAGACGAAATAATCAAGTTTGCAACGGGAATAGTATGAACACTCCTAGTTTGCAATTTTATGACCTACCAAACCATCCTTAAATGTTTCAAGACATCCAACAAATACGTCTACTGATGTTTCAGTTCCACCATTATCGTTGACGAAGAATGTCATATCTCTGGCAATCAGCCCGCCTTTCTCCAATTTTTTTATTGTGGCAACTTTCAAGGACTCATATGGGACGTAACAAAAATGTATGTAATGAATCTTAGAGTGTTCTTTTAATACCATCATTGGCAGAATAAAGGACAAGGACTTTCCGAAAGACGTTACATCCTACGTCCAACCAATTTTCTATTACTCTACAAAGCCATGTTGGTAAATTCTCTTTGATCATCAGATTTAAACTGAAAATCATGGGTTACAAAATATTGATTTCCACCATCAATCAGGTGGTAATTGTCTATTGGAGGATCTATTTCTACGCATTCGCTTTTTTTCTCCACATCCTTCTCAGCACCAATGAATTTATGAAACAGCATGCAAGCATCGGACATTTCTTCAAAGGCAAACTCACCACACTCCATAAATCTTGTGTCAACACCATAAAATTCTCTGAAAGTTCCAACTGAATTGCCAAAACCTTGGGATATTCTGTGGTTTAGGCTCATGTGGATATGTGGAACGATAAAATGTTTCCATAAGGCAGCTAATAAAATGATTTTCTTTTTCTTCTGATTTTTTAAGAAAACTCATTAATACATTTGTAAACTGTTTCAAATCAAACAATTTATGGTTTTTGATATCCACAAATGCAAACATTTTCATAACAGCTGCAGAAACATCATCATTAAAAGGTTTGATATCCTCACGTACTTCTCTCATGAAATATTTAGTAGAAGCAACAGTGGTATCTATAATATCTTCCTTCTTAAAAAAATTTTCACTGTTATTTATATAGTTAATTAACTCTATGTTGTTTTGTTCCGCAAGTACTCCTTAATAGAAAATAATCGAATATAAATGTTTTTGTAATAGTGGTATTACACCATAGTTTTCTAGACACCTTGTTTACATAAATAAAGTATTACCTGTAGTGTCTTTTATATATACTTGCTGATTTTGTTTCATTTAATACTATAAATAATCATCTCTTTACTACAATTGAAAAAAGTGATTCTATTTGCTCCTAAATATCTCGTTAAAAATACATGAGGAGAAATCCGCAGGTTTTTAACACTAGATTTATACATTATGACAATGGTAGGTATAGAGATTTCAACAGGTAAAGTTAGACGAAAAACATAATGACAAGAAAACATATTTATCATTGAATTTCAGTACCACCATACAAGAGTATTTAATAAAAATTTGTTAATAGCAGATGTTCATGGTCAGAAAGGTTGATATAATTTATGTCTGAAGTAATTTGCTACAGGTTTGGTTACGATAAAGGATCTGCTAAAATATTAGAATGATAGTTTTATGTTTTATGGAATTGATAAAACTGCTCTCCTCTTCACGTTCTCTCTGGTTTTTTTTTCATTTCATATACGTAACACATAACCAAAATCCGCTGAGAAGAATAATCGGACTTTCGTCTTTTTTCTATATATTTTTACATAAATTATTTTTTCATCACTTGACGATTCTAGGACAACTAAATTATTCTTTTTAAACCGGATTGAAGAGTATGGGAAATTTTCAACGCTTGATGGGCCTTTATGAAGCAAAAACTGTTATTTTCCGTGATAATTCCAGTAGGAAAAGAAACAAGTTATAACTTCTTCTATTTATATTGACATGTTTCATTTGTAGTGTCACTGTAAGATTCCCTATTACTTGACTAAATTACTTTATGATTTTTTTAGTCATCAATATTAAAAAATATTTTTAGATATTAACCGAATTACCTTTCTTTCTTTTTTCTCAAAGGTTAAAAGGTCACTAATAGATATTAAGCCTATATCTTTCTTTCGTTAAATATTTATATTAAAAAATTTAATAGTGAAAAAAATCGATTAATTGTAATTATAATTAAACAAGAGAACAAATATATAAGTAAGTTTAACTAAGCTAAAAAAGAATATAAATAATTAAAAAAATACTTTTCTTTTAAACATGCTAGTCTATACAATACATGGAATCTTAATTATTTTTTTCTTCTTGGAAAACCAATTATGAATAATGTTAAAGGCCATCGAAATCTTTTTCAACTCAAAATAATTTTCAAAATTTCTGCTTATGGTGTTCCCAGAAAGAAGACAACCAAAGCAAAGTTTAAAATTTAAAAAAAGGTCAAAAGTTGATATTTACAAAAATACTAACTCTACTATAAAAATAAAATCGAATAATGGGGGGGGTAAATTCTCCCACTTTGCTTTTGTAGTTTACGATAGAAATATCTAATGTAATTGTGCTTCCAATAGACACGGTAGTGTCTGCTATTATTTTTTGGAAAACAATAATGGCTTCATCACTTTCTGTTGCTAATGGTTCGTATAACTGTGAAACATTTGTTGAACTTGAAGTTGAATAATATTAGTCGTCAGCGTGATAATTACTGGACACCAGTTTTCGCAATGCTTAGATATTGTCATCATGCCATTACTACTATATCATACATAGATATTGTTTTCTTGAATGTTTGTTCCGGTAAAAGTGTGCTGGTAGAGTGTGAAATAGAAGAAATTATATTAGAATCAACTTCTGTCAATGAAACAACGTGTACATATTTATTTTGGAGAAATATCGTGATGCAGTTACTGTAATTGGGTTTCTTTGTAATACATTTGAAACTGCTGAAAGAATTATGAAGTGAAGATGCGGTTTTAACAACGATGGTAGTTAAAGATGAAGTTTCACCCTTTCAACAGACAGTTTCTGTAACGATAAGTGATATATATGTTTCCGTCTATGATGGATTTGACATATTAGTAGTAGAAAGTGTCGTATAGCCAAAAGTATCAGCAGTGCCTAAAAAAATAGTCGCAGAGGTAGTGTTTTTTGCAACGAAAAAAGTCGCAAAAAAGTGGAAAACGATGAAAGTGAAATCTCTATAACACTGCCCAGTTTAATAAAGAGGCATTGTTTCCTTCAACAAAAGTTGTGCAAGTGTATATAGTTGATACCGAAACTTTTTCAGTGTTCGTAGTATATACTATAGTGGTTGGAAGTGGGGTTTTTATCGTTAAATAAAATATGATAATTACGGTTAGTTTAGATTCTTCGATAAAAGTGATGAAAACACACTTGAAATATTTTATTTTTAAAGACAGATTAAATTTTGCTGAAATTGAAGAGTTTAGTTTAAAACTTTTTGAACAAATAAGATTCTAATGTGTGATCTTATGATAAGGAATCACACAGCAACAATATATCAGCAGTAAAATATTCATTAGTGAGGCATTTCAACCCTTGAAACTCAAAAATCGGATATGCCAAGTTTTCTAATAGGTTAACATGGTAATCTATTAATTACCCCAGAAATAAATCCAATGGAAAATAATAATTTACTATAATATTAAATACTTATGTTTAAGGACCATGAACTAATAGATAATCTAAGTTATTTCCTCATTAAATTTTACATAACAATAAATTTTATAAAGTGCACAGAGAAGAAAATCTCCCGAAGAACTTTTATATATAACCGAAGAACATCTTCCATATCAAATATACATATAACAATTTAATACATACAAAAATATTTTTTATGTTAAGAATGATGGTTAAATATAGTATAAGTAAAGGTTCTCTTTCTTATCATGTATGTATATTCATTTAATTCAAACAAAAGTATTCTTTAAGTTAAGAATGTTTACTAATAAGAATATATTAGTAAAGGTACTACTTCGTAACATTTAATATCTTTATTATTCCTGACTAAAATTTTTATGTAAATGGGGCTTTCATTTAATAAGATTATATAGAAGCAAAATATATATTTATATAATATTAAAAATCTAAACAAAATACAAATTACTCTAATATGATAGTTAGTTTCTTTAAAAAAATTTTTTTTTTTTTTTAATATTTTTTTAAGTTTTTTTTTAATTTTTTTAACAAGCACCCAAGTACAAAATTAATTTTTTTTTTAATGAATTACTAATGAGAAGACAATTATAGCAAAAAAATTGTAGTAAAAAAAACAGTAAGTATATTATTTAATTTGCGACATTTAACAATATAATAACACCATGTAGTTGCTCAGCATTTTTAATACCTAACTTCTACTTCAAGATCGAAATTGAAGAAGACCTCAGGAGATGAAGAACCAAAGCTGCCGGTAACAACAGTGCTGTAAGTTGAAGTAACTGGCACAGAAGTGCCCGCAGTGGTGGATGAGCCAATGGCACCAGTAACCTGAGTACTGTAAGAAGAAGTAGTTGGCACAGGAATATCTGAAGTGGTGGAAGAGCTAATGACACTTGTAACAAGTGTGGTGTAAGCAGAAGCAGTTGGCACAGAAATTTTTGCAGTGGGGGTAGTTAAAGTTGTTAACAATGGTTCATCAACATATTCAAAAACATATACATCTGCCGAATAATAATCTATCCAGTCTGTATAAATACTAGTAGAGACAGTTGTTGGAGTGGTCAAACCTGGAACAGTTGATCTATTAAAAGTTTCATAGATAGTATTCAAAGAAACTAGGGAAGAAATAGATTGGATCTCCCTTTCTGGCATAGCATATATCCTATCAAAGCTTTGGGTGTCCACTGTACCATCTGGTTTAATAAACTCAAACTTTAAGACTCCCCTTTGCATAGAGTTAACATAAATAATCTCAAATGGATAAAACTTTCCCCCAATAAAATAGGGACGGGCATAAGATGGTTTTAAACCATTAGCAGCAGAGCCACCAGCAGAGATGACGAAATCATTAGCAGTGAAATTGCAAAAACGCAAGTAATTAGGGATACCTGGAGGATCCATAGAAATAAAGAGAGCCGCATAGTCATCCGCTTGTAGAGACATATTGTAATAACCAGTTTGTGGGGCAAGATAATAACCAGTAATAGACATCGCAAAATTGGTAATTGGAGCACCTTCAAATCCAAATGGAGGTACAACGGCAGGCCAACCTGAATCCCAGGAGATATTTCTGATGCCAGTTGCCTCACCTAGATATTTATTCTTACGGAAGTCACGTAAAAGGAATTCTGTTTCGTTGAAACTTGTCATATCGCCGAGTGGGTATTCAAAGAACCTAGCTTTGGCACCATGTTCTCGATAGTAAGAAACAGCTAAAGAAGTTTTAAAAATGACACTAAAAATCAAAAAAATAGTGATAAATTTTCTTCTAAGTAGAAAAATATCATTATTGATCGAAAACCTCATTGCTTATTATAAAAATAAAACACAAAGGTAAGAAGGCAAATCTTTTTCTGACTACTTTTATGAAAACAGTTAAAAAGCTTGTGGTTTATATATTATAAAAAATTTTTGGTGTTTTATTATTTAATTAAAACAAAAAAAATAAAGAAACAAAGAAATATAAATTATTTTACAAATGAAGAAAAAAAATTGAAGTGAAGATAACAAAGTTAAAAAGGATTCAGTGACAGAATTCTTCCTTTTATAATTTTTGGAATGTATGGATTTTTTTTAAAAAAAAAAAAATAGAATACTGAAACATTTATAATGGAGAGGAGTTTTGAATTGTATTGTGTATCGAAAAGTATTTCTCTTTTTTAGTTATAGTAAGCAAACAAAGAAAAAAAGATTAGATATTAGATTATGATAATTATAATAAATGAAGAGGGGAAGAGAGATGTTTTGACCAGTTAAAACAAAAAAAAAAAATAAAAGAAAGAAAAGATCTAGTGGATAAGAACATTAATTGTTTAAGTCTTTCTTAACTACCAGAAAAATTAAGGAAGATTGAACCCCAGAGACTTAAGATGAAGAAGAAGAAGAAGAAGAAAAAGAAAAAGAATATGCGTGATGCATAAACAACAATGTAAAATACAATAAATTCCTCCTTTGCAAGGCCCCTCTCCCCTCAGATACATTTGATCATAATAGTCACTGCCTTTCTATAGAGAATGAGCGCATGAAACTAATGAATAAAAAAAATAAACTTTCTCAATTTTATTTTATTTTTCTTTTTTGTAGTTATCAATATAAAAATAAAAATAAAGTTCTTCATTCTTCCTTACGTACATTATAAAAATAATAACATATAAGAAAGTAAAGAAAAACAAAAAATAAGACATGGGGAAACCCATTGTTTTTATATATATGAATATTAATGGATTTTTCTTAAAGAACGGCGACATTTCAACCTAACAGTTTACATTGAAGTTGTGTTTTCTTTAAACTAGAAATATATGATTTCTATTGTTTGTAATCTGCTAAAATCTCATTATTTTATCTTATCTTTCTTTTATTTTTGAAAAAGAATTAGAAGTAGAAAAGAAAATATACTATTACAAATTAATTGAATTGAATGGATATACCGAAAAGTCAAGTGAATAATCGTGACGGACATTATGAAGTGAATACAGTGTAATACAGTGAAAAAAAAAAAAAAAAAAAAGGACATGGATCATACAGAATGTTCACATAAAAAATTCATTATCTTGTGGGGGTTTCAAAACCCACAAAAAAAAATACTCTTTTTATGATTGTCACAAAAACATAATATAAAAAAAAGATGAATTAAACATAACAACAATTTCTTAGACGAGGAATAACCGTTAAAAAAGGATGGACAAAACTTGGATCTTTTATCTAACAATAGTGTTCTTTTTATTTTTTTTTTTTCTCTCTCTTCTTTGATATTAATATGTAGAAAGATATATTTTTTTGAAAGTGTACTCTTAATATAGCAAAGTAATGTTGATAATGTAATTGTGATAGTTGGACCAAAACATATTTTCGTTTCTGAGGGGAAGGGAAACAACATAAAAGAATTCTTTACAATATAATGATAATAATAACGCATTTAATATACTCCTAAAAAATGAATAATAGTATTGATTAATGTAAAGTTAAAGAAAAATAAATGGGAATTCAAACAACAGTAGGTTTTACGTCAGTTATTAAAGAATAAAGTTTAATAATAAAAAAATAACAATAAAAGAGAGAGATCTCAAACATTCACCGTTTAGGAAACTGTCCGACACACACACAAAAAACAGGAAAAGGCAAGTTCCTTTGTTTTTTTCATTTATACTCCGATATTTTTTTTTCCGACAGGGGCTGTTTTCTAGAAGAAATATTTTGTTTTTAAGATAAACTCTATTGTAAATAAAAAGCGGGGGACTTGTGTGTACGGGAGAGGGGGGAGGAGGAGGAGTCGACCTGTCTTAATATTAGAGTGCCAAGTTTCTCAGTATACTCTAGGTATGTATACAATTATATAGCAGATATATATCGTTGTTTATTTGTTATATGTCCCTACTATATTTGGAAGATTATGCCATTGAAATAAAACGACTTACAATGATGATTGCATTAGTCTGTTAAGTTGGTTAAACACACCTTACTATATTATCATTCTGGTAAGTTATGTCGTATGTCCCTCAATTTAAATAAACATTATTACTAAACTGCTTACACACTCGTTATTGTCAAAGAAGAAATGTTTTTTTTTTTGAGGGAAAAATATATATTACTTTTACTCTAGATGTTAACTGATACTATCTTTTCATAAGTGCAAGTAGTTTCATTTAGAGAAAAAAATTCTCTTTTTCTTATTCTTGTTGTATAACATTCTAAAATTAACATAATAAATTTACCATATGTCTATCGATATTCATTATTATTCAGTTAAAAAAAAGAAAAAAGACATATTTAACAGTGAGTAGAATTATTAATATTGGTAAAGTAATTGGCTAGTACACACCAATTAGGTATATATAACAGCATTATTCAATCTAGTAGGAAATCAACATATAGTAATACTTTCTCGATTCAGAGATAATAATTTTTTATCCTCTGAAGATAAAATAAAAAAATTTAAACTACTCAGTCAATAGTGGTTCTAGAAGAAATGTTAATCTAGTAATAATAACTATTATTACTTAACTTAATTTTGACATTAAGTTCTATTTATTATTACTGAACTGGAAGATTCTGGAATAAAAAATGATGGGCTTGCTCTTTTATAGAAAATTTATTTTCGAATTCCTCGGTAATGTTGGACAGTTTAATTTTATTATAAAAAGTTCACTGTGGTTGAAAATAATGATAATTCTTTATTGGTAACAGAAGATGATGATGAGAAAATAGAGAGACAACAGCTCATTTTCGAAAACCACTTGGATGAAGGAGGCGCGTTACTTGAACAGATATATTCAATCGAAAACGAAAGAATGAAGAAGAATTCGAATACTTACGTTTCGATTGGTACTAATCGTCTGTGTTTGTTTGATGTTTAAGAAAAAATAGTTATTTGGAAAAGGTAAATTAATCGATGTTGTAATATTGTTTCAGGTATATATATATATATAGCTTGTCTGTTTATTCCTTTTGAAAAATTTTTACTAACTCAGCAAAGTAAAAAAAAAACAATAAAAAACTTGAACATTAACATTTATAAAACAATTTAAACAGTTATTCGGTAGAATAAATTTTTTACTTATGATATATCAACTGATAATTCTATATAGTGAACTTTTTGAGTGTTTTCCTTACCAAATCGGCCTAAATCAAAATGTTACAAAAAAACTTTACTATGGAAGAAATCTCAGCCGATTTTTTTTATTATAAATAATATTTCCAGGTGTCAGTTCTCTCTTTTCTTCTCTTTTCCACTGTCAAAATTATTAGGTTGGATGAAAAAACAATAATGAAGATGTTCTATCCGGTTTGGATGTATGATAATTATTAAACAAAAAAAAAAAAATTCCCCAGAGGTAATTGTCTTACATCTTTTGTAATTATTATTGAACTAAGAGATAAAAAATAATATTTTTTCTTTAATGTGAGCTTCCTGTAAAGATATCTTTGGTCATGGAAAAACAAGAATCTTTATAAATTGTTGAGATTTATTGTCATAACTTCTTAAAATTTTATAATGAAGTTTTATTGGGAATGAGGCCAAAAAGTTTTTTTTTTCTTGATTAGTTGTTCATTGATTCTTTTATTCAAAAGAAATATTTGTTCGTCAGAGTGTTTGTAAAAGAGGTCATTTCAAGTTGTTTACTAGAATACGATTATTAATTATATATATGCACTTACAAAATACATAGTCGTCGATTCAACCTATTAAATCAGTTATGCTGTTCGCGATATTATCTTCTTAATAATCTTCTAAATGTTATCAATATTGTTAATATAACCTAATTAATATAATAAGATTGTCATTGCTGAAAATTACCCCTGGTACTGTCCCAATAACCAAAGGTTGCTTAAATAAATTTCTCTGTATTTTACCACTAATGTTGATTCGACCAGTGTTTGGGTAAACTCACCATTTGGGCCCAGATTTTCGGCTGTTCCGAGTTCTTTACCTCAACATTAAACGTTACTCGTGAAACTACGTTTTCCTGAATTATCAATTAGAGCTCTTTACAAACAAAAGAATAAAAATCATTAAAATTTTAGCGTACTTTATTTTATATAAGTTTTATATAACTTTCTTTAATAGCATATGAAGAAAGGAAAGATGATTTACATAGACATTCCTAATATGGTACAATTTAATGAAAGTTGTAGTAAATAACCACAAGATGGAATTCACTTAAATTCTATTCTTGACCATATATAGAATATTGGTATTAATAGACTTTTCCAAAGTATCTCTGTATTAACATTGTCGTAAATTTTAATTAAATTTTTTTTATGAAATCACATAATACTTACAGGAGACTTAATTTCACTGAACATATTAATATTTTACCATCAAAATATTGTATAATATGGCAGAATTTTTTTTATGAACTAACAAATATTTTTTTTTGTTCCATAACCTCGCTGAAAAATCTCTTTGTGCTATATGAAAGTACAGTATATTATTTCATTGACATTTCCAATTATAGGGTCACTTACATTTCGTCATGCATTGATAGTGATTTCTTTCAAAGCCAAGTGTGGTATTATTTATACTATCTTTTAACAACCAACAAGTTTAAGCATTTCTGTCCCTTTCGATTATATATTATATCTTACATTGAATATTCCATTGGAACTTCTGTCAATCACATATTATTGACTTCCAAAAATTTATAAAAGGAACCAGTGTATAGAGCAAGTTTGTTGGGGGAAACAAGAAATGGAAAAATTAAGCAAAAGAATTTTAATAGATAAGTATAAGTCGAGATGTACAGAAGGAATATTTATATATAAAAAATATTAAATAATAGTAATAAGCGGTGGTTCTGATGTTATAGTTTTAAAAAAGAAAATAAAATATAATAAGAAATCAATCCTTACCTTCAACTTCTTTTGATCTCTAAATGGTCTAGTTGATCTTTTTCAATAGCTTCAGCTTCAGCTTCTAGAATATAGGGTAACAAATAGTTAACATCATCTTTCGCTTTAATCCATTCATTTCTTGGTAATAAATGATGTGTTAGCTCGTATTGGTGAGCTCTAATGATTCTATAATTTCTACTATAAGATTCATCTTCAGGCAATCTTTTCTAAGCCGTTTGCATAATTGGATTTTCTTCTGAGAATAAATCGTTATATCTTAAACCTAATTTTCTGTAACCAGATAACTCAACAAATTTTTTAGCAACTGGGACACAAACTTTAGATAGGATGGGTGATCTAAGGATATAATCACCAACTTTCACAATAGAAGTAAAAGATTGTGGCATTGTGTATTATATGTATGTAGGTTTATGTGTGAATAGGTTCTAATAGTAACAGTAATTATTTATTTTATTCTTCTTATTCGATATATACTTATGTTATTTCTAAAAAATGATAAAATATAAACTGGAATGGTTATTGCGTCTACAATATATGGCTAAACTAATAGAATAACAAAAAACTGAAAAATGGTAATAAATATTACACGTTCGAAATTAACCGTTTAGACAAGGGATAACTTGTAACTCCATAAGGAAGTTTATTTAATAGTCAAAAATATACTGTAAAACAAAACAGAAGTGAGCAAATCTTAGGAAAATCAACTGAAAAATATATATATATATAAGCAAGATGTTAAATGACATAACAAATCCTTTTTTTATTTACTTAAAATCTTTCTCTTTCTTTATGATTTGATGACTATTTTTCCAGTCTCTTTGAATTTAAACAAGGTATAAGGGAGAAATACCGAAAAATGGTCCTCTCATCTTTTTTTTTTTTTTTTTGTAATAAAAATAGTAAAAGACATGTAAGATATATTTCTCTTAAGAAAATACTTTAAATATGTATTAACGAGTTATATACCTTAAAGCTTGTTATTAGCTTCACTTTCTCTATATAAGATACATAAAGAATGTAAAGTGGGTTCATGGTAAACTTAAAGAGTGACTAGAACAGAAATACTTCCTCTTAAATGAGATTCCGTGTTACGACGAGTTTACACAGCCACCAAGGTTATTTCATGTTGATCCTATCGTATCATATTATATTTTTAATTATGTGTAACTTATCGTTACCCTACCATTTATAATTTCCTTTTTCGGTGTCCAGTATAAATCTTCCTAACAAGACACTACAACAAAGAAGGTATGAAGAAGATGAAAGATTTCTCTATCTGTAAAATTTGCATGTGGTTTATTGTTACTGTACTTTTTTGAGAAAGCTGATTGGTTGAAGTAATGAATAGCATAAAATTTATTTAAATTCTTTAATATTTGGTGACTTTGTCGCAGTGAAATATCCATGAAGGTTTCTCTATACATTTGAAATCATATAAAAGCAATTAAAAATATATGTCTGTGTGTATTCTACAGTAGTTTTCTTTTTCTTTTTTATACACACAAGCTTACATTGAGTTTTGGTGTTGATCTGTTTCTAGAAAAGATAATAAAAAAAAAAAAAAATCAATCTTGTGTATTATAGGATATTCTTATATATTGATAAGTCTATAAAAGATTAAGACATGAATAACAAGGGAATTCATCATAGGTCAATTATTCTATTCATGTCTGGTTTTGAGTTTGATAAGAAAAAAAAGGAAAAGAGATTAAAGGTTACTCCAGTTATCCATTCATCTTACTTTCATTTTTTTTTATTTTTTGCCTCTCTTCTTTATCTTAATAACTGTATTCAGATGGTCTCTTACCGGAAGTATTTGGGAAACCACATTCAAATAATGATTTATCAATTAAGTCTGGGTTAGCCAAAATTTTATCGTATGATTCTTGATCTTTGACTAATACCATACCAGCATATCCAGTGGCATTGATAGAAAGATTAACATTCATTGAATCATCAATTTCAGTAGCATTATCATTCGCATCGGCACTATCTTTGTTTTCTGGTTCACGTTTGACATCACTAGTCTTAGCATGAGATCTTGGAACTAAACATATCCATTTCTTGGTCAATAAAAAGTTATAACTTCTAACCATATCTGGATTTTCATTTAGCCAATCTTGGAAGAATGTTAAAGTTCTTTGTAACAAAGAAAAGTAACACATGGCTAAAAGATCTTCATCAACAGAATTGGAATCTTCTGGCAATGGCAAAACAAAATGTGCAAATGCGACTTTACTGTCTTGTAATGGTTCATCTTTGATGTTTGGTAAGAAATGTTCTTTGCCAACACATAATTTATCTTGAAAAGTAATGAAATTGGATGGAATCTTAAAGGATTGTAAATGTTTGTGGTCTTGAGAGGAACCAGACTGTGGACCAGAATTATAAAAAACCAAATGTCTAATATTTTCATCTTCGTCATCCATCTCACAAAGATATTTGTAAGCAATCATTAAATCTTGTGGAGTCAATGCAGAGGATTGATGTTGATACTTGTTAGTCACTAAAAGGGTGTGCTCTGGGACAATAGGATATTTGTTGAGAAGTAATTTATAGGAACCGTCTCCATTTAAATCAGGTGTGATTAATAAATCATCTTCTGGGTTTTCAAAGGGATCTTCTTTGTTTCCGTCAGTTTGTTTACTATTAGATTCAGGTTTTTCTGCTAAGATTGGAGCAAAATTGACTAAATATGGCATACCAGTCAAAGAATCCTTTAATTTTTTAGAACTGGACTCAGTCAATTTTAATGAACCATTGGAAATGGCATTTTCGTACTTTTGATGAATTAAGTCAGAGATATTGGAATCAATCATATTTAAAGGATAACCTTGTAATATGTTGTGTGGGTAAACAATTCTATGATAAATTCTATAAAATAAACTAGAAAAACAATAAAATATTCAAAAGAAGTACATAAGTTGTATATATGATGCATAACACCTATCTGTATAGTATGTTATACGTTGTCACTACCACTTATTTACATTTTTAGTAAATAATATTATTTTATCCATCAAAAAAATAGAAAAAAACCAAAATTTCCCCATTTTTTTTTTCGCTCAAAGAGAGGGTAACTAAATATCAAAAGTGGTGTGTGGGTTTACCGGATATATACCTCCACTCACCTTTTGGTAGCGCACGTAAAAAATGGTGACACCTCCAATGTTTTTTTTCTTCGTGTGAAAGTACAAAATTTCATTGGAGGAATATTAAACTAACTTTGACTGACAAAGTCATACCTGTAGATATATCTATATATGTATCTATATCTATATTTATGTATGATTGCTTGCAGACAAAGTAGATTAAATATCTGTAAAACCCTGGAAGTACCACCTAAATATTGCTCTTCAGATATCAATTTTTTAATATTTTTATATACTCAGAGATAGTCGATAAAGATTTGATACTATTTACATAAAATCGAAGATATACTAATGTTAATAATTAAATTATATTAGTTTAGTATAAAGTAGTAATGGAAGTCTTTTATTTTTTTTTCCTCCTTGCTAAGAAGTGGTTATTTCTCAACTTCATATCCAACTAAAAAAAAAATAAATCTATTAGACTCTGGGAAAAAAAAGACTGACACCAGTTAAAGGTAGTTATTATTAACAAGATTAAACATAGCCAATAACACATTGATCAGACACTTGGATAACAATCAACCACTGATACTGCTTTTATGCAGATTATAAATCCTCATATTACCATATCATAACAATAAAAACTAGTCAGCGATATTCTGGATTAGAGAAAATATATATATATACATGTAAAGGTTGAAGATACTTGACACATATATAATAGTCATCATAGTCTGTGTTTCTTATATAAATTCCGCCCTTCTCTTATTATATTTCGGTGGTGTATTTTTTCGGAGCAAGCCGGAAAGAGAGAAAACGCTATTTCCTTTTGCTCAAAGCCATTTTCCCATCTTTTGTCTTGTGGTAGCCATCTGGGCTCTAGTGCTTTTTTACTTGCAGAGTAAAACAAACGTTCCAATGCATAGTTGATCTTGACGACAATTAAAGATCGATCAATTTGATCTTTCAATTGACTTACTCTCAGGTTATCACCTTATCTTTTTTTGTTTTCTTTGAATTAAACTCTTGATTGTTCTTATTAGTTATAAAAAAAAAAATAAAAAATATCAACCAACAAGCATTGGTAATCCTGTTGTTTGGTTTGACTTCTGCCAGTATTACAGATAATATAATGATTTTAACGGACTAATCAATATCTTTTCTACCATAAATGACGATGACTACAGAAAATAAACAAGAAATCGATTATAAATGTGATTATTCTCGAAGAATTTTCACAATTGCATTAGATATAGGAGGAACCTTAGCTAAAATTGTATTTTCTCCATTAGACAGTAATAAATTAATGTTTTATTCAATTGAAACTGAAAGGATAGATGCTTTCATTAAGCGGTTGCATAATATTATAAAAGTTTGGAATCAGGACAATTATAAGACAACACAAATTATTGCTACTGGTGGTGGTGCATTCAAATTTTACGATTTATTAAACAAAGAATTTCCGATCCTTTATGGAAAGATAGGCCAATTTGATGAAATGGAATGTTTAATTAAGGGACTTGATTTCTTTATACATAAAGTGGACTCGGAAGTATTTACATATAACGATCAAGATGGAATACAAGAGATTGATCAATTGAATAAAAGTAACTCTAATGGTATTTATCCATATATGTTGGTCAATATAGGTTCAGGTGTTTCAATCTTAAAAGTTGATAAACCAAATGTTTTCACAAGAGTAGGGGGGTCATCACTTGGTGGTGGTACCTTATGGGGGCTTCTATCATTAATTACAGGTGCAAAGACATACGATCAAATGTTGACATGGGCTCAGAATGGTGATAACACTAGTATCGATATGTTGGTTGGTGATATATATGGAACCGGTTACAACAAGATTGGGTTGAAATCATCATCAATTGCAAGTTCTTTTGCAAAAGCTTTTCAACATAGAAAACCATCTCTATCGTCATCGACTAATTTAAACGAGACAGATCATCAACTTGTAACATCAACTGAAGAGATACAAAAAAGAAACAAATCTTTTAAAAATGAAGATATTTGTAAAAGTTTGCTTTATGCTATCTCGAATAATATTGGACAAATTGCATATTTACAAGCAAACATTCATAACGTTAAAACTATATATTTTGGTGGGTCATATATTAGAGGTCATTTAACGACAATGAACACTTTAAGCTATGCAATTAATTTCTGGTCGGAAGGTTCAAAGCAAGCATTCTTTTTGAAACACGAAGGTTATTTAGGTGCTATGGGTGCTTTATTAAATGGATTAGAGAAATAACAATAATAATGAAAATAATGTAAATACATACATATTAATGACTTTTATGATACACAATACGCAATTAAAAAAAATTTCAGAGGTATAACATAAATGTTCTTATATATGTATGTACACACTTTCTTGTAATAATAAACTTTATTATTTTTGTATTTAAATATTTGTCCAGGCTAATGATTAATAAGCATCTTACTTGTATAATTTATAATATTGAAAAGGTTTTTATCGTGGTAGAATTTGATGTTAATATCATTTGCTAATTGATTTACGGCTTCAATAGTAGTATTGTTATTGATATTTTGAATATTAACCCCTTCAAAGGAATTATCTTCTGGATTTATATTTATTTTCACATTATATTTTTCATGACATCGGAAAGTGATCTCTTTCTTGGATTCTTGATAAATAAATTTAAAATCAGTTATATTGGAGTTCCAGCTGGTCAATAAATGTTTTTCTTGTATTTTAATTAACTTTTTAACCACTCTGTCGTTCTCTTTTAAAATGTCTATTTCTTGTTTATAATTAGTGTCTGTATTATCGATCGTACTCTTTGATTTCTTATTACCGTTATTCCAATTACCAATTTCGATTTGAAGTATATCTTTCTCTTTCGATAGATTTGTAATGTTATTAAAATTGTCAATAAATTCTTCGTATTGCTGAATCTCTTTAGTTTCTTTATTCTCCAGACTAGTTAATTTTTTATTTCTAATTTTATGAATTTCAGTTAATTCCTTTAGTAAATCAGAACATTGAGTTAATTCCTTTTCAAGTTGTGTTGTCAAATCATTTAATTTGTCTTCTTTACTTAAGACCTCTTGACACATCGAAGAAATATCCTTTCTTAAATTATCAATCTCAATTTCTCTTTCGTCGACATTATCTTCTTTCAAAATTTGAACTTGATTCTCTAGGTTTTTAAAGCGTGAATCCTTGACGGATTTAATATCCAGTAATTGTTCCTTGTTATCACTAATTGTAATCCTTAAGAACTGATCAAGTGACTCCTGTTCTAAATATAATTGAACCAAAGACGTAAGAAGAGATTTAAACTCCTCGATCTTATTAGGAAGTGATTCAAAATCAATGATTAATACAGAATCATTGATTGATCCGGTTGTGGAGCTTTTATCGATCTGTAATAAGTTATTACCTTGCGATATTATTTCTACATTCTCAGTTATTTCATGTAAAATGGAATTATTTTGTTCGATACTTTCATTCTTTCTTGTTGATATTATTCTACCTATATCTTTCGAGAGAGTATCTAATTCACTTTTATAATTTGCTATAGTATTATCTCCGTTTTGCGACATTAAGAACAAACTAATAGAATATCTAGATTAGCATTATCATTTAGGAAGAAATAGTTCTGAATAAAAGCCAAAGGAGATGACATTTTATCTGAATGAAAAGAATCTTTTCTCCTATATAACTGCTTCTGCAATCTTTGTATCTGTCGTTTTTTATCATTTCAGCAATGCCCTAAAAGAAATTTCTAAAATTTTCTTTTTGCCTTATTTTTGTTTTCCTTTTCAATTCCTCTCGATTGAATTGATTGACATATATTTATAAAAGAAAGTTATTTCTTGTTGTCTAGTAAGTAACACCACTGTAATCTGCTCTTCCCAGAAGTGTTACCGTACAGTAAGATTACCATAGAGCCAACCAGTTCAGAATACGTCTACATCTTAGTCTTTTATTCATAAAAGACAGATTTTTAGAGGTAAATAATTGGGTATGATTTATGATCAGAAACAACTAGGAGGTTGTTGGAATAGGTTTAATGAGATACCACTAATGGACACAGAAATTAAACAAGAAAATATGGTTCTAAGTTTAGTATATTTGAGAGGAACTCAAAATGCTTGACTTTACTTCTTATTTTTATATGAAATTTTTGTTATCTCCATTTGCATAACTTAAGTTTGTTAAATCTATACATGATGTATATGTATATGTGTATCATGTGCTTTCAAACATTTAACGAATGTGTCTGTATGCAAAGAATAAATGATTAAGATTATATGGAGGTTTTATTTAACCTTTTTATATTTAATTGATGTTTTATCGATTAAATAACGCTTATTCAATTACAGTTGAAGGACATTTTTGTAATGTTTTTTTTTTTTTTTTAGCTGTGATTCTTTATTATTTTCTGGATTTGATTGGAATATGGGGATGGATCAATGGACTATCATTGGTCGTTTATCCATTCTCTCTATTATTCTTATATAAGTTCATTTTCAGGAAATATTATGAATAAGTATTTTTGATCTAACATTATTTTTTATCTAACGTAGTGTAAAGTATTTATTTTCTAAGCATTTTGTGTCCTATATATATAATAATATATGTAGTTATTTGTGGATGATTATTAAAGTAATTATGGTGAGGGAGAAACAGTGAAATTCAAAAACAAAAATGTGTGGGGCATAATAAGCCATATGAATTTTATTAATATTCGTTATATAATCTATATTCTTTATTATCACTATTTAGAATTTGAATCCTTTGTCTTTCCTCTAAAATCTCCACCGCCTTTTTTCCATAGCCATAATGCATCTATAGCGTATGTTCTAACAGATAAATTTTTAGTCAATTTCTCATCGGAGGCAACCTCCAAAGTTAATATCATTTCTTCAGATTTAATTAAATCCCAAAACATAGCATATATTTTATTCATAACATTTTGTATACTACCATCCTCTTTGTAAGTCTCAGAATCTATCTCTGGGACCAACTGATAATATGACTGTTTCCCTAATTTATAGAGTATACGGCCAAGAGTTTGGATAGCGATGCATCTTTGTGGTGCAAAAGTCGATTTGGCTAATCTATTCAATTCCAATAATGTATATCCTGCCAACTGAGGATCTGTAGAATGATGGTGAAGTCCCGAACGGATTGTATTATTAATCTTTCTTGTTGGTGGTACCAAATTCCCATTAAAATCGAATCTAATCATTGAAACATCATCAATAATAAATTTGGATGGGTCATTATCATCAGGTAATTCGGGGACTTGTTCCATCCATTTCAATTTTTCAACATCCTTTGGCAAATCAGGGAAAAATTTCTCATGTAATTTTTCGTTAAAATTTGGATCATTGATATCTAATGGCATTATATCTTCTTCATTATCCGAATCATTTACGGATAATTTTTTCATAAAATGAACATCTTTTAATAGATCTTCGTTTGTCATGTGATCAATACTTTGTGCCATTTGATAATCTAGTGGAGCAACATCGTCCAAATCATCCATATCTTCTCCTTCGTCATTGTCTTCGTGTTCAAATTGTGAATCTGTATTAAAACTGACATTTTTTGTTTCATTTGTATCCTTTTTCACTTGCCCTTCTTCAAAAGTATCATTGCTATTTTTACCCTGCAAAGCCCATTCGACTTGTTTTGGATCCAATTTAGGTAAATTCTCATTGAGGCCACCGACCCAAGTCCCAGAAGCACCTTCAATCTCGGCAAATAAGGGAGGATTATCCGAATCCTCAACATTCTGTCTTCTTTTGATATTTTTCAAAAGGTTTTGTATCAATTTTGGTGATAAGGACGATAACAATTCTTTCTGTTCATTAAGTATCTCTTCATTTGACATATTTTGCAAAACATTTAAATTTTCAAGATGAATAGCATCTACATCACTAATTTGGTGTATTGGTTTACTAGATTTTGAAGGTATTTCTGTGGTAATATTGGACTTTTCTTTATTATGTTGTTTTCTTTTCTTTTCCCTTAATCTTTGTTTCCAAGAAGATATTTTTTGAGGTCTATATAATTCAGGAAACCCGGTATTTTGTATAGATTCATCGATATTTTTTTCTATTATGTTAAAATTTAATAAATCATCTTTATTATTAGGATTATTTGTATCATCTGTATCCACATTTTTCTCTATAATATCACCTATAAGATCCATGACTAATTATTAAATAAGTATATTGGTTCAATGTAACGTCTGTATATTCTTCTTCACCCCCCTATGGTTCTTGTATAGTCATGGAGATATATATATATATGATAACTAGAACAAAAACTGATATATCGATGATCTTTTCTCTTAAGGATCAAAATATCTTTTACACTATTTCTACATAAATTTTTTATAAATTGAAAAGTAACTTTATAAGTAATATCATTCAATACGAAAACAACAGTATGATCAATACAAACATGCATAATATATATATATATATATATATAGGGAATCATATTGGATAGGTCCTACATAGATTTTGTACTAATATTTAGTTTAATATTAGATAAATGAATTAAACTATTGAACCATAGCCAACATGATCTACAGCAACATCATCAGTATTATTAATAGAAGAGGTATTATTAGTATGAGTATGATTATTAGGATCAGATGATAATGTTGAAGCAAAACTCCTGATATATGGATATTTACTAATAATATATAAAGAATGTATTAGACTAGGTATGAACCCAAACAAAAATAATAAGACATTGATTAAAAAATCTTTTGTGAAAACTCCTCTTTTCAACCAAACGGTAATAGGTGGCACAAAGATGGATACAACCACTAAAAACCAATCATAAATGTGCATTATTATATGTGGTAGATAGTATGCACCACATAGTTATGAGTAGATTTTTCGATAATGGATTAGCAACAGATAATAAGGATTGTCACACAATATTTTCTTTCATATGAATAGTGTATATATAACTATCCACCGTTAGAAATTGCAATGTATAATTTAATCATCATACTATATTTGGAGTTACTCTGGGGTGGAAGAAAAAGGAAGTTTGACGCGCGTCAAGATTACAGAACACGTGCACATTTTGGCGCTTCATTTGAATTTGGGGGGCGTATGGCTGGGTGGCTGGGTCTGTATTGTTATTTCGCGTGTTTGCATCCGTGCACCACACCATACTATTATCCTGAAAGGGACAAAATCATTCTTTGTTTTTTTTTTCTATTGTTTTACTGTGTTTGTCAGTCCATTTTTCTTCGAGCAGCTGGAAAACAAAACAAAACAAAACAAAACAAAACAAAACAAATATCTCCAGGTGAATTGAAAAGTCGTTTCGACACTTTCCATCTGTGTGATCGGTGATGTTTGTGGTGCGTGTCTATTATTATTATTATTATTATTATTATTTCGTTATGTTTATTTCATTTAATCTGGCCCACTCTTTCTCTCCTTATTATTTGTTATTATTACTTTATCGGATGTTTGTGCGTGTTCCTTCACTCTCTCTATCTTCCCATGTCTCTGTTCAGTGTGGTCCCTCTTGGGGATCTTTTCCAATCTATTCTACTAAAAAATTTTTTGTTTGTTTTCTTTTTTTGCTTGTTCTTTCTCGACTTGTTTACACATATATATATATATATATATATAACACTTGTATTTCTCCGAGGAGTTTGTTAGTTATTTATTTTAAGTCTTTCTTGTCCCCCCCATATTTTATTCTTTCTTGTTTTCCTATCCTCCTTACCTCTTGACTAAGGCGTAGAGAAGCAAGAAATTAGTCACTCGCTCAACATATTACTATTATTATTAATTGATACATAATGCAATTCAAGACTGTTTTAGCTGTTTTCGCTGCTGTTGCTGCTGTTCAAGCTCACAAGGATAAGGACTCTAAGGACCACAACGCTACTAATGCTACTAACGCTACTAACTCCACCAACGGTACCCACAGCCACATCTCCACTGGTGCTGCTGCTTCTAACACCTTGAACGCTGGTATTTTCGGTGCTGCCGTCGCTGCTGGTGTTGCTTTCTTATTCTAAGCACAGTTGACTTAATTTAATTTATTCTATTTTATTTTAATTTAATTCTTTTTTTTTCCAAGTATATATATATATATATATATTTATTTATTTATATTTATATTTATATGTTAAATATTTCATTTAATAATAGTAATAAATAATGTTAGTAGTAATAACAAATTTTTTTCACCATAAAAAATATTCTATTTCATTTTCTTTTCCTTCTCACCCTTATGTACTTCTCTCTTTCTCTCTCTTTAGCTAAAATGTGGATTGTTTGTTTACTTCTTCTTGTCTCTTCCTCGATTTACTCGAAATCCCTGTTCGTCTGAGATGATCACATCGGGGCTTAAGTGACCTTGCATATCTTTGAGTCCTATGCTGGATAATATTGACAAATTATATATATATGTATATATATATTACGGGAGAGTGAACATATAGTGAGTATGTTTCAGTGGGAAATAGTGTCTTAATTAATTTAAACCAACAAAGATATAAGATAAAATAAAAAAAAAACTAAATTAAAATCATATATATATATATATATATAGGACAACTGGGGAATAATACATATTATTAACTATTAGGATGTCAGATAAAAAAAATCATAAACAACATTTCAATGAACTGAAATTCAAAAATTATAATAATAAACTATTATTTCGAATCCAATCGTTAGATAAAGAAAATTTGAAATGTTGCGATTGTAAGTCCACTGTTAATATAGATTGGATATCCGTGAATTTACTCTGCGTGTTATGTATTAAATGTTCCGGTGTGCATCGGTCCCTAGGTTCTCATATCTCTAAAATTAGATCTCTAAAATTGGATAAGTTTGACGATAATTTAGAATTGAATTATTTGATTGCAAATTTCACATCGAATAGTTTCGTTAATGAAATATATGAATCTAATTTAAATGATAAACAAAGACTGAATCCTAATTGTACAGATTCACAAAGATTGGACTTTATTAAGCAGAAATACAAGGAAAAACGGTTCATTAAAAGAACAATTGATGTTGATTGGGATCACAATGAAATTTTGACGAACTTTTTGGATGTTTTGAAATTGAACAATATTTGGAGGTTACATAGATTTTTATCAAAGTTAACTAAGATTAATTTAAAACAATTATCAATCAATTATAGAAACGATTTCGATTCAACTTTATTTCAACTTAGTCTGAACTATTTCCGTATACAAAATAACAATAACAATAATCACAAATTGTTTATAATAACAGAATATTTGTTATGGAATGACATGATAATAGATAAAGATAAGGATAACTTTGTTATTGATTCAAATATATCTAATGATAATGACGATAATAATAAGTCTGAAATATCTAAATATTGGATTTCAAAAGTTAAAACCTTTGGTCTTTACGATTCATCACAAGCATATAAATCTCCTTCCTTAAGCAATAATAATAATAATAGCTTTACAACTACATCGAACAACACCAATACTTCTCATACATTCAATAATACACTATCACGTAGTAAATCAAAGAAAAAGTGGAGTTTAAGTTCTATACCGAAAGCATCAACACAAAATATTATGACATTGCATAATGCACTCAAGAATATCAAAGACAATACCATTAAGAAATAGAGTATATCCTCCCTCCTTCACACTGCACATATATCACTGCTTTCTTCTTTCTTTCCTTCTCATTAGTTATTCTAGCTAGGTATATTAAATGGTCCATTTCATAATGTTTTCCCATTTTATAACATTTTCACCTTTCCATTTTTGCTTTGCTTTTTATTCTTTATGGTTCTTTTTTTTTTAAGTTTAAAATGTCACAAAATGATACTCAATTTATTTGATAATTTAAGTAATAAGGATACAAATATATTTTCCAATTAACATAATGTAATCATTATAAAATTTATATTATAAATATCTTAGTTGAGAAGTATCAATAAGTTCATATTAAAAGGATACAGAAAAGAAGGAAAGAAAAAAACGAAAAAACTAAAGGAGAAATTACGGTACAAAAATGAATATAAATTCTTTGAATAATGTTCTAGAGCCAACAATGTTGTATCGAATTCATGAATGTGTAGGTAAAGGTAATTTTGGTAGCGTATATAAAGCGACAAATAATTTGACTAACAGTGTGGTGGCAATTAAAGTCATTGATTTGGAGAATACAGATGACGATATAACTACAATAACTCAAGAAATCTTCTTCTTGGCAAGATTGAAAAATGTGTACATTACACATTATATCACTTCCTTATTAGATGACTCAATGTTATGGATCGTTATGGAATTCTGTGGAGGTGGATCGTGTTCTGATCTATTGAAATATTGTTATAGGCGTGGTTTGTCAGAGGATAAGGTGGCATTTATCACAAAAAATGTTCTTAATGGGTTAGATTATTTGCATCGTCAAAAGATTATTCACAGAGATATTAAGGCAGCAAACATTTTATTGACTTTAGAAGGTCACATTAAGATAGGCGATTTTGGTGTAAGTGGACAAATACAAACTACTTTGAAGAGAAATACTTTTGTAGGAACACCATATTGGATGGCACCTGAAATTATTGCACATTGTGGTTCAAATGAGACTTCCGTTGCGGATGGTTATAATGAGATGGCAGATGTTTGGTCATTAGGTATTACTGTCTATGAATTGGTGACAGGGGCACCTCCCTTAAGTAAAGAAGATCCAATGCAAGTTATGATCTCTATAACAAATAAAAGTCCACCAAGGTTATCGGATGATATCTATTCTCAAGATATTAAAGGGTTCATTATTAATTGTTTACAAAGAGAACCTGAAGATAGAGCTAAATCTTCAGAATTGTTGGTTCATTCTTTTATTTTAGTAAACACTGGTATCATTGATAATTTAAAACAAGATGTTATGATCTGTAATAATATGAAAAAAAAATATCGAAAGATTAGAGAATTGAATATGGAGAGGCCTCTAAATCAACATGTATGTGATGATTCATCCGATAAATCACGATCATTTGGATATGACAACACTTGGGATTTTGGTGTCAATGATAAAGAGGCCTTTGAATATCAAATAATTAAACCTCCTCAGACAGAATCTATTTATTATTCAAGTGCTATATCATCAAATATGTTAAAAGACAAGGATCGTTCATTTAATAACCGTAATCATAATAATATGACTGTGACTCCGTTGACTATCCATGAAACATCATCTTTAAAGAAGAATTATCCGTGTTTACCAGTAGTACCAATAGTAGCATCACAGGAGAATCATCGAGTCATTCAAGCTGTACCTCAGAATAAAATAAACAAGTATGATTTAGAATCAGGGATGGAGATAGATACAGAATCAAAATCTTTAAGTAAATCTTTAAGAGTAAGTAAAGATGATGAAATAGATTGTGTAAATGATATTATCGGTTATTGTTTTAAACAAATGGATATGAGAGCTAATGAAGAAGAGACTAAAGCCTATGTTAATACTCTATGGCAGACATTTCTTGCTATTGAAAATGAAATTCCCGGGTTTGCTGATGTCTTTGTGGAAGAAATTATGAATAGGTTAGAAATTAAAAATGGTTATTTAGAATCACATAACTGTAGCAGTATAAATATGTAATATGGTTAAAGGATAGTTTAAAAAAATAATCATTTTCTTTCCTTTAACTCATTGTAATTTTTTTTTATTAATATTTTGTGCCCAAAGAAAAACTTTTAAAAATTGTTAAAAAAAGTCTTTGGTTGAGTGTAAGGGGTTATCTCAAGTAATATACTAAAATATGGATATTAATTATATATAAACACTTACAAATTATATAGTTGTTGATTCTAACTAGTAGACCAATTCTATAAGCCTTATTATAGGTGTGGGATATTCTCTTGTTAATCTTATTAGTCTACTTATTAGTCTACTTATTAGTCTTATTAGTCTTCTTAGGTAGAACCTAATAGATCTAATAAGAATATGAATGCTGATAATTACCTCTGGCACACTCTCTCAATAATCAGAGGTCTCTTAAATAAGTTTCTCTGTAATATGCCACCAAGGTCAATCCGACGATCATTCGTTCGAATACACTCACAGCCTGGGCCCAGAGTTTCTGGCTGTTCCAAGTCCTTCGCCTCGACATTAAGCGTTACCCGCGGACTACGTATTTCAGGATTTTCCAATTAGGGCTTCTTACATTGAGTAATCACTAACTTAGAAATGATTTTTTTTAATTAATGAAACCATGTATTAATTTTCATGCTCTAGAGAGCAACTTAGTGAGTTTTTTTAAAAAACAATATAATTAAACGTCAAGATAATTTTGAAATATCATCTTTTGAAGTAAACAATTAATACTAAATAAGGTGACTTTTTTGTTAACAAGAATCATCTAACTGTATGATCAAATTGTCAATACTATAGTAAAAAAATTACCTCACATGTACTTAGTTTTTTTAGAAACATTGATAAGAATTTTAAAAGTACTGTTATTTAAGCACTACCTTTATTAATTCAATCTTTTTTTTTTTTTTTTGGGATTTTTCCTGTGTTTAGCGTTTACTAAGGAAGGAAGAGTAGTTATAAGTGTATTTAATAAGCAAGAAAAATTGGAATTGAGATCAATTTAATCTAATTAATAGAATTGTTTTTTATTAGTAAATAAATTCTTTTGTTTTTGCTTTTATTCATGAATTTCAAAAGTTTTATAGTCAAAAAAGACTCTTCATAAAGCAACAAGGTCCAATTTTTCATTGATATTATCAAAGAAAGGCTATACATTTAGTATATTATAAATTATAATTCCTTTTACAAAATTCATTTCATTCAGTTTTTCCAATATTTAATTAAAAGTCATAGAAACAAAAAATTCTTTTTTGCTATGTTTTAAATAAATAGATGTATATTTTGGCATTAATTTAATTTGAAATTTGCCAAATATTAAACTCATTCTTTTATCTGCTATTGATATTACAAACCAAATTCAATAACTTAACAATTCTTTGCTAAACACAATATATATATATATATATATTTTTTAATTAAATTAAGTAAACCTAGAATAAAGTAAACATATATAAGTGGGTGTAACATGCTTTCAAGTGGAATTAATCAAACTCTCTCTTTATCAATTTCTTTTCAAGTTATCTTTTCTATTTAAATACATTTTTAAATTCGAAAGACAAAAAAAACAACAATCCTATACAAGCATGCTTTCTTTGATAGTATTGCCACTAATGGCCACCGCAAGTTATTTATCTAAAAGAGATAATACAAAATATTCTAAGAAAAGTGATGAAGCTAAAAAGCAAACAATCCGTTATACAAAAACAAAAGACAATACTACTATTGCTGTACCTTCCATTATTAAAGACAATGGTTTGGATATTAACGAACAAAATTTGTCTTTCAGGTTAAGTATGCAAAAAAAAGAACCAACAATTGTGTCTGAACAGGTTATTAAACCTCAACATTTTTCTGGTAAAATTTTAACATCCAGGATATTTAAAGATATTGATTGTGATATGAATTTATTGCCATATTCAAAACTTTCATTGGTAACAGGTATAGGAATAAGTGTAAAACCTCCAATCAGGTTAGAAGACACTAATAAAGAGAAGGATTCTATTAAAAATAAAGTTATACCATATAAGAAATGCAAAACGCTAAGATCAGAAACTGAGTTTTCGAACTCATTACCACCACAGTTGTCAAAACTTCAGTTAATTGAAAAACGTAATAAATTTTTAAAATATCAAGCGTTAGATTCGGTGTTGTTGGACCTATTTATATGTCAACGTTTGAATGAAATAATTTGGATGGGGGTATATTATTACTCAATCAATTACATTAATTTCCTTTCCCTATCTCAAATTGATACGGGATGACACTGTTTCATTTTTATGGGTTTGTTCCCTCCTTACCACGATCTTCATTATTGTAATTAATTTCATGTTGTTTAAATATTTATGCTTTTTTATATTAGCATCCTGTTTAAAATTTGTAGTAGTTTTTATTCCTATGTAAAAATTGTTTATTTTGTTTCTGTTCTGCAATTTTTCATCAATATAAAATTTTCTTTAAAAATACCAGTAGGACTTTGATAGCTCTTGTGGGAATGTATTTGAAAAGTGGTGAAATTTGGAAATTTGGATTAATGATGTAGAAAATATACCAAAGGAGTTTCTGATGAACTTAAAATTAGAGAATAAATGTGGTAGTGTAATAAGCCTTTTAAGAGGAAATAAAACTTAATATGGAAAATAATAAGAGGGGAAAAAGTTTAACTTAAGAAAGCTAAAACAAATTTAACAAATTTTGAATATATTCAAATGTATTCAATAAACAAAGATAAGGATTATATATTCTTATATAAAGAAAAAGGAAATAAACAACTCTTAATAGATTTATGTATCTTCCATAAAAGAGGTAAAATTTGGAAACTTTTATTTATAATATATACTCAGTTACATCTAATACGTTAACCTTTGGGAAAAAGACTTAAATATTAGTATTTTTTTTAAATACTTACCATTATATATGTATGTATAACTTACATGTATAATCATTAAAAAATATAATGATACCATTTGACTAACCTTAATGATTAGCGTCAACTAATTTGACATCAAAAACTAAATCAGCAGCTGGTGGTATAACACCTGGAATACCATTGGCACCATATGCAAGACTACTGGGGATTTTTAAAGTACGTTCTTCTCCAACACACATTCCAACAATACCTTGATCCCAACCTTCAATGACTTTCCCAGTTCCCAATATATAGGAGAGTGGCTTGCCCCTATCGTAACTGGAATCAAATTTTTTACCATTTTCTAATAATCTGCCAGTGTAATGAAGTTGCACTGAATCGCCAACTAATGCTTTATTGGTACATTTATCTACAGGAATTTTCTTTGTTACTTCGATTCCCAATTCTTTTAATGTTCCAGCCATGGAAGTCCCGATTAAGGAAGAAATCAAACAAATTATACTAAATTTCATTTCAATATTGAAATTAAAAGTATGAGTAATAAAGCAGTTAGATGTACAGAGTTTAAACTAGTAGTTTTAATATCTGCTTTTTAACTCAATTGTAAAAATATTTTTTCTCTTCAGAAAATACTTCAACCATGTATTAACCAGTTAAATCCCTTAAAAGATCATGATTAAATTACTTTTCCTATGTATAAGGTACACAAAGAACGTAAAGAGGTTTCATGTCAAACACTAAGAGTCACTAGAACAGAAACACTTCCTATTAAATGAGATTCCGCGTTACGATGATTTTACACTACCACCAAGGTTATTTTATGCTAATTCTATCGTACGATATTATTCTTCTTAATTAAATGTAACTTATCGTTACTTTACCATTTATAAATTCCTTTTTTTTTTTTGGTTTCCAGTATAAGCTCCCTATAGTCAATACGTAATTAAATTGAATATTTTATTTTAGAGTCTACAATTGTAAAGTGAGAATTGTTGAAGTATGTTGTCTCTCTTAATTTATTTTTTTTTTTTCTTGAATGATTTTTCACATTTTAGATAATCTTTTTAAATTTTAAAATTACATATAAATATTTATGTAAAGACAGATAGATAAACATATAGATCATAACTCATGTTATACTAGTTGTTCATTATTTGGTTGATTATCTAAAGTATCATCACACTCGTTGACAGCAGTTTCTTGATTTACTACAGGTTTTTCTCTATTGGGATCAGAAAGAGGATTTGAGTCTTGGTTCCTTTTTCCCTCCTCTTCATCATCCTCATCGAAATTTTCTTTTCCAGCAGGATAACTCTTTAAATATAGTTCAATCCCATCTGCGTGATGAGTACCATTCCTTTTTAAGAATTTTAAAATTTGTGCTGGTGTCTTTATGCCAGATAATGTAATTGGAGTACTATCATTACTTGATGGAGATAATATAATAGTTGGATAAGAATATATGGCAAATGATGCAATATCGTTTGTTTGCATATTGATATCTGCAAATAAAACTTTAGATTTTAATTCTTCATCAGATGCAAAGATATCGGCCACTTTGTAGAAATCTTCATTACCTCTCTTGTTGCGAATATCAAATGGTGCGTAATACCTGACAATAACATCTTTATCGTTGTTCAATATAATATCATCATGAGTCTTTGCCACTAACTTATAAACATTAGAATTCTGTTCAGTTGGAACCTCTTCAGATTTGATAATTGGTTCAGCAACGCCATTGACAAAATCTTCTCCAACTTTTCTACCTCAGTTTGGTTTAAGATTGGTAAACTGGTAATTAATTTATATTCTTCTGCTGGTATCTGTTTAATACCATATTTTCTATTATTAATCATATCTGGTGAATACCAAATAATGGAAATTGTTCTCTTATATTCAAATATTAAACGTGGCCATGATAAATCTTAGCATCAAGTCCAATAAAATTGATTTTACCTCTATACCTTTAACCTAATCTAGTGAAAAAAAAAAAAGAAGTCAATTCTTTTAATTCTTTACTTGTTAAATAGAAAAAATAACCTAATTGTAATTTAGAGTCGATATAGTCCCTAAAAGTTTCTGGTTTAACGTCAGCGAATGGTGGAAATATGGAATATTGTAACCAACTTCTAAGTTCAGATGAATTTTCTACCAATGAGGTGATATTACCTTCAAAATGATTGTGTCATCTCTAGATGTTTCATTAACAGGAATGAATGGTTTATATAAACGCAATTTGGTAAGGTAGGAATGTGTTGTTATCGTAATCAGTGAAACTGTCGTTTGTTGAATTGACTCTATGATTGATGAAGATATGAGAATTAAACATTTGATTAGCTAGATATAAGATAGTTTCATTTAATTTGTAGAATTCATTATTAACCACAACATACTCATTTGAAGTATCAGGATCAATCAAGATTTGATTCACTTCGTCCTTGTTCTTAGCAGTAAGCACACACAACTCTTTATATAGAAGACCAGCCCATCTACAGACTTATCATTTTCCACATTTATTGAATTCAATAAAGGATGATTTTTAAAGACTCTTAGAGTTGGGTAATAGGGGACTTTTTTTAGTTCAGAGCAAATATAATCTATCTTCCTCACAGTTGATTTGAATGACTTCGATACCACGGGGTTTTAAGATTGTGGCTACTTGTTCTAAGTCAGGTAATAGCATTTTAGAATGTGGACATTTGGGGACCACGAATTCAACAAGGATCAAATCTTTAGATGTGATGACTTCAGCGAATGTTTCAGTGGTGACCTTGGTGATATTGGAATTTATTTTTCGTCGATCAATGCAGAATATTCACCCAACACATTGCTCAGCAGGAAAAAACCTCAATATAACAAATATCGAAATAATTTTTTTTGTCGGTGCTGATTCTTCTCTAAGGAGTGATCTTGAACAATTTTTTGGCTCTACAATCTTTTGAGAAGTTAATTGAATAGTCTATATAAAACAAAATGAACACAAATAAAAATAAAATAAATTAAAAAAAAAGTCGACTTAGACGTCAAAACATTGGAATATATGAATATGGTTTAAAAAGAATACAAGAGTAAGTTTAAACGAAAGAGAACATTATATTAGAAGATACTCTGTATATTAGTGTATAGATGGTGGAGAAGTTTTAATAATAATTTTTTTTTTCCTTTCTTTTGTTGTTTTCTACTTTGGCAGTAACATTTCCTTATGAAAGACTGATGGTTGATTGTACTTGGAGTGGCAATATTCCATGGTATAATATATAAAAAGAATATACTATAACCAACCCTCCCCCCTTATCAGGATCAAAGATCGATCTGAGTACACAATCCAAAATACATTTTTCTTTCCATTTCCACCCTGACATCTTGACAACCGATAATATAGTATCAAACAAGTCAATTTTGGCAAGACACCCCATCATATATGATGTTTTAATACTGTCACTGGGGGAGTCAAAGGAGAGATTTCAAATTTACAATTGTCAAGGCAAAGAATCCTTTTGAGATACAATACAAGTCCATTCACATTTTGTTAGACATGTCAACTAAATAAAAGATTGAATGTAGATAATATAAGTTAGTAGTAGTCACTGCCAAACAAAAGAGATATAAAATGATTCAACAAACAAATTCTTTGTTCTTTTCTTTCCATGTCCCTTGAAGTAGTTCAATAATAATAATAATAATAATAATAATAATAACCATCATATGATCAAATAAAAACCAAAGAGAACATACTTTTGTTCCATGAAAAGAGTGGGGTGATGTCTTCTCTGTGGTCAATAAATGATGAATAGATGAATAGATGATGAATAGTTGAATAGTTCGTTGGTTTTGTTCGTGTTTACCAAACAAACAAAAACCGGAATTGCCCACAGAGGGAATCTGTCTCTTTATTTTTATTTTTCCCTATCTTTCCATTTTTTACCCCGTGTATTTTCTTCTTCAATGTATTGTCGAGGAAAACAAATTTTTTACAGAAGAAACGGGGGGGTCCAACCAGCAAGGGTTTCGAGAAGAGAACTGAGATTAGTTGTTACACTCGAGGAGAAGGAGGGGGGGGTTGGGGGATGTAATGCACATATATATATATATATATATATACTTTGTACTCTTTCTTGTTGATTGAGTTACGTAGTTCCCTTTTCTCTTTTCAATATTAGAAACCACTTTGATATTATACTTTAATTCTGTTATCTTCTAAAAAAGATTGTAAAAGAACAAGAACAGACAACTATATAAATTAGTATTACTATCTATAAGTACATATATAATATTTGGTTAAAGACAAATAAAACAAAATTAAAAAAATAAAAATAAAAAAATGTCCTTTGATGAATTACATAAAGCAACCGAAAAGGCTCTACTAGAAGAAGTAGACCAAATATGCAAACAGTTCGTCGTCACTTCTGAAAAACTGGATGAGTTGACAGCATACTTCATTGAACAAATGGAGTTAGGTTTGAACTCCACTGACACTGGTAACTCAGAAAATAAAGGTTTGCCCATGATCCCCACTTTCGTCACAGGGAAACCAAACGGTACAGAGAGTGGTGTCCTCTTAGCTGCTGACCTTGGTGGTTCCCATTTTAGAGTATGTTCCGTCACTTTGAATGGTGACCATACTTACCGTATCGAACAATTGAAATCAAAGATCCCAGAAGAATTGTTGGAGGAAAGTGGCGTCACCTCAGATGACCTCTTCGGTTATCTCGCTAGACGTACAAAGGCTTTCCTAACAAGAAATCATCCTGAATTGTTGAAACCAAATCCAAATACTGGGAAAATAGATTCTTTAAAGATGGGGTTCACTTTCTCTTACCCTATAGCTCAGACTTCTTTGAATTCCGGGAAATTGATCAGGTGGACTAAAGGTTTCAATATCCCTGATACTGTCGGTAAAGATGTCGTGGAATTGTATCAAGAACAATTGTTGAACTATGGGTTGGATATGATTAAAATCGTTGCTCTAACTAATGACACAACTGGTACCTTCTTAGCCCATTGTTATACATGCGGAGGTTTGAATAATTCTGGTGAAATCTCTGAACCCGTTATTGGTTGTATCTTCGGTAGTGGTACTAACGGTTGCTACATGGAAGATATAAAGAATATTCATAAATTGCCAAAGGAGCTAAGAGACCATCTTTTGTCTCAGGGGAAGACAAAGATGTGTATTAACACCGAATGGGGGTCTTTCGATAATGAATTGAAACATTTGCCTACTACCAAGTGGGATCTACAGATCGATCAAGAAGTCTCTCCAAATCCTGGGTTCCATCTATTCGAGAAAAGGGTCTCTGGTATGTACCTTGGTGAAATCTTAAGAACTATCCTAGTCGATTTGCATTCTAGAAAACTGTTGTTACAACAATATAGGACCCATGACCAATTGCCACATCGTTTGAAGACGCCTTTCCAATTACAAAGTGAAGTCTTGGCACGTATCGAAATAGATGATTCTTCCACTTTACGTGAGACTGAACTATCTTTCTTACAAAGTCTAAGACTACCGACCACTTTTGCTGAAAGGAAAGCTATCCAGAATTTGGTTAGAGCTATAACAAGAAGATCTGCATATTTGGCTGCTGTTCCAATCGCTGCAATCTTGATTAAGACAAATGCTTTAGGGAAACGGTACCATGGTGAAGTCGAGATCGGTTGTGATGGATCGGTTATTGAATATTATCCAGGTTTTAGATCCATGTTGAGACATGCATTGGCTTTGTCTCCAATCGGTCATGAAGGTGAAAGAAAAGTTCATTTAAGAATTGCAAAGGATGGATCTGGTGTCGGTGCTGCATTATGTGCATTAGTGGCATAAAGGGAAGAAAGAAAGAAAGAGGGAGAATTTTCTATTTTCATCTACATTCATATATGTATATTAAGTATGTATGTGTATCTTGATCTATATGATCGACTCCTTCTTTTTTTTCGCCCTTTCAATTTTTTAATGATGCTTATTGATTTATGTACTTTTATATATATATATATATTAATTTAATTTATAATTTTTTGTAATTTGTGAGTTTTGTTTAATAACTTACTGTTTCTCTTCTTTATTTGTGTTGGGGGTAAATTAATAGAGTCACTGTGGGGAGTAATACTGATACAATTTGCTTTTTTTTTTAGATTTATATATATATATATATATATATATATTGTCTCTACATAGTGAATTGCTCACAGCTTCAATAAATAAATCAAGAAAAAGATTTAAAAGAAAAAAAAAACATTTTCTTTATTTCAGTTTGAATATGCTCAAAATCAGATTTAAGGTTAATTTGCAGTAAAATGTTTATTTTTATTGGGTATAATAGTCGATTGTTAATATATATATATATATTTTTTTTTTGTAGTCGGAAAATTTCTTTAAAACTAATAATATGTAAGCAAAAAGATTTAAGTTTAGAGAACTGAAGAGCCATCATTATAATATTTCAATTTAAATAGTAAGTTACGAAATACATCTCAATAATTACAAACAGAGAGGGGGGGGGGGGGGGGGAAGAAGAAGAAGAAAAATAATTCTTTTCATATAAATTAACAAAGAAGTCCCAGTAAAATAATACGATGAGCCAAATAAATTTTGAAAAATAGTTATAATTACCATATTATTTTTTGATCCAAAACTTTTTATTCTTATATTTTACTAAAATATTTAATGTGTCCTATGGTCCCCATCCCGCAAGATATTTATTCTTCATATATTATTGTAAAGACAATATAAAACAATCAGTATTACCACATTTAGTATTCATTGTATATAATTAAGCTTAATATGATGACAAATAGTGAAATGTAAATTTTTTTTTATTTTTATTTTTTTTTTAATGCAAAGATCGAGCTAATGTTTGTAAATCAAACACGATAAAGTTATTTATTTGTTCTTTTTTGTTTATTTTTTTAAAAAAAAAAATAGAGATCATGAAATTTCTGAGAGCAAAGGAGGAATATTTCTTTATTGTCTCGACATCACATTTTTGGTCCAAACTATAGTGTAAGAACAGTGGAGATACATCTCCGAAACGATTGCGGACAATTACCTTGTTTTAAATGAAAGTTAATGTCCGATTATCGGATGTTACCTGAAGTAAACCGAATACAAAGGAGAAAAAAAAAACAAAAAAAACACTAATCGGAAATATATCTCCGCTGGCCATTTCATTGTTTTATTAATTTTTGCCTCCAGAAAATATGTGCCATATTTATTTCCCTGTTCCCTCTATTGTTGTGATTCATGAAGGAAACAATAGGATTCCTTTCTACCTTTTGTTTTGTCAATAATAATACATTCATCGCCGTGACTTCACCCCCTTAAAAAAACAAATGGAATTGTAAGATCGAGCATCTTTTTTTTTTCTTGCATACACAGGACTGCCAATTCCAAGAGACCTTTTTTTCCGCTGTGTTTTGTTTGTTTGTTTGGTTTGTTTTTTTTTTTCTGTAAAACATTCCAAACCCTAAGTTTTACAGCCAGGCTTTTCCGAGGGGGACACCCCAATTATATGAAGGTAAACCCTTATTAATCAATTAATAGTATTGTAAGGAGTGTAAAATATATATCTTTCAATCCATTTTATCACTTGCTGTTTCTTGTCAGCATATATTGGTTACTATTACCCATATAGTACACACGCCTGATACCTCTTTCAAAAAACAAAACACAACAAAACAAAAGAATATACCTGACACTTCTTTGGGTTTTGCATCATTTGACTATACCATCTGTAAATTTTATTTTATTTTATTATAGTTTTTCTCTTTTGAATTGGTAAAAACCCCAAGTTTTGGATCGACAAACACCCAACAATAAGGCTGTGTCCCAACATTAAAACCTAAAGTAACCTGTTTCAATAAAATAAAAAAAAAAAATTCATATTTCAGTTTTCTGTGCTTTACCCTCTATTATGGTGGAAAGAATGAAATTTTTTTTTAATTCCTTAAAAAGGAAATATAGGAACCAAGAACAATAGCTTTTGTTCTCTTATTTTCTAGTAATGATCATCTAACTTCTTTGCCTCGAGAACGCCAGTATAAAACAAAGGGAAGGCTAAAAAAAAATAATAGAAACCTTTTATCATTATCAAACTTTGCAATGTTTACATATGACTCTCGATTAGATGTTATCAATATTTATATCCAAAAGAGTGATGACTTGTGGGAAGGAAAATCAGCAATAGAATCAATAAACCAAATATTACATTTCCTTCATTTATTATATATTCTCATACTTTTTTTATCTTTATAATATATTTTGATGAAACTAGTTTGTTTGTTCTTTTCTTTTCTTACCTGATTAAAACAGTATTTTCCTATATATATATAATAACTTGCTTAATACATTTGTATATAATCAGTAAATTTAAATAACAAAAAAATAAAAATAAAATAATTCACAGATAAAAAAAAAATATGTCATTTGATGACAAAAAAATTGTGGGTGATTCTAAATTTGAATCAGGAGAACGGATAAATAATTATTTGGAATCTACTTCCAGTGACGACGTTGAGAATTTTGACTTGGATGATTCAAATAAAACTTTCAATAAGCAAAATGCAGTAAAAACTAATGAATATTTTGTTGGGTCTACTGCTAACTCTTTAGTAGACGATATAAATTCAAATATTGACAATAATGGTTCAACAGACAAGCCCAGTAATAATTTTTTCACCAAATTCATTGATTCCTTTAGAGAAGCAGAATCATCCAATCAGCAGAATCCAAATGATTTAGAGAAAATCGACTACAATGAAATGACCACTTCAGATGATAAGAATATGAAAAAGACTATCAAAAAGAGACACGTTTTATTGATCTCTTTAGGGACAGGTATTGGTACTGGTCTTCTTGTTGGTAACGCTCAAGCATTACACAATGCAGGTCCTGCAGGTTTAGTCATCGGTTTTGCAATCATGGGTACCTGTCTTTATTGTATTATTCAAGCATGTGGTGAAATGGCTGTTTGTTACAGTTCTTTGCCAAGTAATTTCAATATTTATCCAACTTTCTTAGTGGAACCAGCCTTTGGATTTGCTGTAACTTGGGTTTATTGTTTACAGTGGCTTTGTGTCTGTCCATTGGAATTAGTCACGGCTTCCATGACGATAAAATATTGGACAACAAAGGTTAATCCTGATATATTTGTTTTAATATTTTATATTTTAATCATTGTTATTAACACTTTTGGGGCTAGGGGTTATGCAGAAGCAGAATTCTTCTTTAACAGTTGTAAAGTCTTAATGATTACCGGGTTTTTCATCTTAGGTATTATAATAACTTGTGGTGGTGCCGGTAATGATGGTTACATTGGAGCTAAATATTGGCATGATCCAGGTGCATTTAGAGGTGATCATCCTATTGACCATTTCAAAGGCATTATGGCAACTTTTGTTAATGCTGCATTCGCTTTTGGTGCATCTGAATTTATTGCTATCACTGCAAGTGAACAAAAGAATCCAAGAAAGGCTATCCCTAAAGCTGCTAAAATTATGATTTATAGAATTTTATTTGTATTTTTAGCTTCCATCACTTTGATTGGATTTTTGGTTCCATATAATTCTCCACAGTTGATGGGATCTGGTGGATCTGAAACAAAGGCATCTCCATACGTTATCGCCGTTGCATCTCATGGTGTCAAAGTGGTGCCACATTTTATCAATGCTGTTATTTTATTGTCTGTTTTATCTGTTGGGAATTCTGCATTCTACTCTAGTTCTCGTATCCTATATTCTTTATCTCAAAGAGGCTTAGCTCCAAAATTCTTTGAATATATTGATCGAGAAGGTAGACCTGCAAGAGCTATGTGTTGTTCCGCAATATTTGGTATCATTGCCTTCTGTGCTGCTTCTCCTCAGGAAGATCAAGTGTTTACTTGGTTGTTGGCAATCTCTGGGTTATCTCAATTATTCACATGGATTGCAATATGTTTATCACATTTAAGATTTAGAAGAGCTATGAGAGTTCAAAATAGATCACTAGGTGAACTTGGTTTCAAATCACAGGTAGGTATATATGGATCTGCATATGCTGCCATTATGATGTCTTTAGCGTTAGTGGCTCAGTTTTGGGTAGCCCTCAAACCAATTGGGGAAGACCATATAGATTGTCAAGCATTTTTTGAAAATTATTTGGCTATGCCAATTTTAATTGTTCTCTATTTGGGATATAAGATTTGGAAAAGGGAATGGAGACTTTTAATTCCTGCCAATGAGATTGATTTAGTGTCTCATCGTAGAATCTTTGATGAAGAAGTTTTGAAGCAAGAAGAACTTGAAGAAAAAGAAAGATTAAAGATGGCTCCATTCTGGGTGAAAGTTAAGGAATTCTTCTTCTAATGTCGTTGTAATCCTTGATTTTTTTTTTTTTTTGTCTCTCTCGTCTTTATAACCAAATATGATTAGCCAAGTTAACTTTTTTTTTCCCAGTCTATGTTATTTCCTTTCCTTCTTTTATTTCAAGCAATTAATATTCTTATTCTATATTATATATTTATATGCTTTATTTTTCTTTAACTCCAAGTATTGAATATTATATATTATTTGAAGTGATACACACACACACATATATATATATATATAGTGATCAATAATATTAAACCTAATTTATAATGAAATTATACAAACATGAATATATGAATTAATGATAATAATAATACCAAAGAATTGCTATATAAATACATGCAAAAATAAAAAGCCAAATTATGATTAAAACTTAATTAATTAAAGCTTCAACAGCTTATTTTCTTTTTTTTTTTTCTCTCTCTCTTATCTTCTTTACTTATTCTTTTCTCTTTCCTTTTTTTATTTATTCAAAATTTCCTATGATCTTTCCTTCTGTAGAGTATCCGAGCTACCTTTGAGCACTTTATTACGTTCTAATTCAGCCTTATACCATTCTTGAACTTTTATGGGATCCGTTCCATGTAACAGACAAAAATTTAGTTTTGTCAGTTGTCTTTGACAAGGGTTAAATTGTCCATATCTATAGTAATTTCTAAACTTACCCTCAATGGAGTAACATATGGTCAACTGGTCAAATGCTTCTCTACAATTCATAGTTGTTGGATATTTTGATTGTGACATTGTCTATTTCCTTATACTCAAATTAAAATAAAAAACTCCAATGAAGTAATAAGATTATATATGCTCTATTTTATAGTACAACTCCCCTGACGTTAACCTTTGTCTTTTGTGATCAAACTTTCTCAACGATTCTTCAAAACACGAGTACTGTATTTATGATGAATTCCCTTTAAAAATTATGTTCTTCTATCCCAGTAGCACTACTACGACAACTATTGAACAACGACAATTTTATATGTCGCTATCTTTTCCCATTCTTTCTAAATTTATGGAAAGCTAGTTAAAAATTCATAAATTGAAAATTTAAAGATACACAAATTCTCTGAAAATTTGATTAAAAATCCTAACATAACAAAACTGAATTATAAGGTAACACTGGAGAACAAAAACAGATATTAGAGAATAATTGGTATTAACCTATCTAACAGAAACCATCATCAAATGAAGTTACAATACGTGGGGTTGTTAGTTATTTGTCTATTTATTGTGTTTGCTTTATATTTTATCTTTGAAAAGGATAAATATGATAACATTATTGTCACGGAAGACACAATACGTACCCTCCAAAATCTAATAAACAAGAACCCAATATTTATTGCCTCAAAGTCTTATTGTCCATATGGTAGACAAGCGTACATCACATTGACCCATAATTGTAGAGTCCCTAAGGATAAAATAAAATTGATTTATTTGGATGAATTAAAATATGGTGCTGAATTGCAAAAGGGTCTGTATCAAATAAACGGTCAATCTACTGTTCCACATATTTATATAAACCATAAATTTATTGGTGGTAATGACAATTTACAAGATTTAAGAAACAAAGGTAAATTAAATGATTTAATTAAAGATGCATTGAAATGATTTTCTATATATATATATGTATGTATGTATGTGTATTTTGCCATTTTGATATTTTAAAATAAATTCACTTTTAAATTATTTGAAATTCACGTTTTGATACCTAACGATATAGAATGGAAGTACTCAACTTTCACCTAATAAATAACATTTCTTTATATCAAGTACTCAATTTTTTTATTAATCAGTGACAATGATTCAGATACAATTTGATAATAATTGTTAAAGATTGGATTCAAAGGATGTAAAATTTTCTCTTGAATCATATATAGATATTTCAATCTCTGTTATAATATTGTTATCTCTTTCAAATACTTCAATATCGAATGAAAAAAAAAACATATTGTGTCTTTTTTGAGAGACTAGTCTTATCGCACTTATCAAATAGTCCTAGTATCTCAATTTTTTTTTTCTTTAGGAGAACAATATACTGTGGGGACATGTTCCTTTTTATTACTTGAAAGACTAGCGATATACTGTTTATTTGAAAATGTGTTGATCTTCGAGCATAATTGGTTTTCCATTAGAAACACCATTCATTTTATTATTCATATGATTATTATAACCCGTGTTGATTAGGGGTATTTCATGATCTAAATGTTCTTCTTTCAATTCATCAAAATATTTAATAATTTTCTCATTTAGAATCAAGTTAGCCTTTCCGTTCAACGAAAAAGTAATAATCTTTAATCTTCCGAATATAATCATTAATATATTGTAACAAAGAATCAAACTTTTAATCACTTAATAAATTGTAAATTTTTAAAATGATTAAAATTACTTAACTATGATGGTTTTGAAAGTGTATAGAATACCTGTTTCAATTAAGTTTTGATTTATTTACTTTTTCATTACTTGACTTTTCTTTATATGGTTCTACACCATATTTAATACTCTTTTTTTTTGTTTGTTTGTTTAAACTCTTAGCTTAAATATCCAAAGTGAGGGACAATCATATGTATTATGTAAATTGGAATAAAAATACAGAATTTCTTTTAATTTTAATCCACTTTATTATCAATTCAATCAGATGTTGATTCTACACCTGCACACCACATATGGAGTGTTGAGAATGTGACAAATTTATAATGAACATGTCTTTATTCGCAGAATCATTTCAAATAATTTTAATATTAACGTTTATTCCCTGGGAAAGAATTGAATACACCTGTTCGTAATCTGCTATTATCTGTGTATTCTATACTTGTACATTTACTTTATTTTTTTTTTTTTACTTCTTTATTGTATTAGTTTTAAGAACCAGGTTTTATTGACGATCAACTGACATAGATAACATAAGATTAAAGCAGAATACAGCATTTTGAGAGGCGATTTCCTTGGCACTAGCTCCGATGCCACAGTAACAAACAATATTATGTAACGTGTTTATTATCAAAGAAAGAAAGTCCAACACCGTAAAACTGCAGTAGCATTTATACTTCTCTATGTGACCCATCATAATATATAAATATAAACATAAATTCAGTTACCTCGGAATATATTAATGCCATATAAGGCGGAAAGGACAGAAAATTCCGCCTGGGCCGGCTTTCTGCAAAAAAAAAAAAACAAAAAGTGAATTCCGACGATAAAACTCTAATTACCCGGAATTTGTGGTTTACGGATGTTCTTTTTTTTGTTTTTTTGTTTTTTTGTTTCTGTCGTTTTTCGGTTTCATTGCATTTTATTAGTAATGATGGGTTACGAAATAAGAAGCAAGGTCAAACACAAAGTAAAGTTGTGAGATGTAAACGTCTATCTGAAGATTGTAGACACTGTTCTTTGAAACGGTGGAAGCCTAGGAATTATTTATAGGCAACATAACTATACTTTTATTGACTGTTGTCTCTAGTTTTGTTTATTTATCTATTTATTATTTTTTTTTTTTTTTTACACCTTCTGGTTTGTCAGTCTCTGAACTCTTTAACTAAAATAAATAAAATTCTCTTCATCTTTTTTAACTTACAAACCCAACAACCCATATACTTCACCAACTCATTGGTATATAAGAGAGAGAGCAAAAAATGTCCGAATCTCCAGAACAAAACACCGAAGTCAAACCAGAAACTAACGCTGCTTCTCCAGAAGTCAAATCCGAAACTCACATCAACTTGAAAGTCTCTGATGGTCAATCTGAAATTTTCTTCAAGATTAAAAAAACTACTCCATTGAAAAAATTAATGGAAGCCTTTGCAAAGAGACAAGGTAAAGAAGTGGATTCTTTGAGATTCTTATATGATGGTGTTAGAATTCAAGCTGATCAAACTCCTGCTATGCTTGATATGGAAGACAACGATTTGATTGAAGCACATAGAGAACAAATTGGTGGTTTCATTTCTGTATGATGTATATATATATATATATATATCCTTCTTTATATTTCATACCTTTTTTTTTTCTCTCTCTCTTTTTTAGAAAGAAAGAAGCATTAGTTAATGAATGTACGTTTATTATGTATGTCATTTTTTAGTCATATTATCCTCGTTATTACATGACATATACCTATATATATAGATATATATATATGTAACATGAACACACCGCTATTAATTATCTTTAATTCACAATGACTGTCCCAATCCTAGTATTCGATTCTTACACACAAAGGTTGTTCCCTAATAGCTTTTCACCTTCCTATTCTAGAGAGTACTTCCGTTTGGAGTAATCGAATGAAGACGCGTAACGTTTTGTTTTGTTTTGTTTTGTTTTTCGTTCTGTCATTTCGAAAGAAAGGGAAAAAAATGTTTTTTACGCGTTTTGTATTTCGTAAGAAAATTTCAGAATCTTTTAGTTTTATTAAAGGTTAGGTTAGTATAATACTTGAACAACTATCAACAAAAGATATAACTGAGAAAAACCACACTCTATTATCAAATACTCTAATCAACTCTAGCGATTAACTGCAACTTATCTATCCTTTAAGTAATCATTTTACAAGGATCAAGTCCACTCATTTTTCTATTTTTTTTTTTTTTGTTTAAACATAAAAATCAATTAATTAATTCTTATATCGAACTGCCCTCATCTGATAAAACTCAGTAAGATAACATCAAACAACGAGATAAAGTGAGCTTAATAAAAAAAGTTTTAAAATATGCTCTCTAATAAAGCTGCACCTACCATTAAAGGTGATCAAATCGGATCATGGAAACTAGGAGAGACCTTAGGTTTTGGAAGTACAGGGAAAGTTCAATTGGCATATAATAAAAAGTTAGACAAACAAGCTGCAATAAAAATCATATCTAAAGCAATCTTTAGATCCAAGGCTTCAACAGGTAACAATAATAACAATGCTAGTGATGATAGTGGAAATTTTTTTGCGCAAAGTAGTACTCCTGATTCGTTACCATATGGAATTGAACGTGAAATTATTATAATGAAATTATTGAATCATCCAAATGTTCTACGATTGTATGATGTCTGGGAGACTAATAGTAATCTCTATATGGTTTTGGAATATGCAGAAAAGGGAGAATTATTCAATCTTTTGGTGGAACGGGGCCCATTACCTGAAAATGAAGCTATCAGATTTTTCAGACAAATTATAATTGGGATATCGTATTGCCATGCTCTGGGTATAGTCCACAGAGATCTCAAACCTGAAAACTTGTTATTAGATAATAAATATAATATTAAGATTGCAGATTTCGGTATGGCTGCACTAGAAACTGAAGATAAACTATTAGAGACCTCTTGTGGTTCACCTCATTATGCAGCACCTGAGATAGTCTCCGGTATTCCATATCATGGGTTTGCTAGTGATGTTTGGTCTTGTGGTGTCATCCTATTTGCTTTATTGACCGGTAGATTACCTTTTGATGAAGAAGATGGCAATATTAGAAATCTGTTATTGAAAGTACAAAGTGGCAAATTTGAAATGCCTGATAATGATGAAATCTCCAATGAAGCACAAGATTTGATCAGTAAGATACTTGTGGTTGATCCAAAGAAAAGAATTAGTGCTCGTGATATATTGAAACATCCTCTATTACAGAAATATCCATCGATTAAAGACTCTAAGAGTATTAGAAATTTGCCACGTGAAGATACATATTTACATCCATTAGCAGAGACAAATTCTGTAGTAGATGAAAATATTTTACAAAATTTGGTCGTCTTATGGCATGGTAGAAATAAGGAAGAGATTAAATCAAAATTGAATGAACCAGGTGCTAACGCAGAAAAAACGTTATATGCGCTTTTGTATAGATTTAAGATGGATGCAGAACAAGAAAATTTAAAAAATGAACATATAAGGAAAAGACAGTCAATAACAACTACAAATAAATACAGTTTTCAAACTAATAATAATACTTTCATCAATAGAAGTCCAAATAAGAATGCTGCTACCCCACAAAGGAGGAAGAATAGAGCATCAATGGTTAGTGTTGGATCATCGCATAAAAGACCTATGTCATATATCAAATTACCCTCCGGTACGAGTCTGTCTTCCGTAAATCATATAGCATCTACATCTTCTAATCGTGGTAAAAATTATTCAAAGAGATTATCTAAGGTTTCTGCATCTAATAACGAGTCACCTACTCCTTCTTCAAGAAATAAGAGACTTTCTAAAATCAAAACTGATAGATATTCAATAATAAATAATAATAGATCACAGAAAAAAAATGGGAAAAGGCATTCTAAAAATAGTAAAAGAATATCAATGTTACCAAATATGAAGCGTGGATCCATTACCACAAAATTACTTGCTACTTATACAAAACTTTCTGAAGATGATGAATGGGAATACATTGAACAAGAAACAAAAAGAACGAGTTCAGATTTTGCTACACTTATTGATGAGATCTTTGAACATGAGAAATATGAGCAAATAAGAAAGGAAAAGGAAGAGTTAGCTAGAAAAGTCAGAGAGGCTAAAGAGCGTGAAGAAGCTGAACGGAAAAGAAAGGAAGAAGAAGAAAAACGGAGGCAGCTTGAATTGGAAGTCCAAAAGAAGACTAAAGCTGATCAACAAAGACAAATGGAGGAAGAGATTGATAATTTGAAGAAAGAATTAGAAAATTTGAAAGCACAAGAGAATGATATAAATTTTAGATCCGTCTCTGCACCACCGGAATCGAAAGAAAACAATGTAAATGGTAATAATGAATTTAATGTACAAGATGTGTTACGTCAACGTAATTTTTCTTTACAAACCAGGCCTATTTCTAGGTTAGATCCTGGTTTATACTTTGAACCATCAGAACCGCCATTTCCAACTAATGATAATACATACTTAGACGCAACAGTAACATCTAGACAAAATGATATTAATGAGAAACTAAAGACAGAAAAAATCATCCTTGAGACTATTAGACGATCCAAGTTTTTAGGTTCCTCCTTTGACATTAATCGTGAATTACGAAAGGCCAGCACTAGACTTCAACGTCCACCAGTTGCAAGACCGCCAGAATTACCATTAACAGGTGCTCCTTTAGTAGATATCCAAGAAAATGAACCACTACCTGAAAATGCCGTTGCTGTTGCTCCATTACGATCATGTGACAAACAAAAAGAGGTAAGAAAAATTTCTGATGTTAAAATTCCCCAGTTTACACGAAAATCAAGACATTTTAGTGAATCTAACAAGAGATTATCTGTATTATCGTTATATTCCACAAAGCAATCATATAAAAATCTTGCTGATATAGTGAAGAAGAATGATAATGACCTTGAAACTGTAAATAATGGTAAAAAATATAGTTATTTGATGGATAGCAAGGAAAATTCTGAGTTTTATTTTGAATCTATTTTGAATGAAGAGGTTAACGAAGAAAGTGTCGACGACAAATTGAATGAAGTAAATGAATTATCAGAACCAACAGAAAAGAAAAATACTCTAAAGTTGAACTTAGCAGATAGATATAACCAAAAGAAGAATGCGTCGCTTCTTGAACAGGAAGAGGAACCAGGAGAGAAATTAGAAAAAGTCAAATTACCAGCATTACCTCCGTTAGATTCTAAGAATACGGGCTTGGGTATCTACCAAGAGATTGAAGATGTCGAGGAGGTTAATGTTACCAAATCACAAGAAAATAAAAACTCTTCTACTGAGAGAAAAACAATATCATCTAATAATAATAATAATGGGAATGATATTAAAAAAGAAGAAGAAATTGGAGATACAAAAAAGCCACTCTCTAAAAAGCCTACCGCACTAAATGAAAAGGATAAAAATGAAAATATTGATATTTCTAAGCAAAGAAATACCGAGATAACAGAACAAAGATTAAAACAAGAGAGTCAAGGTGCTACCAATTTCTTTAGAAAATTGTCTAGTGGGATAAGTCCAACTGATAATACCAAAGTGTCAAAGGGCAATGTACTTGCTACTCTAAACACAACTGTCTCAGTAGATAAATTATATAAAGGGTTATTCAATCTATTAAGAGGATGGGCAACATATGGTATCAAGGGTCTTAAGGGTAACAGTGAGACTAAAATAATCACTGGTAAATTGTCTAGTGATAACATACTTTCACTAAGATCTACAATGTTTGAGCTTTCAATAATTGGAAATGGTAAATATAGTCAAGTTCAAATTAAAAAGAAATCTGGTTCAACTAAAGCTGTCAGAAGATTAATTGGAGAAATTGAAAACATTTTGACAAAGGAGGGGGTTTTACAAATATAATATTCGTCTATACAGAAAAAAAGTTTTATTTGTTATCATAATGGCTCATACTGTTTGTTTTTTCTTTTGCTCCTCAGGGATCGTATGACAGTTATTATACCCAGTCAATATGTATTATATTGATACACATCATTTTGCTTTATATCATTCATAAACAAAAGAAAATGAAGTAATTGATGATTTTGTAATTACTTGGAATATAAGGAAGAGAAAAATATGTATTTTCATGCATATATATATATATATTGTTTTATATTGAGGACACTTGTTTTTATTATTAATGTAAATATTATTATTGAGTAAACAACTATGTAAATAATTGTTTGTTTGTATTATTATTATTATAAGAGCTATGTATTTAATGTTGTTCAGTTTTTATAATTTCTAAATGTTCTTTTCTTGGATAAAATTCCTATAAACATTTAACAGGTTTGCAAAGCAGAAGGATTAATACAGATCAATTGATAATTTTCTATATATAATTTTTTATTAATTGGAAAAATATTTGGTTTTGAAACCTCTTAAGTTAAACAATTAATGAATTCAAATTTATTACAATTCTGTAACCAAAAAAAAAAGGCCTCAGAAGGAATTTCACTTCGTGTCTCACCTTCTAATTTATTTAAAAAACTTATTCATTTTAGTCCTTCACCGTTATATGTAGCTGACATATTACCCCATAAAATCCAGAAGAATTGTTGAAAAAATGTAGTTGTGTCACATTTAAATTTCAATGATATCATAGTTCAATACATCCGTTATTCTAGGACACCCGACCTCTCAAATTGTATCACTTTGATTAATTATTATCATAAGTCAAGAAAAAAAGGAGGGAAAAAGATGTTTTTCAACATCTTTAAGTGGTTGTGAAGTATAAAAGTGTCATTTTAAAATGTTAAGGTTATAACTAAATATAAGTCAAATTGAAATTCAAGAATAAAGGAAGGAAAAGGTGAGAACAACAAAGTAGTAATATTATAAATATAGAAATATAAGATCATTTTTATATTGTATTTCCTGGGGGATATCATTGCGTTATTTTTTTTCTATCAAAGGAACTGAACTTAGTTGAATAAGGATTGTAGTGTTTGCAGTAAAACTTCTATCTTGTTATTCATATTCTTTTTTTCTTTCTCAAGAGATGTTCAACTCATATGTATGCGATACTTTCTTCAGAAAAACCAAGCTATGCTTATACACATGGAACTTGTAGATTGAAAACTTTACTGCTGTTATCAAGACCCATTTTATGCATATCTGTACTAAAAATTATAAAAACAATTTATCCGTTGAAGAAAGATTGGAATACCTTATTATTTTAGTTACCCTTTCTATTTCACAAAGAAAAGATAATCCTTAGTGAACTTTAATAAATAAATTAAATAAAACCCCAAAGAACAACACAAAATAGATATTCATATTCCAAAGTTTTATGTTCTATCATTTAATGAATTGTCTAACAAAAAGAGAATTTATCAATGTCTCATTAAAAGACAAAGTTCTAGGCTGTTTTGTTTCCCCTCTTTTTTCACACAGGAGGAAGAAGCAATAATTAATTGTTGCTATTAGAATTACCTTTTATTTAATTATTGCTAAAAAATTTCCCTCTTTTATTATAACACCTTCACAACCAACAAGGAAGTTACCTTATTTGTTGTTTGTCTTTTGCAGTTTCTAAAAATACTAAGAGGTATTCATGAGGAGCAAAGAAAGATAGGGTGTATAAGTGTGTGCCGGTGTGATTGGTTTAAACATTTATTTATTTATTATTTTTACCATATAAAATCAGTGCAACTATTAAAACTTTCAATATTTAATTCTTTTTTTTAATTAATTAATTAATTTATTATTATTATTATTATTTTTTTTTTTTTTTTAAGTTTTGTTAATGTTTGATGACAAACTTTGAGAGATTAGTGTCATAAATACACTAAAGAAAAAAGGATTTGGAAGGGATTATCCAAGTTGTGTACTAAAATATGGTTGTTAATTATATATACACACTTACAAAATATATGGTCGTTGATCCAAACTAATAAGCCAATTATATTTCCTCTTAATAATCTTATCATTAAAAATGTTTTCCGTTTGGTATAATCTAATAGATACAGTAAGAATGTTATTGCTGATACTTACCTCTGGCACTGTCTCAATAATCAGAGGTCTCTTAATGAAGTTTCTCAGTAAAGTACCACTAAGGTTATTACGACGATTGTTTGGACATCCTCACAGCCTGGGTCCAGAATTTCGACTGTTCCAAGTCCTTTCCCTTGACATTAAGCGTTACCCGTGGACAACGTATTCTTGGATTTCATATTAGAGCTTCTTACAAAGATTATTTTTTGATAGACATAGATAGAACATATTTCGAATTTTTATTAGTATATAACATTTTCTTTTCACCAAACTTCTTTATTGCTAGGAATAAATAAAAAATATAAGAAGTAGCGCCTTTATTAATAGTGTTTTTAGCAAACATTTTTAACTTCAAATATATTGTTGTATATGTATTAAATGGTTATACATAAAATTAATATCTAAGATGTTCTTCAGTAATATATATATGTTCTTCTAGAAATGTTCTTCGGTTATTTGTGCACTATATAATATATATTGTTAGACAAAAAACGGTTGAAGAAAATAATTTAGATTATCGAACACTTCATTTTACTTATATATATTTGGAAATGAGTATCGAAAGATAATTTGCCACTGTCTCTTCATTTCGGGGATAAATGATAGACTACCATGTTAATATATGTAGAAACTTGGAACATCTTCTTTGAGTGTCATGGGGGAAAATATCTTACTAATGATAATTATACTATAGAATATATATATATATATACTTAATAATAGAATTACATCCAATTAACAGTACTACAAGTATATCTGATATTCTAGATTTACGCAACAATTATAAAAATTGTTTTTTGAATGTCAAAATGAAAGTTATTTATCGAATTATCCAAATAAAATAACAATGCTACTGTAGTTACCACTTCATAATTGGATAATTTTAGTTTTACCACTGGGTTTTAAAATTTGGACATAAATCAAACTTTTATACCTCCTTCCCCCCCTCCTCTTCTTCTACCGCTGCTAATAGTTTACTTCAATTACCTCAAAATGATCCAATGTTTATAATGATAATAATTTACCCTTTCATAGATATTTATCATTACCAGAAAATCGGCAATATATGAACAATAAAGAAAACAGAAAACATTCTTCTCCTAATGCAATTGTATCTCATAATATTCCCCTTAGTGCAAATGTTACGATATTCTGACTGTTTCACACTAATTACTCAAAATCACAATAATATTTCCCATTTATTATACTCGCAAAGTCGTCTCAATGATTCATATTCTTCAAATTTTGGTCCTTACAGTAATAATAATAATAATAAAAATTTTATTAAAAGACATCATTCTATACCAAATGATGATGTAACAAAAATTAATCAAACTTCAAAAAACTCATAAAGGTAATGAAACGTTAATAGAAGACGGTCTTTTACCTGTTGATAGGAAAAAAGTTCGCTTCACTTATTAAATTGCATCGATTGTATGAATAATGTGGTAATATATATATATATATTTTTTTTTTTCTTAAGTAACTTTGTATATCCATTCGTTGACTACATAAAAAATATTTAATATCCTTGAAACAACCTAACAATATCCATGTTTTTATCCAAACAGATAGACAAAAGTCGTTGATTCTTTTGAAGTTTCTTCATAGTTGTAATATTGATTTTATATTGCAAATGAAAAAAAAAATAATAGAAACAAATAATATTGCAAATCAATAGATTGAGAATATAAACATTTTCTAACCAAAGGGTTTAGTTTTAGTAGCTTTGAAAAACGGGCAAAGTAGAATTTTTTTTATTAACTACCCAAAAGTAGAGACCATCAATCGAAAAGAAGGTTAAGATCTAGTTCAAATTCTCGAATCAGATATCATTTTAAATTCAGCTTTGTTTATTAATTTTCTAAGAAAAAAAAAAGGTTCATTTTGGATTATTGTTCACTGTTAAAGACCAACATTATTCAAACGGTAATTTTATTCAAAGTTAAATTGATTCTGTGAATGGTGTCAATGAATAATTGAACAACAAATTATACAATATTGTGGAAGTGACACGATTTGTTGTCCCATGAAAAACAAGTCTTAGGGTTTATTACACCTTGAGAAGTTACATCTTCAATATAATTTTTCAAGATGAATTGAAGACACTTGCATGTGGTTCAGATGAAATTGAGAAATATGAATAAAATAAGGAATACTAACCATTCTTGGAATCACATAAATACAATCAGTTTTCTTTAAACACTCCAAATACATATTTTAATGACCCTTTAGATATACCTCCATTGGATAAAATTAAACTAGATAATATCCAAATTGGAATATATATAAAGAATTCTTAGAAGATTTGTTTTAGATACAGAGTATTTGTTTTTTTTTTGTAAGAAGAAAGTTATGAAACTTATCACAATTAATAATCTTGATGTACTATTATATTACTATGTAGTAGAATTTTAGATCGTTGTGGGCATCTCTTCCACTGGCATGTTTTGTATACTTTTGAAATATACACATGCTCTTTTAGTAAAAAAAAAAAATGTTGTTTTATGGTGGGGATGGGGGAAGATTGAGACAACAAGGGACTGTTATGACATCCAGACACCCTGAACAGTCCCGGTGTTTTGACTGTTTTCTCCTTTCAAAGAAAAATAAATACAAGTTCCCTTTTGGGAAAACAAAAACACGTAAAGCCAACAAAGGGAACATTTCTCTGTCTTTTGCTGTTTCCCAAATTCTTTCCTCGGTTTTGTTTGGAGGGAACACCAAGCGGGGACGACAAAACCTGGGGGGGGGGGGGGGTCTCCTCATTATTTTTTACCGAAGACACAGGCAGCACACACAGAGAGAGAGGAAGGGAACACCTGGGACAAAAAAAAAAAAACGGATGAGGGCAGTTCGAAGGTTTGTCCTTTGGATGCCATGAACTTTCTGTGTATTGCTGGGTTCAATGGTTCGTTCTTGTTGTTGTTGTTGCAGTGAGTGTTAGGAAGAGAGAGACACTTTTCTTAGTCCTCTGTGTAAGGGTCAATTTGAATAAAACATTAAAATAAGATCATTGTGTCAGTATGTTTATTAGGTGGCGATAGTGTAGAAGCTTGCTGTATAAAAGTGCTTTCTTTTCTTTCTATTCTTCTTCTTTTTCACTCTTAAAGCAACCGTAACCAAGCGATTAAAGATATATAAAAATGGGTAGTATGTAAAGAAATATTTATTATACAAAAAAAAAATTGGTTTAGTGAACGAAATCGTAGTCGAAATAAATCAATGATAGGGTAAATAAACATGTATAAGGAGAGGGAAGAGTAGAGTAAGAAATAATAACTTTGGAGTGATGTACGAATCGAGACTTTCAGTGTGGTTATTTGTGGTTGAATATTTGATTGTTTTCATATCTTTGATTAAATATTTTATTGTTCGAGTCACAGTTTAATCATTCCGCAATTTATGGATGAATTTTGATTGATATCAGAAGCTTGTTGTGCTTCTTTTTTTAATACGTGAATATGAACGAGTTATTTGTAAACTAACTAGATGAAAATAACGTTCTTTTAAAAACAAAATAGAGATGCTTGTTATAATAAGCTAAATAACAATAATTTTTTAGATGTTTGATATCCAACACGATTACGTTTTCGTTTGATTTGATTTATTGTTGTTGTACTACAAGAAAAAATTGTAAGCTAAAAAAAAGTAGAAAGAAAGAATTAATTACTAACGAACTTTCTGTTCTTCCTTTTTATTAAATTTTATATGTTGAATTTATCATTCATATAATATATTATTAATAAATTGTTCTGTTATTATTACGATTATTTTTTTATTTTTATTTTTAACTAGAGGGTACTCCATCTTTCGGTAAGCGTCACAACAAATCCCACACTTTATGTAAGAGATGTGGTCGTCGTTCCTTCCACATCCAAAAGAGCACCTGTGCCTCTTGTGGTTACCCAAGTGCCAAGAGTAGATCTTACAACTGGGGTGCTAAGGCTAAGAGAAGAAGAACCACTGGTACCGGTAGAATGCAATACTTGAAGCACGTTTCTAGAAGATTCAAGAACGGTTTCCAAACTGGTACTGCTGCTAAGGCTTCCGCTTAAATTTTGTCAAATGTATTTAAATGCTTGAAGACATAAACAAGTTTTCTATTTTTACATATATTATATATATACATAAAATCAATAAGTAAATATATATATATATATATATATATTGTTTTAGTATTATTTGTGTCTCTTCATTAGTTAGTTTTTTAGTATCAAATAGTATGGGAATCAATGTAGTTCGAAGTAGTTGGACTGTGTAACTTATTAACGGTTGTCAATCTCAAAATGTAACAAGGAAATAAGAGCGGGGTTGCATATCTGTATGTATCTATGTGTTTCATATTCCCATGGCATCATACAAGGAATCTATTTCATTCATGGTAAGAAGTCCATTCAGTTTGGTTTCTAATATGATTCTAGCCATCTCTTGATACACTTTATCATATTTAATTTGCATGATTTTATAGGATCTGGTTTCCAAATCATTAGACAACTCCTCCATAATATATCCAGGGATACTCTCTAATGCATCTTCATAATACAACTTATCATCTCTTAAGGTCAACTCATTTAATTTATCCACAAGATGACGATGATCCTTCATGTCATCATGTGATCGTATATGATCATCTACTTGAGATACAATTATTCTCCATAATGCAGTGACCAGTTCAGATTCTATGGACTTAATATTTTGGTCACTGATATTATCCCCAAAATATATCAGTAATTGATATATTAATCTGATTATATGTTCTACGTTTTGGATCTTAAGCATCATATTTGGGTTGTCTTGTCCAATATATATTTCTAACAATTCTTCCTGTTCACGAGACAATAATCGCGCTAGTTCAAATAACATATCACTATTGGCAATAATTTCACTATTGGGATATATGTACAAAAGATTCTCCAAGATTCGCAAAATATCATTTTTTAAAAGATGCAACCATTTCTCAGATTTAAAATCTAGTTGATCAACAACTATTGATTCGTAATGATTTGAATCCAAGATGTCATCTTTATAGATCACTCTTGGTATATATTGTAATTTACCTCTAATGATCAATTTTGATATAAATTTAGCCCATGAATTACGACCGATGTTTCTTATCAAACCAGCTATGTCAAAATATCGTTTCTTTGAAAAACAGTTCAAATCTGTGTCTTCGATAGGGTTATAATTCCTGATATTTGTGTTCAATAGTGTATATAATCTGGGTAGGCAATTATTCCACCAATTGGCTTGTGGAATGTTATTATTATCCTTTATATTAATAATGGATATTAAGATATTTGTTAGGATATTGAGAATCCCTACCATATTAAAAATAGTGTTAATGATCGGATTATAGGAAATAGAGAAGCACAATTTATAGAGTTGTTCCAAGTTCTGTAAAACGTCGGCATTTAAAAAATCGATAAAATTCTCAATATTGTTATGATTTTGTAAAATTTTTAGAATCATCTCTAAAGTGTCAAATGAGAAACATATGATCAAATCGTCTATCATTTCATATTGGAAAATTCTGGGTTCGACGTTAAGATGAAATGCTGGTTCATGTAATGGTTTCTTTAAGACATGTTGATTTTTCTTAATTAAATCGCATAAGAATAGAAATAATTCTCTTAAAGAAGAATAATGAACCGCACTAGGTCTAAATTGAATAGTTTGAAACATTAAAGATACAAGAAACGGTATAGATAAATTTGTTTCATTTTCATTAAAAGATATTTCTTTAATTAAATTTGCAAAATTTTCCAGAATAATATTAATAAAATTATCCAATTTCAAATTGGTCTTATTAGTTGACAAAAAATCCATTATTGATTCTCCGATGGATTGATTTTGATTAATTGTGAAAGTATTATAATCGAAAGATTTGATGTGACCTAATTTAATGTTATTTAGAATTTGTAAAGTGGTCATATCACATTGATTCAATCTATGGTTTAATAAAGTATCAAATAATTGATTAGTTTCATCAGATGGAACATTTCTTGCTGTATTATTCAATTGAACAAAACTTGGTTTATTTAGAAGATCTGCACCAACCTTCCTTTTTTTCAAAGATGGAGAAGATTTAACTGGTTTAAGATCAACACCAAAGGAGGAGGAAGGGAAAGTATCAGTATGGATAGGTTTTTTATTAAATTTTGACCAATTTTTACTTTCAATCTGTAAGAAATTTTTTTCATCTTCCAACTTTTGTATAATTTGTTTTAATTTATTGATTTCAATAAGACTGTCCTGCTTAATTTGGTTTTCTCTCTGCAATTGAATTAATCTTTCTTTATCTCTATTTTTATTAAATAAGTCAATCTTATCCCTAAGCATACTAGCTTCGCCTTGAGCAATGGTCAATTTATCATATAAAGTTTTAATATAAGTACCATTATCATTATTAGTAGTGTTTTTGTCGTGACTAGCTGGAGCGGTACTAGTGGCAGCAGCATTGGTCTTGTTTGTTTGAATATTTTGAGTAAATTTAGGTGGTTCATTAGCTAAACCTAATATCAAATCATCGTCATCTGAAGAAAACAGACTATCATCGTCATAAGGTTCATGCTCATCATTCCTAATATTGCTTTCTTCTTCATTCATCGGCATAGATAATATATTTTAAACTCTTTCTTTCATTTTCTATATACGTTCTTTTCTTTGTCCCTCCTCTTTTACACTACGAAAGAATGGATCGTTATATACATTTCATAGCTAATCGCTTAATAGTCTCTTAGTTCCTTATCTTTTCATTTATAGATCCTACTATTATATGTATTTTTTTTTTTTTTGCAACTTGGGTTTTCGCTGCAAGAAAAGCGAGGGTTTGAATTTTGTTTAATCAAAAGTGTCTCGAAGGGCAGACCTTCTGTATATATATAGGTATTAACAGAGGAGAACAAGATGAACCTTGGCAAACAATTCCTGGCTTGGATGGCTGGCTATGTGTCAATTCTTAGCTTAGTAGTTAAAGATAGAACAGACTAATAATGTATTTTGATCATTTTTATAGTACGTATAATAAATAGAAATAAGAGTTATGGCTCGTCAAGAATTCAGATCCTTTTACTTTAACAACTATCCTCCCTCACCACCACTTTGCCCTCTACAATAATATAATATACTGGAACCAGTTAAACAATCATTATCTTGTCCAAAAGCCAACCATACATCCATATATGGGGGGGGGGGGGGGGGTAGAGAAACAAGACCAAAGTTTCTTTTATAACACTTTCTCCAGATCGAAATAAATAAATAAATAAATATAAATAAAGAGATATGGATATAGATATATTCAATGGTTTGCTTGTGACCCATCCAATACAATACAGATATCAAACAACAAATTGCTAGTTCCACGCCTACAGGACGATACAACGAGATAAAAACACAGGGGCAAATCAAAAGGAAATACAAATTTGTGGGGAAATAATACTGATAGTGATGAGTACATAGAGAATTAAGAGAGCATGAAATAAATGTGCATCGTTATTGTATGTGTTATTTGCAATCCCTCACACACCAACTGTTCTTACATCCAAAGATAAAACAACACAAAAATTAACTGTGGTCCTATCTCAAGCGTCTTTAGAAACTCATAAAATATCGTCCAGTGGCCCAGGTGGTGATGATCATCAAGACATTTTGGAAAAAAAAAATTGGTAGAGATATCAGTGAATCCAGACCAGATATCATACACCAATGTCTCATGACACCACTGGATTCTCCTGTTATCAAAGCAGGCAAATTACAAGTGTATATTCAAACAACTAAAGGTGACCTAATTGAAGTTAATCCAACTGTTCGTATACCAAGAACTTTCAAAAGAATCTCCAGACTGATGGTCCAATTATTAGATAAATTATCAATTAGATCAGTTAATTCAGAGGAAAAATTGTTGAAAGTTATCAAAAAAAAAAAAAAAAAAAAACAATAACTGATCATTCACCAACAAAATACCGTAAAGTTATTTTGTTATTCGATGTTTCTGTGGTACGTGTGCAAGATTGTGTTAAAAATTTGGATCCTGATTAAAGTATTTGTGTCTTTGTTGGTGCTATGGCAAGAGGCAAAGATAATTTAATGATGAATATGTAGGTGAAAAAGATTGGGCTCTCTAATTATCCTTTATCTGCATCTGTTGCATGTTCTAAGTTTTGTCATGGTGCTGAAGATGCTTGGAATATCTTATGAAAAGAAACAAAGAAAAAAAAAGAAGTTTAATGACAATCCTTAGTATATCGTCAAATTAATATTGCTTAAATATATGAGAATATATTGACAAACACATCTTATTATTTAGTTTTGTTAGAAATGATGATTTAATTAGAAATACTTCTAAAGGAAGTATTAATATATATGTTGTTTTTTAACGGCTGAAAGTAAGATATAGTTAAATTTTATAAATGTTTTGCTTGTATGAAAACAAATTTGTCTAGTGACAAGCACTTTTGATGATATAACAAACACCATAAATAAATTGTTCAAAGTGGCAAGTGGTAATGTGACCATTATTGTTGAAGGTATATCGAAAAAAAAATAATAATAATAATAAATATCAAGTACCTTCAAACTAGAGAAAGTTGTTTTATTAAATAGTTAACTTCATCTGATAGTTATAAAGAAGATGATTTGTGTAAAAAAAATATACATTAAAAAAGTAAATATGACATTAAATGTTTTATTATTTTGTTTAAATACTTCATCATTCAGACACAATTTTTTTATAATAGTATAACACAAAATATTTAGTGTCGAAACTTTCACATATGGTTTATAAATGATACTAATAAATAAAAGTTTCCAAGGTTTTCCTTTACCTTAGTGCATTTAAGTTATGTAGAATATGGTAGAAACCACCAGACAGTATGGAGTGTAATGGAATATATTCTTCAAAAATACTAAATATTGGAAAAAAAGTATGCAGGAATTAAAAAAAAAAACCATTTTAGTTATTCCCTCAATAATACTTGTACTTAGGTCTTGTCTAGTGATGATTCCTTAAACTTAGAAGAAGGGCAAATAATGACAGAAATCTAGCCTTTTACAAATAAACTAATTAAAGTTCTTTGGACTCAACAGTAACTTAAAATAATATTTTTGACATTTTTTAAAAGTTGTTGAAATTGTCTGAATACATGTAGTAAACCAAAAATATTTGACTTTATAAATTTCTGATCAATTTTAATTAAATATATATAATTATATATTATCTCATATCAAAAAAGAAAAAGTCACAGAGGATATTTCACTGTGTTGCCTTAGAAAATGCAATATTTATTCCTTCAGTTTGGGGACTTTCTGTTATATTCCAAATTAATAGTTTACTTGTAGTGAAAATGAACATTACACTTATTCCATCTTTTTCAAACAATCTTTTCAATAATTCCTCTCAATTGCTCTTTTTTGTTTTACACCCTTACCAGAAATACGAATATATATATTACACTGAGTCAAACATTAATGAACAACTGCTTTCGTTGTTTTCAAAGCATAACCATAAATATTAATAACATAGTAACAACAAAGATTAAAGGTCCATATTAGATGATCGTTTCAATGTGACTTAATTCCACAAAACAATGACTACTTTAGTGAAATATGATATTAAGGATAATTTATACCCGAAGTCATAAGCCATATCCTGACTCATAAATAATAAAGAATAGGTAGTCTTCAAACAAATAAATCCCAAAGAATTACCAAACAACTAAAAATCCCTATTTTAATAAAAAAAAAGTAGATTGTTTTATTAATACCAAAGAGTTGGAAGGGAAGTCCAACATTCACATTCAATGAATTTGAATTTTTTTATACAACAATGGTATTTAATAAACTATCCATTATTTGTTTTGCTTTATTACCATTATATTGAATATTAATAACCCAAAATGTCATCCTAATGTTACTATATGAACTAAGTCCAAAAATGTTAACAAAGAAAGGAAGGAAGAAGTAAAAAAAAAAACAATATGGCTAGAATTCTGAAGTACTCTTCTTAGTTAGATACTCATTCTGTCTATATTTTGTGACACAATGACCAATTCGAGTAATGGCACCGTGTTCAGTACTGAAATTTAGCACCATTCCACATTTCTTGTCTTTCTTGTTTCCTGAAGTTCTTCCAATTTTGAATTTAAAGATAACTAACCATTTTAACAAGCCAATAGAACACCTTTGTTGTTGTCCCAATGAAATACCAACAACAAGGCTCTTCCCTTTCTCGATTAAAGGATATTGGTATCTTACACCATTTTGAGGAATAAATAAGAGTAGAAATTTACGGTTGGGGACCCATGTAATAAAAAAAAAAAATAATAATAACAATCAAAGTTTTGTTGTGTAACGATCAAATAATAATGAAACAGGACAAAATAGTGCTTTTGGTGCAATAATTTTTTATAAGAATGAAAAAAAAAGGAAAAGACCAGAAATCAACTTTCAAAGACTACTGTGACTCATAAATATTCTCTCCAAGCAGTCTCTATTTCACCTTCTAGAGTAATTAATTAATATCTTTTGGAATGCTTTAAATTGGAAAAGAAAACCAAATTTCATAGGTGATGACTTCTTTGATCCTACTATGTAGACAAGGGAAAATAATTGTGTCTCCTCTGTTAAAATAAAAAATAAATAAATAAATTGAAACCACTTAAATTAGACCACTCTAAGTTCGATACATTCAACAATCTATTAAAGGTAGAAAATTATAACAACAATAAAAATAAATATATTAGAATCAGGATAAAATTCTTCATTCCTAATTAAGACATATTTTTAAGTTGAAGAAATTAATGATTACAATTATCAAGTGTTTAATATAAAAATAGAACAACTGAATATATCAAACAAAATTACTAACACATTGAATTGACATGGAACAGCTGGCCCTGAATTTGTTGTATAAAAAAAAATCAATGTTAGAGATTAAATATACAAATATATAAATTTTATAGCGAATAAAATTTAGAAGATACCATGCCAGCCAGAGTATTAATGGAAAATATAGGGAGAAAACTGGTGTAAAGCAAAAATCTGCCATTAAAAATACAAGATGCTAATATTAACAATGAATATATATACATGTATATATGAATAAAACTCTTACAATCAATTCAAAGAATACATATAAATATATCAAATAAATATACACACAGGAAATGTTATACAGATAACCATTTCAACCATCATCACCACGTTTCCAATAACAGACTAAAGGGGGGGGGGGGGGATTTCATATCCACAAGCTGATGTATACATATAATTCTTCTTAAAAATATAATAACATGTCTTTTTATAAATAACTTCATGGCAACGTAATAGACTTCTCATACTCAAGATTATTTCAACATTTCTTATGATTGTTAATTATATTAATAGTTACTGTTGTATAGTATTGCATATCGTACCCACAATTAGTGTTACTTAACCAAAGTTTTTATGTACCAGGGCCAGAACAAGGATGCTTATTGCAAGGATGACTCGGAGTGTAATAATATCCACACAAGAACCAAAATAGAGTGAAAAAAAACACATCTTCAAAACTATTATATTAAGTGTATTTGCGTGTGGTTATATTATCGAAAATATTGAGGTTGATTAAAGATTCTTATTATTATTAAATGCACATTCTCCTTCTAGTAATAACATATATAAACCAAGATGAATACCTCTTTCCTTGAATTAACCGAGAGAAACCGTGTAAGTTACTCGGCTTATTATATTCATTTTACCTTCTTTTTTAAACAATTTAAGTCTTCTTTTTAAAAAAACCTCTCACTATTTTTAATCTTTTTTACTAATCAACTCCAATAGTATTTGTATATCTTATTCAATCATTTTTACTTTACTTAAATTATTAAATTATCACCTTATATACATATCATATACAAAAATATATATCTAATAATAATAATAAATAAAAAAAAATTGAGTAAAAAGAGACATTGCTACTACTACGTCGATTAATCGTACGTCAAAACTCTGGACACTAAAAGAAATAGATATTCAACAACTACAAAAAATCAAACCATTCAGTAAATTTGTCCATGGTCAAAGAAGAGTCGAAATTCTACAACTATAATTAGAATCAAGAATAATAATAGATAATTTCCCAATAACCTATAAGACATGGGGGAAATTTAAATGAGACTAGTGACAATATACTAGTCTTCTGCCATACTCGAACAGGTTCCTCAGATCAAAAAGCTGATTTGTGGGGTTCCCAATTAAGTGACTTTTTGGCCTTTGATCCATCTAGATTATTTATTTTTTGTTTGAATTCCATGAGAGGTCACCTTGTGATTCTTTCTCTTCATTATCTATCAATGAGACTACCAGTTAAAGATATGGTCCTGAATTCTCAGTATGTACAGTCTGGGAGGATGTAAGACTATATCGTATCGTCTTAGACATTCTAGGAGTCAATGTGTCATTGGTGCTTCAATGAGTGGAATGCTGACTCTTGAATGGTGTAATATCTACAGTAAGGGAATATCTGAAAAATTTGGTCGCATAGGCCCACCTCTGTAGGACATTCGGCATGGTGTATTTCATGATCTGAGGTACAGAGACAATCTATATATTCTGATCCAAACTATTACGAGGGCTACTATTCTTTAGATAGCCATTCATCTGTTGGTCTCTCTGCGGTCAGAATAACTGATTTACTGACACACAGATCAAGAAAGAATTTTAAAAATAAATCTTCTAGAAGAATTCCGTTTGCTTCAATGGATAAATATGGTCCCATAGGTCAGGTTTCTCCTAGTATAATTGAACAAAGTTTACAGATCCATAACGATGGCATTTCAAGTCTAAATAATTACAAATTCACTGGATATGATTGACAACAGAACAAGAAGGATTTCACAGGGAGAAGAACCAACGGTAGTTCCTCTAGTGCCTCTACTCCATCCAATAAATATATCCATTCCACATATTCTATCACATAGGTAAATTCCTTAGTTACTGGTGAAGTGAAGGAGATTAAATCTGTTCAAACATATTTCTCTACCACAAAGCTATTTAAGTTATCAGGGAACGAAAGTCGTTAACAGATTCAATGCTATTTGCTACATTGCGATAACGATGAAATTAGATACTCATGATTTATCACGTAAAAGAGAAGAATATGGGGGAAATATTTAATAAGTATTGAATTCTTTGGATAAGCATTCTTTAATTATTGGTATAAAATAAGATAGTCTTTTATCTTAGTTAAAGCAAGAATTCTTGGCCGAACAATTAAAGAATGCACAATTGGGAAAAGATAACACCACCTGAAAGTCATGATGCATTTTTATTGGAATTTAAATTAATTAACGAATTGTAACTGTTCTCAGTTTGCAAATAGTAAACCAAAGAAATCGATTGGTAACTATGGAAAAAAAGATGAATTTACAACCCTTATGTTTGGTGAAGCTGAAGAAGTGACCAACTGGTAATGATTACCCATTGATGATTAAGTTATAACACTATTATTAAAATGACTTAGGCCTTATTACTTTGTCTTTCTTTTCGATAGTATACAACATTAATATAGAAGTATGTATACGTATATACATATTCACATGCATATAAGATCCAGGAATGGGCAGGCAAAAAAATATGGATCTATAGAAAACTTTTTTTTCTATTCTTAACTCTACTTGACACGATACAGTGAATCATTTGACAAGTCAACCCTTGGAAGGCACAGTCCCTAATATCCTACAACATATCTACAGCTCAACGTCTGTTGTTCTTCTCTTAGCTGAATGTTTTCCATTTGTGTTTTTTTTTTTGGTCTGTTTTTAATAAAAAAATTCTAGCTTTGCTTCCAAAAGATGCAACCTCTCGAAGCCTAAGAGAATATTGCCATAAGATAAATACAAACAATATCGCTCTCTTTTATACAATGGCATATAAGAATAATCATATGTATATATTATTCATAGTTTGTTAAGTTTATTGACTTTCTAAATATTTAATTGGAATATGGAAACCGCATTTTAAAAGTGTAAGAATAATTCGAAAGGAAGAAAGGAAGAAAAAAAATAAATCCTATTCATAATATATTTAAAAAATAGTATAGAAAGATCCAAATCTCTATTAAACTTATGTGCTTTATAAGCCCTTTGGAAACATCATTACACTAATCGATATATCAACATGTCTGAAATACAATCCATGGATACAAATAATTTGTCACAGGATCCTGGTGGTTTGATACATAGAAGAACTCCAATAGCTGAGGAAATCATCACATATGAAAATGCCCTTGGAACCGATATTGAACATACGAATTGTATTTTATATGAAGATAATTCACCTAAATTAAAAATTGACAAGAAATATAAACGTTGGATACATAGAATTCCACGATTTGGTAAAGGAATTTACATGGATTTGTGTGATCGACTGCCATATTATGGACAAGATTGGCTGGATTCATGGGATTATAGAGTTATTCCCTCTTTGATTGAAACATATTTTAATAATTTATTACCTGCTATTGCATTTGCACAAGATATGTTTGACCGAACTGATAATTCATATGGTGTGAATGAAATATTGTTGTCTAGTGCCCTTGGAGGGATTGTGTTTGGTCTTTTATCTGGACAACCATTATGTATAGTCGGTGTAACAGGTCCAATATCAATTTTCCACTATACCGTCTATGATATTATAAAACCTTTAAATACAAATTATTTTGGATTCATGTTTTGGATTGATCTTTGGGCGTTTATTTTCCATCTAATACTAGCTTTCACTAATATGGTCAGTCTTTTACAATACGTGACTACTTTCCCCTGTGATGTCTTCGGTCTATTTATTAACATTGTTTATATACAAAAAGGAATACAAATATTGATTAGACAATTTCATAAAAATGGGGGCTCAAATGATGAACATTTAGTGTCTGGTTTTGCATCCATTGTCGTAGCTTTATTAATGACTATATTCGGATTGTTTTTCAAGCAGTTCTATAGATTCAAATACTTGCCACATCGATGGAGGAAATTCATTTCAGATTATTCCACAGCTTTATCCGTCGTATTTTGGTCTGCGTTTGTTCATTTTGGTGGGTATTTAAAAGATGTTAAGTTTCAATTTTTACCAATTACCAAATCCTTTTTCCCAACTACCGATATCGGAAGAAACTCTAGGACATGGTTAGCATATGAAAAGATATCTACGAAAGATATATTCATTGCGTTGCCGTTTGGAATTATTTTAACCATTTTATTTTATTTTGATCATAACGTTTCTTCACTGATAGCACAAAGATCTCAATACAGGCTGACTAAGCCATCATCATTTCATTATGATTTTTTGTTATTGGGTATCACCACTGTGGTAGCAGGAGTTTTAGGTATACCACCACCTAACGGATTAATTCCACAAGCTCCTTTACACACGGAATCTTTATTAGTATTGGATAGAAACAATCATGTTGTAAGATGTGTTGAACAAAGATTTACTAATACTGCTCAGGGGCTATTAATGATAGCCACAATGACAAGACCATTTTTAATATGTTTGGGACAAATTCCACAAGCTGTATTATCAGGTCTTTTTTTCATCATGGGGATACAAGGACTTATAGATAATACAATAATTTCCAGAATTTTATGGCTTTTCATCGATCCAATTGTTAAAAATAATGAAACTCCACCTAACACATTGTCTCATATCTCCTTAAGATCATTTCTTCTATTTATTACATTAAGTTTGGCTGGTTTTGTTGGAGAGTTTGCTATTACTAATACAATTGCTGCTATTGGCTTCCCATTGGTGTTATTGTTGACAGTAATCGTGTCATTTATATTCCCTAAGATATTTAGTAAAGAAGAATTAGATATATTGGACCCTCCAGTGGCTCAAAGATTTACTATAAAGAATTTGTTGTTCGAAAACTTGTGTAATGATTCTTCTTCTTCTTCTATAGATGAAAATGATTCCCTAAGTTACAATATCCAAGAATCGGCATTTAGTTATAATTTATCATCTATGGATGAACAAAATGTAATTAATATGACAATGGGATCTACAAGTTCTAACACATATAATAACCATGAAATTTTCAATAACAATAATAGTAATAATATATCACCAGAATCTTTATTAGATGGTAGTTCAAATAGCAAATCAACGTCTTCAATTTCTAAGACACATGTAAATCTTAATATTCATAGACTATGATGATATATAGTGTTTACTTCTTATCTTGTCGTTGTCATAATCATCTTTTCCTTTCTTTTCATCATATACTACTTATTAATTATATATATATCTATCTTTGTGTATTGGCATATTCTAATTAATATTAATATTCATTTAGCGAATATGAATATTTATACTGTCTTTTATTATTATTATTATTATTAATTTTCATTTAATATCTTTATTTGAAATAATATAATATACGTACTTCATATATATATATATATATAGACTAAGGTAATTTTTTAAACCATTCTTCATTACGAATTTCAGGTACAATTGAAATAACTTTTCCAGTCTTTATAACACTTTCCACGTTATGAACAACATGTTCTTCCATCTTTTGTCTTGTCTCTACACAACGGGTTCCCATGTGAGGTAGTAATAACACTTGTTTCATATCCATCAATTCCCTTGGCACCTGTGGTTCAAATTCAAACACATCCAATCCTGCAGATCTAACTTTCCCAGATTTTAAAGCATCAATTAATGCAGCTTCGTCAATAATGGCACCACGAGCAGTGTTAACAATTACAACGCCTTGTTTCATCTTTTCAAACGCATTTGAATCTAACAGATGCCAAGTGTTTCGATTCAAGGGAACACTAACTGAAATAATATCAGATTGTGTTAACAATTCATCAAATGAAACATATGTACATCCATTTTCTAAATCAGAAGGTAATTTATTTCTATTATGATAAATGATTTTTTTAAATCCAAATGGTTTCAATCTTTCCACTATCGAACGTCCAATACCACCAAGACCCAATATCCCAACAGTTTTACCTTCTGGATCATGTCCATATGGTGTACATGCACCACCACCATTTCGAGACCACATACCTTCTAAAAGATTTCTTGACCCATATGAAAAATTCCTTAATGTACCTAATAGAAGAAAAACATGGTTATCAGCAGTAGCATTATTTACAATATTTGGAGTATTAGACACCTGAATATGTCTCTCATTAAAATATTGAACATCGATTTGATCATATCCTGCACCGTTATGACAAATTGCAATCACACTGTTAGGCAACCTTTCGGCCAATTCTTTATCGAATCTTCCAGTTTGTTTAACACTACCTGCTGTCCTTGAAATAATTGAAACTTTTGATATTTTAGAACTTGGATCATCTAACAAATCAAAGAATTTCTCTCTATTTGTATCATCCGGTAATGTGACAACCTCTGCAATTGCTCGTAAATTTTTCCATGCTTCTTGGGCAAAAAGTGTGTCACCTAAGCAAAGCACAATTGGTTTTGTCATTATGAATAAGTATATAATAGAGATAACAACAAAAAAAAAAGGACCAATTGTTATTTATTTTATCTTATTTTTTCTTTTTTCTTTTACAATATCTCGTTACACCCAATAGTTGAATTGATACGTTAGAATATTCTTATTATATATTAACACATAGGTGTACGAGTCGATATATATATATATATATATATAAGTAGAAATCGTCAAACAAAAAAAAAAAAATTTTTCTGCTTAACTCCGCTCTTAAGCTTATCCCCGTGCTATTTCCTAGCTAAATATGTCACTAACAACAAACAAACAAACATATTATTATTTAAACTGGTAGAAGGATGTCCAGTCATTATGACCCCCATCATCATTTACCTTTACCTACTGAACTGACGATGGAAAATAAAAAAGTTCCCCATCTACAATATCCAATCCTTGTTACAGGTACATTTATTTATATAATATATATTCAATATTTTAAATTAAAAAACATCTCTGGTTTTCTTACGTAATAATAATTACTCATACGTCACATGATCATTCGGAATGAAAGAAAGGGAAATGGCGGCAATCTTGCGGGTTTTGAAGGCAGTGAAGCCGAAATTAATATTTCAATATTTCCATCCCCAAAAACAGTAAATAAGTGAAATATTGGTAACTCTGAAGAATATTTTTACAAGACCTGTAATTAGCAGTTCTAAAGTTGTGTGGTCCAAGAAAGTTTAGTTAGTGTTAATACTCTTAGGTGACATCTAATAGGAGTACCTATTGAACGAGTGCAAGATATATCCGTACCAGAAGGATTGGCAATAGAAGTATTCGTTATTGTTGGTAATTATATATTCCTTTTAAAAGAGATCATCGTATAAAAGTGAGTTATAAAATAATACTACTGTAAGATTTACAGGATTCTAATACGTGCATTCTTTTCTTTCTTCTTCTTTTTAACCAACACATTTAAGCTCTGCTCTGTTTTTTTTTTTCTAGTTGAATATCGATTATAATTAATTCATGGAACAAGAGGATTCGCATACTATTTTACGTGCCAGAATTGCACTAGTGGCTATTATCATTTGATATTTGATAGAACAAATTGAATGCCTTCTATTTTTACGTTTAGTTCGTTATATATCAAATACTGAGAGGTTCTGTCGACAAAGATACAGATTCAATCTATGTATCAGAAGCATTAAGAAGAACCTCTTTCGTCTAAGTATCTCACCTTTTAAGAACTGCATTTAATATGAGAAAGTGAATTGTAGTTCATGCTGTTATTTGCTTGCATTAAATGAATTGTTGTTATTAGTCAATAATGAGAAACATGAATATGCTGATTTAAATGATATTGAATTTATTCTAAGTATGTTATTCAGTGATGAAAGAATCCAATTATTATCAAATATTCCAAAAAAACTATAATAAGACACACTCCAAAATATATGATGAGTTGTATTGACCTAGCATATACTGTACTTAAAATATTAGAACAGTATTCATCAGATAATAATAAATTGGAAATTACTGAAAAAACAAGAAGGAAAAAAAAAAGAATTTTCATATTAGTGAGTCTGATATTGAAAAGGCGATGGAGAAGGATAGAGTAGATAGAGATGAAACAATTGATGTTTTGACACTACATTATTCCGCAATTGTTATTAATTTCAAAAAAAAAAAGTACAACATAGTTATATAAACGATTTTATAATTGAAACTTATATCATATTTTGAAGAGGACGTAGAGGATTAGAAAGTGATCAAATTACAAAAAAAAATTATTGAATTTTTCCATATGATATGTATACAAGCAAAAGAGGAGCCGTATTTGTTCATACTAGATTTGGTCGTGATTTTGTGAGACGTGTTAGGTGATGATGTTATTGATAAAAATATCAGAGTACGTAAACATGTAGAACATTTTGCTCATTACTATTTACAAAGATTAAAATTAAGAATAAGATAATCACCATCACAGATAATAAAAACTACTTTTCTTCTCAATCCATAATAGTGAATTATCCTATTATCAAAGATATGGTGAAAGAAGACCTCAGTTTAAGAGCCCTGATTACGGTGTTCCTCCTAGCTTGTTGTTTAATCCACCAAGTGAAGAGTTGTTACCACCTTCTACAATCAAAGAGAAGAATTTTGGAATCTTGGTTGCTACATTAATAGATAAATCAAAAAGTGAATATTTGGATAATTTGAATGTTCATATCTCAAAATGTATCGACATTTTCAAACCCTGGTTAACTGTGAATTTTTTGAATGAAAATGAAACAACTAATCCACCAGATGAAAAATTTACAGTACCTCAAGAATATGGAAACCCCATCCTTTCTGATAGAGATTTAAAGGCGTTAATGAAATTAATTTGATAATACAATATACGAATGTCCGCCTCAGAGTCACTTTATTTACCTGGTTAAATTGAGATCCCACAACTTCAAGAGGCTGTAGATCTATTAAAAAAATATACAACCACATCGTTTGAGACCCCCAATGGATTAGCTGCATCTTCATACTTAATACGACTAAGAAAGATTTATGATCGTGTATTCAGGCGAAGAAGATAGATGGACTGGAAATGACCAATATGATTTTACAGATCCCAATATTGTTCGTGATGATGAAATTGACGATAATGAATATTTTAAGATTTTAGAAAACAATAATTCTAATTCAAGAGATAAGGCAAGAAATCGAAAGGGAATAGCATTGTCAAGGAAAAAGAATAGTTCTAACAAATCCAAAAAGAATTCCAAGTCGAAAAGAGATAACGATCGCAAAACAGTTAAACAACAAAAGCAACATTCTAAAAAATTTAGCAAAGAATATATTGATTCTGGAGATCTCCTTTGTCAAAACTGATATCAATATTATTATTAAATTCCTCATTATTATTATTATTATTGTTATCATCTTTTTGCATTTACTGGACCAATTTTAGTGGATATTGAATCACTAATAGACCAAACACCAATATGAGCCCAATGTAACATGGATCTTAACTTACAGAGTTGTAACCATGCGCGTTCAATGTTTGTATGAGGTTTCCCAAAAGTTTCTGTTTGGCCCCTGGTATTACTTTCAACGTGAGGAATACCCCTATGTGAAGAGGTATTAATGCCTAATCCACCCATGAAACTCATTCTTTTACTACGAAGTTCCTCTCTTTTCTTTTTCATATTACTCTTATTATGATTTGAGGACCCTTTTGTTTTATTAGAATTTTTGGGTGATACATTTTCTATAACGTTATCATCCTTTATTGCAACTGTTTCTAAATTCCATGTTCCTAATTTTAAAGAACGTAAAAATGCATAGATATCACAAGTTTGTCTAACTCTTGATACACACCATAAACATAGAGGATATGAATTTTGTACTACTAAGGTCCCATTATCATCCTTTAACTGCACTTTTAAAGTATGCATTCTCGCGTGTGTAACATTATCATCTCTTGATTCACCACAGAGTGCACATGTATCATGTGTTGCGACTGGTGGTGAATTATTTGGATAATTGAAAAGATGGGTGGAATTATCATTGATGGGTCTGTTAATCATTGTTAGTGGATTGCTTCCAATTTGATATGTTTCATTGACTCCGCTAATTGGTTCGATGACTACTAATCCATCTTCCATAGAGTTTAATAGACCCTTTCTATTCCATATACTAATGCCTGGGGCATTATCGATCCTCAAAATCGGAGAATTTTCATCATTATTCAATCTTCTTAAAAGTTTTGAATCGTTTGAAGTATCTCTTATCGATTTACAAGTTGGTAAACATGCGATAAATTTCAAAAATTCCGTATAAAAGTTCAAATCATATCTAATTGCAGACATATTTGGAGAGTATAAAATCGTAGGCAAATTAGTGATTTCAGATTGTAGAGAAGTTACTGTCTTTGTCTTTCTTAACGATAAATTGTCAAAATCTGACATTACCGAAGAGTATCCTTGATTATTTGAACTGCAGCTTGATGCTGATTCAGATTCCACTTTTTCCACATATCTTTTCAAATGTTCCAATTGTGCTTTCAATGTCTCCAAGGCACTATCTTTGTCCTTCACTGATTCAAGAAGTTTTCTGTTTCATATCTCTGTAGTATGTTTCTACTTTCTGGCATCAGCCACCATATTGTTTGCTTCTACAAATAAAGACGCAGTTAAATCCTCAACTTCACCTTCTAATTGCTTAACCATGCTTTCTGCTTCAGTTCGAACGTTCCTTTCCTTTTATAAAGCAGTCTTATAAGTGTCTATTTGTTCATTAGTTGTATTTAAATTTCCCTGTAGAGTTTCATAGTCTTGTTTCAAAGCCATATACTTGTCTGCATCCCTTTGTAAAAGAGCAGTCGTCTCAGTCAGCTGATTCAATTTTGCTTCTAGTTCAGATCGAGTACATATACTCTCCACCAATTGGGTTGACATAGTGGTCACCTGACGAGATATCCTCTTATCTTCGTCGTCTAAAACAGTCAAATCGTTATCATTTATTGGTCCTGTCAATTTTCAATAGCTATAAACCAATAGGTAAGTAATAATTGAAGTAACAATAATAATAATAAAAGGGTAACTGCTATAGTGATCATAATAAAAATTAATGGGGGGATTGCTAAAAGTCTGAGTTCATTTCCCCCCTTATCAATGAACACAGACTATGCTTAACCTTTTAACCTTTACTAGATCTAAGTTTACTTCTTCCTTAGATTATTTTTAAAGAAACATACGAAAATCAAAAGGAAGCGAATGAAAAAAAAATTATGTACACAGCACCAAAACTGAAGGAAAATCTCCATATGAAATATAATTTTCTAGAGGTATAAAATGTAGAGAGGTATTTGTTTATTAAATCAGATCCTCTAGCACAGCATATTGCTTCCAATATAATAAAGGGATTACAGGATTTCATAAATATAGGTTTAACTATAATAATTATTTTAATAATAATAATAATAATAATAATATATATATATATGCAGATAGTTCATTTAAAAAATATCAGACAGCTTTTGTATAAACTATTCATCTACGTCAGAGAGATAGGTATTTATCTCTGAATTTGAATTTTGTGACTCAAATGCCTGATCTGGATTTATAAGTATCAAACCATCAGATGAAGGAAATGTAGACTTTTTATTACCATAATTACGTTTCTTACGCGCCTGTAACCTCACACGATGTTCATTCAATAATGTATTCTTTTTGGAAAGTAAAACTTCTCCCCTTAACTCAAATAATAAAGCTTTAGCTCTGTCTGTGATCTCATCTTCATCCTGACTCTCTGAGTTTGTATTTCTTTGGTCGGGTGTGGGGGGACCAGATGCATACTGATTAACAGAACTTTTTATTGTATCCGGTAAATACACCATTGAATCTACATCTTTTTCCAATTCATTTGTATTTCTAGTAATATTCTTTTCACTAGCCATTTTCTTTCTTGCCAGGGCTCTCTTTCTTGCTAATGATGGGTCTGTCTTAGTAGTACCAGCATTCTTTAACTGTTCTAATAATACATCCATTACTGCCCGTTTATCGCAATCCTCTGGGGAATCTTGTGAATGGTTTCCATTTTTATTATCTATACTACTTTCCCCTTGTCGTTTTCTAGCGAGTTCAGGCCTTCCTTTGTTGTTCTTCTATCATCTGCTTATGTTTCTTATAGGCAAGTTCTTCTTCTTCAGCCTTCAAATTTTGTGATTGCGCTTTCTTATATTCTTGTATGAAATCTGCAAATTTTTTGAAAAATGAATTCTTCGCAAACTTATCATTATAATCTTCTCCATAGATTTGCATCAAGTTTTTAAATTCCATTATAGTTAACTTGACTTCATCATTTAATAAATCACCTTTCCTTCTAGCGTCGGGTAAAGCCGGTAGCACTTTTACCAACACTCTATCTAATGGATGGAATTTGGAAGAATCACTCAAATTACCAATATCGATGGATCTCTCCACGTTAAGAATAGATTGAATAAAGTTTTTACAATCATTGACTAATTGTTCGATAGATACTTTTGCCACATCTAAAATTGGTTCCAATTCTTTCAAAAAATTGTTAAATTTTGGATAATTTTTTCTGACTATTTTTTCAACATAATTTAAAAAGGTCATACTATTAGTCGAATCTTTAATAAAAGTTAGTCTTTGTAGTGTTACCAATTTAAACCCCTGTGCTTGTTTAGATGTATCGTTCATATAATTACCAACAGCTAGGATAATATTAAAAACGTTTCTTAGATTTTCAGAGTCCTGTAAGCAACTGACAGCTTTATCGATTCTCCTCAATTTACCAATTAACTCAGAGTACTCCCTTTCATATGTAGTAATGACTTTTATTGCCCTCATTCTTGACGCCCAATACGATTGAAGATTGATCATTAATTGAAGATAGATTTGATCTGCTCTTTGAAGTTCATTAGGATCCTTTTCGGGCAACTTAGCTTCTTCTACCGATTTCACACCATCCCAAACAATAGTGTAAGGTGCAAAGTTTCTCGCTAAATTAACAGATACCTCCACAATTTCCGGTTTAGATAAAAAGTCAATCACAGTAGAATTCTGAAGTATATCTCTTTCGCATCTTAATATTTTTACCACTAAATCAGATACTTCCAAATTACTATAAGAATGAAGATTAATTCCAAATTGTTGGGAAATATCACGATTTAAAAATGTCACTTTATCTAAATCATCCTTCCCATTAGAATGTAATGATTTAATTTCCCTTGCAGCAAAAGCTCTCTCCAAATCAAATAAAATGCCCTTTTCATATAGATCATCTGCAAATCTTTCTGCTTGACTAAAATTCCAAATTGAATTATCTGTTGATTCAAGTTTTTCCCAATGCAATTGTTTTAATCTTTTCTGAGGACGTGGATACTTTTCAAACATTCTATTAGCAGATTTCGTTAATAGTGGTGAATTGGCAAGTGATGTGCTGACTGATTTTGTCATTAAAGGAGGAGCAGGGGGTATTATAGAAGATCCACTCAATAAGGGAGGAGGAGGCGGTGCAGCAGGAGGAACAGATAAAGATTGTTTTTCTTTATTGGATAGTAATGACGGTAGTGGAGGTGCAGGTGGAGGTGCTATTGTAGTTGATATATGTTGGGACTCAGATGCTGGAGTAAACTCAGGGATATCATGTTCTAATATTTTAGTATTTGAAGGCAAAGAGGCCGATGGAAGCGGAAGTGGAGTAGAAGAAGAGGATTTTAATTTCTTCTTCTCTTCAGCAGGTATATCTGGTACTATTTTGAAATCATTCTCAGATATGGACTTGGCTCTTTTATCTTTAACAGGCTTCGATTTAGTACTCAAAGAGTGAACTTGCTTTACATCATTATTTCCACTAGTAGTTGAAACATCAGAAACTACAAATTTATTTGAAACATTTTTCGTTACTCTATGATTATTATTCCGAACCACATCCTTTGTGATAACAGATACATCAGTATTATGTACTTCTTGTTCATCAATTGGAGTTACCGTTTTCACTCTTTGGCTAAGTTCCTGTAAATATGGTGGATGGTAAGAAAACCTTTTTAATCTACCCATGAAGTGTCTCTCCCATTCCGATACAGGCCTAAAAACTTGTTTTTGACCAGTGCCATATTTTCTTGTTAATGTTTCTAAAAATGAAGTTCGTGTCTTGACTGATCTGGTTGGTTCCTCATTTTTCACACTACCGCTTTTTGATGATTCTGGATCTGAAAATGTTGGTTCCACTTCGACTGAAGAAGATGAAGATATGCTAAATTCTTCTTCTTTTTCTATACGATCTTGTAAAATAGTCCGTAGCCTGGCTAATTCTTTGGTTAGACGATTAAGGTCATCATTTTTTGTACTTGATAATTTTGGGTCTAGTGTATGGTAATATTCACGTTTAGTGTGGGATAAACTACTTTTCGTCTCTTCCATTGTGCTCATCAACTCATCTATATCAAAACTGATGTTTAAATCCTTAAATTCTGATTGTAAATCCTTCAACCTTTGTAAAGCCTTAAGTTTCTTTTCAATAAACAATCCATTGACAAATCCTTCCACATTAAACTTAGATATATCATTTGATTCGTTTTGTAGTGACGCAAGGATATCTCTTAATTCATTTAACTTTTTGATACTTGCCTCCTGTGAATTCTTTGAAAGATTTAATTGATATTGGGTTTTCCTTATACTCTTCTTCTTGTTCTTTTTGCTTTGAGGTTTGTCTTCAGAATTATTCAGTTTTTCAATATCAGCAAAATTTGTCATCTCCAATTGTCTTGCCTCATTTTCAATATCTTCCATTTGTAATCTAAGCTCTTGTAATCTCTTATTTGGTTGTACAGTGATTCCAAATTTCCTTGCATCTTGAGTAAATTTTTTTCTATTCTCTTGTAAACCAGCTTGTATAGCTTTTTGAATATTAATTTGTTTTGCTTTATCTACAAACTTTGTAACACCAAATCTAGGCAAGCGATTATTTGAATCGTCAATTAAATCTGGTTTTGAATTCAAAATCGTCAACATTTTCCTTAACTCTACTTCATGGTTATGTTTTTCCATTAAATTTCTCCTTTTCAAATCGTCTAGCTCAGATTGTAATTGTTGTGTGATTCTTTGATTCTTAGCTAATAACCTATCCCTATCTGAGATCTCTTTCTCTAATTGATTCACTAAACCATTTTCAGCTTTACTCAATTTTTCTTCTAAAATCGTTCTATCAGCTTCCACTTCTTCCAATTTTTTAGTTAACAATCTACTTTCACTTATTGCATGTTTTGCCACTTCATCAGTCTCCATTGCATCAAACAATCTTTGTATTGTCATATTCATAGAATGATCCTCATCTGTGATGGAAGATAAAGAGGATCCAACATTAGTGACCAATGCGTCCATTAATTTCAATTGTTTAGATAACTTCTCACCACCCTCATTATTTTCCAAAATTTTAGTACTAGAAAGAAATAGATGTTGTATTAGAGAGACTAATAAGGACTCATTGGAAGTATTTTTACAGGACTCCCATAAATTTTGCAACAAAGATATCGGGTTATTTAAATCCACATTTGTCAATTTCCCTTGATCTTCCAATAGAATGTTGAAGTCATCCAATTTCGAATTTTCATAATTTTCCAATTCGACGTCAATGCGTTCATAATTTAACATTCTCATTTTATTCATTATTCTTAAAAGTCTATAATTTTCCAATTTAGTTCTCAATTTTCTTCTTTGGTGGATATTATTAGATATTGAACAAAATTTGTTTATAAGGATTAGTGACCATAGATAATATTCCAGTATCGAGTTCTCTCCATCACGTTTCTTGAAATCTTCAGATGCGCCGACTAAGGACCCCATCTTCCCACGACCGTCCAGAGTTCGTTCCAGGGCAAATAGCCAGCATTGGACGACTTTTAAATCTGTCTGTAAATTAACGTTTGTAAATGGAGCAGGATATTTTTTATAGTATGACACCATATGTAAATTTTGACCTATTGTGAAATTCATATCCATTGAATTTATGATAGAATTGAAACATTTGTTGTGATCAGGATGGTTAGTTAGCATACAGACAAGGATCTCAGTGGCCATTCTTCTTGTGTTCAATTTTGTGGAGAACAAACCTCTAGCTATAGTATCAGCCATGATTGAGTGACTTGTGAATTCTCTTAGCCCCTGAGATAACATAGCCAAGACTTTAAAACATTTAAAATAGTGTTGTTCTTTATCCAATAGATTCTGCGACAACGTAACATTTGAAGGTTGGACTTTGTAGATTGAATTTGTAAGCACGGTAGCCATAGCGATGTGTCCTTGATCAGCCAAAAAGGCATTCACCCAACCCAATTGTTCGGTCCTTAAAGTGACCCAAAGATCGTTCATTTGATCAAGGGTCAATTGATCTGCAATAATTTTTTGAATGTAACGGCTTGGCAATCTACTTGTTTTATCGGAAGATAATGATTGCGAACTATAACTGAGATTCTTCAAATTGTAAAACCCACTTGATTTTACTCTAGAGCCATTATTATTATTTGTACCGCTGCCGGTTGCATTGGGATTAGGCAAAGTGGGAGCAGAGGAAACGGAAGTATTAGAATTATTTGATTTGTTTGAATATGTACTCATGATTGAATTCAGAGTCATACTGGATATTTTTCTTTGTACATAGCGATGATTAGATTGAGGGGTAGGAATATTATTATTTTGTTGTTGAGGGAGAATGGAACCAGAGAGATTCGGAGCAGAATTTTCTGTTCTGTTGTTGTTGTTGTTGTTTAATTGCAATTTTTGAAACTCATTAGACAAATCTTGTTTAACTATCAGCCATTTTTTATTGGCATCGTAGTTCAACAGCTGCTTTTGTCTCTCTGGGTTCAGATTTTGGAAAATGTTTCTCTTGTACATTATATCCAGAAACATATCTTCCACCTCCAAGGGATCTGAGGGCATCTCGGGCAAAACAAACAGTCCATCGGAATTTATGTATTTTGAGTAATTGGCAAAAGTGTGATACGAACTAGAGGGACAGTGAGACTCATGAGAGGGTGTAGTGTTTGTAGAAGAAGAAGAAGAAGCAGAAGAATAAGGGTTGTGTTGGTGTGGAAGCAGGGACTTGTCACTTACATTAGATGAGCTGTTAGAGGTACGTTTGTTGGATTGTAGAGAATAGTTTCCAGAAAAATGAGACCTGTCACATGTCAAATTATTGGTGACGGTTGGGTGATTTGTGTAGTGAGATAAATTATGTGATTTCAAAGAATTTTTCTTATTTAAAGGAGAGTGTATGATTTTGTTATCGAGAGTATGTTTGTTTGGAGAGAAAGAATCGATTGAGGTTTTGGTAGAGTAAAAATTGGGAGGTTTGATTTGACTTGAAGATCCAATTGTCATTCTTTTTTTTTTTTTTTTTTTAAAAAAAAAAATTATTAAATAAAATTAGATCAGATACTACTATTATTATTAATACAGTTGTTTTTTCTACTACAAATTGGTATGAGTGATGTTACTATTTGCATTACGGCGACTCTATATATACTTACATGATCATTACTCGAAGATTTTTCCAACATGTAAATATATATATATATATACATACATAAGAGTAAAAATAAAAACAAAAGAGAAAAAAAAATAGATTGAAGAAGAATAAAGAGTTCAAAGGTAACAATACGATAAAAGTATGCTACAATTACTTGTGATTGATGAAAATAATGGTTATATAAAATTTTTTTTTTTTTTTGACGTGTTCATATAGAGGGGGGGAGGGAACGACCAAAGGAATAAAAAAAGACAAAGAGAATGTGCATGGGAGCGACGATGAACCGAGAGTAGCAATAGTAATAAGCTGTAGGTAGCATGTCAGCTGTTATTAATTTTTTTTTTATTTTTTATTTTTAATATTTTAACCTTGTTAGTTAAAATATTGCAATTGGAAAAATAAATAAATAAATAAAAATAAAAAAAAAAGTCCAATGAAATTTTTAAATTCTTACTTTCCCTCTACTTTTTCAAATAATTTTACATGTGTTTCTTATTTATTGTACAATATATGGAAATATATATCAAATGTAAGAGAATGGACGATTTTAAGTTAGAGAAGTATAGTTTTTAAAAAAAAAAGTACTAGAGAAGAAGCATCAAGAGGACAATTATAGGTTATGGAGACTGTTTCTGTGATGACACTATATCAAAAGAAAGACAAGCCTTGCTTGAAAAGTTATTTAAAAGTAGTAATAGAGATATAGTCAGTGACAGTATTCTTTATAAATACCGTATTTTTTTTTTCATTACTACTTGAAATATATATTTTTTTTCAATAATTTAAAATCTTTTGAATTTGTCCTTTTTTTCAAATATAATATGATATATATAAAGAAAATAATTGATAAAAGTAAAGAAAGAAATAGCTAAACCCATATTTAAGATTTGCAAGTGAGAATAAAAGTACTTTATTTTATTTTAATTAATTCATTTATATTATAAAAGACTATTGGAAATATTTAGAGACTTCTTGAAAGTTGCCAAGACTTTATGTTTCAATATAATTTGTAAAAATCCAACATGTATATAATTATATAAACAGATATTATTATAGTTGTATATATTATAAACAGACAGGAGAGGCGGGGGGGTTAACAGTGGCATTACACCCATGCACCCAGTACCTTTATTGTTTTCTCTTTGTGGACACCCAGACACCACACAATTAATACTGGCCGTCCTATTGTTTAGATTTATAACGACGGTTTGGTGTGTGGGTGTTTTACCAGCCGTGAGAAGATAGGAAAGCACGTGATTGAAAAAAAATGGAATCGAGGAAAAAGTTCTGTTTTTTTTTTGTTTGAAAAAAATATTTGTTATATAGAGAGACAGTGAAAGTTAGACAAACACACATTTTTTATTAATACAAATCCTTTCTTTCTTTTATCATATATTTATATATATTAAAAACTACACTTAGTTGTTTAGCTTTTATCTTTAAATGTAAACTGTCGACTCTTCACTTATTTGTCTCTTTACATTTGAAATATAAAATAAATCACATCCCCACAACTCACATAATACACATTTTGACTCGTTTTTAATAGTCTGTTCTTTTTTCCTTTGCCGTTTTATTCTATTTTATTTTAATATGGTTGGCTTCTCTAATATAATAAGGTCCAGAAAGGACCGTTCAAGTACATCACAGAATAATAACTCTTCTGATGATATGGATTCTAACCATGATATCCATTCGGATATCCACTCTTTTACAAATATTCAAGAAACAAGCAATCTCGATAGCACTAATAACAACACAGACACTAAACCTTACACTATCCAATACATTCAAGATATAGACCAGAAATCTAAATTGAAAAAATTGTCCGACTTAAATGGTTCAGATATTCATTCTTTTACACAAACACCAGTCGATCAGTCTCATAACCAAGATGAATTCGATGAACAGTTCACTGAAGTACACGAAACTAAAGTCAAAAGAGCTTTGAAACAAAGACATATAGGTATGATCGCCCTTGGTGGCACTATCGGTACCGGTCTTTTCGTCGGTATTGCTACCCCTCTAGCTAACTCTGGTCCAGTCGGTTCCTTGATCTCTTATATCTTCATGGGCACTATCGTCTATTTCGTTACTCAATCCTTAGGTGAAATGGCCACTTTTATCCCTGTCACATCCTCCGTCACTGTCTTCTCCAAAAGATTCTTGTCTCCTTCCTTCGGGGTAGCTAACGGTTACATGTATTGGTTCAATTGGGCTATCACCTACGCTGTAGAAATCTCTGTCGTCGGTCAAGTCATTCAGTATTGGACTAAAGCGGTCCCTCTGGCCGGCTGGATCGCCATCTTCTGGGTCATTATCACTCTCATGAACTTCTTCCCTGTTAAAATATACGGTGAGATCGAGTTCTGGATCGCCATGGTCAAAGTCATAGCCATTGTAGGGTATCTTCTCTACGCATTGATCATCGTCTGTGGTGGTGGTCCAGAGGGTCCCATTGGGTTCCGTTATTGGAGACATCCTGGTGCAATGGGTCCAGGGATCATCTCAAAGAATAAGAATACCGCTAAATTCTTAGGGTGGGTCTCCTCTTTAATCAACGCCGCATTCACTTATCAAGGTACCGAACTGGTCGGTATCACTGCAGGTGAAGCCGCTAACCCAAGAAAGGCTGTGCCTCGTGCAATCAATAAAGTCGTCTTCAGAATCGTGCTTTTCTACATCATGTCTCTTTTCTTTATCGGCTTGTTGGTCCCTTATAACGACCCAAGGTTGTCTTCCACTACTGCAGTCATCGCCTCTTCCCCCTTCGTCATCTCTATCCAAAATGCTCACACTAAAGTATTACCTGACATCTTTAACGCAGTCGTCATGATCACTGTCCTATCTGCAGCTAACTCAAACGTCTACGTCGGGTCAAGGGTTCTTTATGCTATCGCACAATCAGGTAACGCTCCTAAATGTTTCACATATGTAACAAAACAAGGTGTCCCATACTTAGGTGTCCTTTCCACTGCTGCGTTGGGTCTACTGGCCTTCTTAGTCGTGAACAACAATGCAAACACCGCATTCAACTGGTTGATCAATATCTCTACATTGGCTGGGCTATGTGCATGGTTGTTTATCTCCCTCTCCCATATCAGATTCATGCAAACTTTGAAATCCAGAGGCATATCAAGAGACGACTTGCCATTCAAAGCCAAGCTTATGCCATGGGGCGCATACTACGCAGCATTCTTCGTCACTGTCATCATCTTCATTCAGGGGTTCCAAGCCTTCTCGCCTGTCTTTGACGTAGCTAAATTCTTCACCGATTATATCTCTTTGATTCTTCTGGTCGTCATATATATCGGTTGTCAGCTGTACTATAGGTGTAGGTTTATTCGGAAATTGGAAGATATAGATATCGATTCTGATAGAAGAGAAATTGAAAACATCGTCTGGGAGGAGGAGGAGCCAAAGAACTTTATGTCTAAGATATGGGCCGCCATTGCATGATGTGCATTTTTTCTTTTTTTTATTATTATTATTATAACTCCAATCACACTATGCACATATATAATTAAAATTTTCTTATTGGCATATTTCAAAACTACTAGTAAGTAAGCATTATTGACTTTTTTTTTTCCCACCGCCTCCTTGTAATCGATTAGTACAAATATATACATTATTCAGTTCCTTTCTGTATATATTCTATCTTTTGAGCTATATTCAGTGTCACTTAATTGCTTATGTTTTCTTATTCTTCTTGTTCTTCCCGCAGAAGAAAAATTCAAACCCTAGTTTAGTCGAGTGACAAGCCCTAATATCCGGGTAAATAAGTTTGTCCTGTTTTTTAATTTTTTTAAAATTGTTGTTGATTAAAGAATAACCTGCATTAGAAGAAGACCAGTGCTGTTTAATGGTACTTTCGATTTTGTACCCATTTCTAAGCGTTGTTTCTTTGAAATTACTTCCAGGTTCAACAGTTCAAAGTTTAGAATAACTTGGGAGTCTTTCATTGAAAGTTATTAACTGTATTAAGTGACGAATTTTTTCTTTTTTTTTTTTCTTTTCTCTTTCTTTTTTTTTTTTTTTACTACTGTTTCCCAAACAACCTTCATCATTATCCCCACCCACCATTCCTTCTTTTTTTTTTTTTACCACTGTAAATATACTACTCCTTTTTATAATTACTAATATAGGCCATTACAATGAATATATCAAATCCAAATAATGAACTCCTGAAAAGAATCAATTCTCCAGACTTCACTCTATACACCTGTATCGAATTATTGTGCAAACATGCAGACAACATCGGGATCCACTATTACCTATGTCAACGGCTGCTAACTTTCCCACACTCAGATCTACAATTCTATATCCCACAATTAGTACAGATCTTACTTACCTTAGAGACTGAATCCATGGCTTTGGAGGATTTGTTGATGCAATTGAAAAACGAAAATCCACATTTCGCCTTACTGACCTTCTGGCAACTACAAGCCCTATTAACTGACTTGTCTACTGATCCAGAATCCTATGGGTTTCAAGTAGCGAGACGTGTCTTGAACAATTTGCAATCCTCTTTATTTAACACCAACCCTTACATCGACGACACAGCGACGAATCACAATACTCACAGTGTCGGTTCCGGTTCTTCTTATTATTTAACCGATGGGAAGCAGGCCAAAATGCATGAGAATGTGGCACCGGCTATAGTCTATACATCAATGATCATGGGCACAATGGCGTTCCCGGAATTGTCTAAGATGACTAAACCTTTGGTGGAATCTCAAGGTAGGAGACAGAAATCCTATGTTTTCAAACTGGCTAAGAATGCAATGAAGGATTTGACACGGAATCTGACACTTAAAAATACTCTGTTGAACAGTAAAAAAAATAAAAAGTTCAATACAGACGAAAGTGTTAGGGCTGCTATTGAAGCGAATTCTAACTATAGGTCGAAATCTACATCCAATGTGGATCGCAAGGAACTTACTCGCTCGGTGTCTATGGTTAATAATTCTGCACTTAAACATACCTCCTTTGATCAGAGAAGATCTTCGTCTCATGATACTACTATCACATCTTTGAATTCTACTTTCGATATAATAGACTCAACGAGGACTAAGGAAGATATATTGTTTAGGAAACCAAGAAGGAGAGATTCTTTTCAACAGAAAAGTTTGGATTTTAGTATGATCGATGATATAGGTAAACAATTATTCGAACAAAAAATTTCCACCTCAATTAAATTGCCAAAGAGGAGATCAAAATACCTTACACAAAAGGCATCTTGTGCTACTGAAATATATAAACATGCAACAACAATGACTACTACTACTTCTTTTTCCAGTACAAACAACGTCCGTAGAAAAGGTTTCTTAAATTCAAGTGATGTAGATGATGAATATGATCTTACAGATAATGATGGTGGCTTTGTAGAAGGTGATTTATCTAAGGGTAGAAAGTCTGTACTAAAAAATTATGAAATTTATACCACATCTTTACCAGACCTACATAATGATAAATCATTAAAATCACCAGTTCATTCAAATTTACCAAAAAGTGCTTTACAAAATGATAATATAGATATCGCTGATATGGCCAGTGATAACAGCAACGATACTACACCTTCTACTACCACTACTACTACCATACCAAAATACAGCCTTGATAATAATAATAATAATGTAAGAACACGTCGTCCCTTAGTTAGATCTAATACCCAGCCACCATCTCATTTCGATCTCATGAGGCAAAGGCAGTCGAGTTCACATTTGACTAAAGAAATTGATATTTCTAAATTGTCAACAACAAAGAGAATTAAATTACTGAAAACAAACTATTTCCGTTGTGCTACACAATTTGCTATTGCTTTAGAATCTATTTCACAAAGATTAGCACAAGTACCTACTGAAGCGAGATTAAGCGCATTAAGAGCAGAATTATCTTTAATGAACAGGGATTTACCTGCTGAAGTAGATATACCTACTCTTTTACCACCAAATAAAAAGGGTAAGTTACATAGGCTAGTAACAATCACTGCAAGCGAAGCTCAAGTGTTAAATTCAGCAGAGAAGGTCCCATATTTATTATTTATTGAATATTTAAGAGATGATTTTGATTTTGATCCTACAAGTGAGGAAAATGAAAGAATTTTAAAACATTGTTCCACCAATACATCACCTTTATTTGATTTGAATTATTTGAGTAAAAAAATCCATAACAAAGACGATTTTATCTCCTTGATCCCAAGATCATCAGAAAATAAAATGTTACCAACAGATGGATTAACAGGTACGACGACTGATTTACAACAACAACAAGAAGGGGTATCAGTGATTAATACTTCGCATAATGCTCTTTATGGTGGTACTGTAATGAACCGTTCACAACATGAGACAGATCTTGGTGATGTATCAATAATCAGAATGAAAAATCGCTCAGATGCTGAAATTTACAGAAACAATATTATGTTGGATACTGCAGAGAAAGTTCCTATTATACCGTCAGATTCTTCTAACCGTAGCCCAGAATTAAAATTTGTTCAAAACATGAATGATGTTATGTCTCTGAATAATGGGAAAAATTCAAGGAGTAAATTTATGCATCATAATGAAACAGAAGATTTAGCTGAACAAATGAGAATATCAGCACTTATGTTAAATCAATTAGATCAGTCCCCACAAGCTTTATCTGATTCAACAAATCAAATTAGAGAACAAATCATTGCATCCATGAAGGAAGTTCAAGATAAATTTGGTTACCATGATTTAGAAGCCATCCATGGTAAAGCTGGTGAGCGTAAATTGAAAAACGATATGATGACAGGGGGTATTGATACATCTTATTTAGGTGAAAATTGGCAAACTAAGAAAGAAAGAATCAGAAAACAATCTAAGTTCGGTCATCTTGAGAATTGGGAACTATGTTCTGTTATAGCTAAATCAGGTGATGATTTAAGACAAGAAGCATTTGCATGCCAAGTTATTCAAGCAATGGCTCAAATTTGGGCCAAAGAAAAGACCGATGTTTGGGTTAAGAAAATGAGAATTTTAATTACTTCAGCTACTACAGGTTTAGTAGAGACTATTACAAATGCAATGTCAGTTCACAGTATCAAAAAAGCTTTAACCAAGAAAATGATTGAAGATCACGAGATAGATGAAAGAGGGGGTATTGCTACTTTATCAGAACATTTTGTTCGCGCGTTTGGTAATCCAGAAGGATTTAAATATAAACGTGCCCAAAATAATTTTGCATCCTCCTTAGCCGCTTACTCTCTAATATGTTATATTCTAAGGGTAAAAGATAGACATAATGGTAATATTATGATTGATAACGAAGGGCATGTCGTACATATTGATTTTGGGTTCATGCTGTCTAATTCTCCTGGTTCTGTTGGATTTGAGGCCTCTCCATTCAAACTAACGTACGAATATATAGACGTCCTAGGTGGGTTGAACGGTGAACCCTACAAGAAATATGTGCAATTGATGAAAGATGGGTTTAAGGCATTAAGAAAATATTCTGATCAAATAGTGTCTATGTGTGAGATTATGCAAAAGGACAATATGCAACCATGTTTCGAGGCAGGCGATCAAACAAGTGTTCAATTAAGGGATAGGTTCCGTTTAGATTTAAAAACTGATGTCGAAGTGGACAAATTTGTTGAAAATGATTTGATTGGAAAATCGATGGGTAGTGTTTACACGAGACTTTATGATCAATTCCAATTAGTTACACAAGGTATCCTTTGTTAAGCATATATATACCATTCAACTTTAGATAGGCACAAGGAAGGATTAAGTTAAAGCCTACGAAAATCATATTCCTAATCATAATTAATTGAAATATCCGAATATATTAACGCATATAAATATATTTTAACATAATTCGATATATAAAATATATATCTATACATGATTTCAATAACATTACAAGTAATTCCAAACTTAACCTACTGATTGATTCCTTTTTTTATCTACCTATTTCTTTCCCTGAATTGTACGAATATACATAAAAAAGTGAGGTTAATTATCAGCGCAAGGCAGCAAACCTTCTTTTCAAATCTTCTATACCTGTATCTGTAGAATTAGATCCATTAGTTTTCTTAACTGTCGTTGGATGAATAAATTTAACCTCATCTTTCATGTCATTAGATATTTTCAAAGACTTTTTGGGGTCATCTGATGTCATTCTAGCATTTCTTACAGTAATTGCATGCTTTTCATTAATATCTTCATAGGAGGCATCATTATCTATTGAGACAATAGGTTTCTCAGAAGGCGATGACACAGATTGATTCTCAGTTGTACTTGTAACACTATTGGGATTTTTCACTTTTTCAGTCGAATCCGAATTGAGTGTAAGTTCAGAATCGGAATCTACTAGTTTACTATAGGGAACTTCATATGTCTTTGCAATCTCTTGTAAATATAATATAACCAATTTTTCAGATGGGATTTCAGGAACACATTTTTTAATCACTTTCTTGGGTACACCAGTCTTATCCTCTTGTATTAATTTAATAAATTCCTTACCGAATTTGAACATAACTAATTCTTTCAATTGACCCAACTCTTTAACTTCTGGAACATAGAGCGTGCTTGAATAAACCAACGCTCTTAAAGCTTCATTGATTCCATCTTCCATATGATTTGACACCAAATCTAACTCATCTTTTATTGAATTCACAATATTTATTCTTGCCAACAATAACTCACAATATAATTCAAGAATCTCTAACAATTCGATATGTACGTCATTAGTGATCAAGGATTCGACTCTGTAATACGCCATTTGTTCTTTTCCTTGTGATAGAAGGGTTGCAACATGTCTTCTATCCTGTTTAGCTAGGGCCTGCTGCTTCTCTTGTGCGTATCTTAATCTCTGAACACACATTCTAAGACATGTCTTTAATTTGATAAGATATGGAACATTTGCATTCATTTTGATTGATTTTGAAAATTGTAAATTTATAGTTAGATTATTTGTTAATATTTAGAATGTTGCTATACTAGCAATTGTTTATAATATTAAGATATTTCAAAATGACCATGTGTCATTAAATAATCCTTATATGAAGATTACTATTCTTATTGATATTTTGATAGTGTTATCATATTATTCATACTAGTTAATTTCAAGTAAAGGAAAGTTAAATTAAATAAAAAAAAGTTATAAAAATGTAATTACCGGATTAGGCAATATAGATATTTCCCAAAGTGGGGGGATTCTTTACTTCACAGTCAGCTTGACATTATAATATAAGTTTAAAACCCATTTTGGAATAATATAGATATATTTATAGAAGGAATTACGTTAAGAGTAATATAATAGATACACCTACTTACACTCAACTTATTAAAAGTTAATTTAGGTGCTGGGTAGGTTTATGGCTAGGAACTAAATCAAATCAACAAAAAAAAAAAAAGAATGATAGTTAATAGGAGTATAAGAAATACACAAATGTAAACAAAGAAACAAACAATGAAGAGGGTCTTTTGATAACCAATTGTGAGTTGTGTTTTCTTGCTCATTAGAAATTTCATTTAAAGTACTCTATACTACAAAAGTTCAATAAAAAAATAATCTATAATTTTTTTTGTATAAATACAGATATTTACATATCAATTTAATTATAATGGTATAATTAGATTTATTATTATTATTATTATTTTGTCATATTATAATCAACAGGATACATTAATTCATCATGATTTCCCTTCAAATCAAACTCACTCAATCCAATTTTACCACCAAAATTGAGCCATCTTTCATATTGTTTTTGACGTATATCATTGCAAGTCTTAACCATATCCGGCCAATATACATCATGTTTATAAGTGAAATCAAGTCTACCGTTATACAAGGCTTCCAATTGTTCTGGATCAATATGCTTTTCAAATGGTTCATCAAATATTGCCTTTTGTTTTGTGGCAGGATCTAAAAATGGATACATCATTTTTAAAAATGCAGAGATATACCATGGTGCATTAATTAAGATACATTTAGCCAATCTTTCAGGGTAATGTCTCTGTAATACGTTCAAACATGCCTTTGCAATGGAGAGCGGTGGTGCTTTATCTGTGATAACACCTGGTTCTTTATAAAATTTGAAATCAACCAACACAGTGATTTTCTCCACACCTTGTGGACACAATGTGACAGCATTTTCCATCATATAGATCATATGTTGAACTTGTCTAAAGGATGGTTCTGTGTTTTGTCTCCCATTCTTCATATAGAACAAAGGTCTTCTAAACTTATCGAACCCAAGTAAAACTTCCTTACCAGTTTCATTCTCAACAGCAACCCTTTCAGCAGATAAAGGATTTGGATATTCTGGATCATGAGTCAGACCGATCTCTCTCCTCCAACAAATAGTCATGATCAAATGTTTTATTGTCTGTTGAGTGTTCCATTTATTGGCTCTTAGGTGTCTTAATATGCATTCCCTAGTCAACCAGAACTTTTCCCATGAGGATAATGGACGTAACAATGATTCATTAGTGGTAAATTTATCCAAATCGTTTGTATTCATTGGCAATTTTATATTTGGGTCTTGGAAATGCTTTAAGACAATGTTATATAATTTGAATTGTTCTTCAGTGATTGGATCCAAACCGGCTGGGACAGGATACGATTCAGGTGGGGACCGAAGCATGGTGCTACATGGAATAAGATCTTTGCGTGATTCATTCAAACTGACTTTGGAACTATTGGCACTACTGCTTCTTGATCCATCATCTTTTTTCCTCGAGAAGAACCCCATTTTCCTTTTTTTTTCTTGATAAATGTAAGTGTTATAGGAATATCTGCTTCAGTTTGACTTAAAAGCAATAGTAAGTTTTCACAAGGAAATAACCTAGGGGGGGGGGGGATAATCGGTACAAATATAAAACAGAAGAGTAAGAGGTATGATCTTTCTAGTTTTTTTCCCCCTTCTAAACAGAGTATTAATTATTATAATAAGTTACTAAGAATTATGAAAGATATACCTATATATAACTGAGAGAGAGTAAGTGTGTGCATGTATTTTCTGTTTGTGTCTCTATCAATAATTTCTTCATTGAAGACAGGTATTTCTCCTTTCCCTTGCATAAAATAAAGATGAATGGTCCCTCATCATCATCGAGGAACAGTTGAGGGCCAAAAGAGGAAACCTGCAAATGAAAAATAATGAAAAAAACAAAACAAAAAACACGCATTTTATTTTGTAGCCTTTCCTTTGTTGTTGTTGCCCATGGTTTGGTTAGACACAGAGAAATAAAGACTTTATGGTTTTTGGTAACTTATATTCTCTGTTTCTTACTCTTGGATTAAACTGCATGTCTACTAGGGTTTGACAATTCATTCCACTCCCATCCTCTCTGGCTCATATGTCTTTTTGATGGTTTGTATAGGATCTCTTCTTTTTTAATGCTTGGACCACTAAAGTTTCACTATGAAGCGTTTATACATCTCTTACCTACTTCTCTACTTAAATCCATACATATCTTTTACATTTAAACAGTTTGATTGACACATTAAAAATAAAACTATATATCTATATTTATGGTGTTATTACTATTATACCCCAAAAAAAATAGAGAATAAAATGAAACACTTCTTTATAACGAATACTAATATCCATGACCATTTCATCTACCTAATTATGCCATCAACCACATTAAAATAAATTGCCATAAAAACCCATAAACGAACAAGAAATAATTACATTTCTTGACTGTAGATTTCTTAATTGAATTAACCATCATGGAATCTTGAGTATTGAAAATATTAAACTTAATCGACCTCAAAAGGAAAATACCAAATGTAATGAAAAGATACGTCTTCAATAACATATTTATCCAAAGGGATTTAAACGGGATCAATAAGGTGATAGTCAATGGAACAAACTTATAGCCGACAAAACAGGACAATTCAATAAGACTCGTCACGGACGAAGTACTAGATAAATGCGGGGTGCTAACTAATAGATACAACCCCAATTTCAGGATAAATAAATCTAAACCAACGAACGCTAACGTAGAAGACAATTTATAGTATAAATTCTCTGGATTGAAAACACCATTCAAACCTTGTTTAATATTCCATACAAGGGTGTATGTGATCAACCCCATTAAAGGAATGTACATATCTGGAGAATTGATATCATCTCTTGGAAGAGCATATGTGGTGGTTGCGTTACTGCCACTACCGGCGGCGGTATTTGTACCGTTGGGATTGTTGACAGTAGAAACGTTAGATGGGTCTATGACGATTCTTTGCCAATTGTTAATGTTCTTTAAGTATGGGAATAGTATCTGTTTCAATTTCCAAATGACAAAAGAGGTGGACACTTGGAAATAATGTGACAGATTGCTTGTATTGCCTGCCACTTGGGCCGCTTTGGCCATTGTGTCTTGGAATTGATCAAAATTAGAATTCCCCATAAATGAATTGAATGCATTAGATCCGATTTGAAATGCCATTGATGCTCTTCCATCAAAAAACGAAGGATGCGACTGCATATTGACACCTTGTGGATTCATATAACCATGAGAAAATTGATTTGGCTGTTGTTGTTGTTGTTGTTGAATATTTGGATGTGTTTGAAAACGGTCTTGAATACCATTGCTATTATTATTATTATTTTCATTAAAGGCAGCAGAATCGCCCTGTTGAAGTGAATACGGGTTATATGACATTACCGATAAATAAAAGAGAAAGTGATGGTCTTGGTATATTTATTTGTGTGTATATAGATTCCTTGTTGATGCAGGAGTATTATTTGAGCACGAATCTATACAAGCAAGAAAGGTATTTTACTTCTTCCTTCTAGTCTTTAAACGTTAATCTAAAATTGAAGTGAATTTTTAGTTTTATTTTATTATTCGTTGTTTCTAATTTTAAAAAGAGAGATGGAGGAAAATAAAAAGTGAAAAGTTGAAAACACCTAAAAAGTAGGGTTAACTGATATTTTCCCATTTATTTTTCATGTGAAGTACACGGAAAGTTAGGGTTTAGAATATTTTCCCTTAATTTTTTGTAAATGGTGAAAATTTCCTTTTGTGGAAAAATTGAACGATAAAGGAAATTACAAAACGTGATTTTGTTGTTGGATATCTTTCTTTCTATTCAAGATATCCTTCCATTTCAATCATATTAAGTTTATAACAAGTGGAGATTTGGGTATCGTACAATAGTAAGTGTCACAGTTAATTTCATAGTAACTAAAGAAACAGTTTGATTCTTTCTTACTATATATATTTCACTTAATTATAACTGTATTAACTTCACAAATCCTCTTGATCGTGTGTGTTAAAGGGAAAGGGAAGATGTTCGAGAATTTTAATGTCGACATTAATTTAGAGCTTTTTCCTATTTGGGATATGTAATTAGTTTTCCAAATTCACAAGTTTCCACGTGAAATAAATAAAACAAACAAACCATGGAAAAATATATATATATATAACGAAAAATTGTATTGAACTAAAAGAAAAGATCTTAATGGGGTGTATCATCAACAGTGTCTGTATATTTTGTATATTTGTTTTGAATTGGTTATTGTTTGTGGAATTGAATTGACGTTTTAACAACAGTGTTCTTTTATAATTATTGTTCAGCTACAATAAACCATAGTTATATCTATATATATTCATATTTAAATATATTGTTGATTTCTGTTATTCTTTTTTTTTAATCACATAATTATCAGACCATGCCTGTCCCAAGAAAATCTATTAATTCATCGGCCAGGATGGTAAGAAGAGACATCACAGGGACATCCACATATGCATTAGACACACAACAACTTATTCAATCAAATAAAATCGATGAGATTGATTCAATGATGGGGTTCGATAGATATATCCCACCAGAAGAATCTGTACTAACATCACGTCGATCCAAATCATCTAACTATGCTAATAGACAAAATGGTACAAATGATGGTTCAGTTACTCATATTAAAGCCTCGGAGGTAGATGGACGTGTTGGTTGGCTGATTAATATGCATCCTGTAGTAGTATCAATGGACACCGTAGTAAGTCCCAATTCTACAGATAATAATAGTTCTACGCCTAAGGGGAGAGATGGGAACCTTTTATCGTTTGCAGTCGCTGGTGTCGATTTTTATTTTCTTGATGAGGAAGGTGGTAGTTTTAAATCTACTTTGGCATACGATCCATATTTTTTTGTAACTGTCACTGATGACTCAATGACCAATGAAGTTGAAGAATATTTGAAAAAATTGTTAGAGTCATGTCTTAAATCTATTACAGTCATTGCAAAGGAGGATTTATCCATGGATAATCATCTATTGGGTTTGAAAAAGACTTTGATCAAATTATCGTTTGTTAATAATAATCAATTATTTGAAGCAAGAAAGATTCTACGGCCCATTCTGTTGGATAATCAAAATACTGTACAACAAAGAAATATATATAGTAATCAACATAACCAAAATAATGGACCTCTAGATGCCAAAAGATTCATTGAAGATATTAGAGAATATGATGTCCCTTACCATGTTAGAGTATCCATAGATAAAAATGTTAGAGTCGGGAAATGGTATAAAGTGTCATCGTATGGTTTTCTTGAATGTACAGAAAAAGTGGCATTTGCAGATCCTGTGGTCTTAGCATTCGATATAGAAACTACAAAGGCTCCCTTGAAATTTCCAGATGCTAATATAGACCAAATAATGATGATATCTTATATGATCGATGGGGAAGGTTTCTTGATTACTAATAGAGAAATCATCTCTGAAGATATCGAAGATTTTGAATATACACCAAAACCTGAATTTCAAGGTATGTTTACCATTTTTAATGAACCAGATGAATTGGCACTTTTAAATAAATTCTTTGATCATATTAGAGATGTACGACCAACAGTTATTTCCACTTTTAATGGTGATTTTTTCGATTGGCCATTTGTTGAAACAAGAGCTAAAATTCATGGTTTGAACATGTTTGATGAAATTGGATTTGCCCCTGATTCAGAAGGTGAATACAAATCATCGTATTGTTCCCATATGGATTGTTTCCGTTGGGTCAAACGTGACTCTTATTTACCACAAGGTTCGCAAGGTTTGAAAGCTGTTACTCAAGCTAAGTTAGGTTACAATCCCATTGAACTAGATCCAGAATTAATGACACCATATGCATATGAAAAACCACAACAATTATCAGAATATTCTGTCTCTGATGCCGTTGCTACTTACTATCTTTACATGAAATACGTTCATCCTTTTATTTTTTCATTGTGTACTATTATTCCACTAAATCCAGATGAAGTGCTAAGAAAAGGTACGGGTACTCTTTGTGAAATGTTATTGATGGTTCAAGCATATCAAAACAATATTTTGCTACCAAATAAACATACTGATCCTATCGAAAGATTTTATGACGGCCATCTATTGGAATCAGAGACTTATGTTGGTGGTCATGTGGAGTCGTTAGAAGCAGGTGTATTTAGAAGTGATTTAAAGAGTAAATTTAAGATTGACCCTAATACTATTGATGGATTGTTGGAAGAGTTACCTCATGCATTAAAATTTAGTGTGGAAACAGAGAATAAATCATCGATGGAAGATGTGACTAATTTTGAAGAGATAAAACAAGACATTACTGATAAATTACTGGATTTGAAAAAGAATCAAAAGAGAGAAGAATACCCATTGATATATCATGTTGATGTGGCTTCAATGTATCCTAATATTATGGCATCTAATAGATTACAACCAGATAGTATTAAAACGGAAAGAGACTGTGCAAGTTGTGATTTCAATAGACCAGGTAAAACATGTGCAAGAAGGTTGAAGTGGGCATGGAGAGGTGAATTTTTTCCTGCTAAGATGGATGAATATAATATGATTAAAAGAGCTTTACAAAATGAAACATTCCCTAATAAAAATAAATATTCTCCAAAACAGTATTTGACATTTGATGAACTAAGTTATGCAGAACAGATGTCACATATTAAGAAAAGACTAACTGAGTATTGTAAGAAGAATTATCATAGAATTAAGTGTTCTGAAGTGGTTGAAAGAGAGGCAATAGTCTGTCAAAGAGAGAATCCATTCTATGTGAATACAGTACGTTCTTTCCGTGATAGAAGATATGAATTTAAAGGTCTAGCAAAAACGTGGAAAGGTAAAATGGCGAAGATTGATCCACATGATAAACATGCCAAAGATGAAGCTAAGAAAATGGTGGTGTTGTATGATTCGTTACAATTAGCACATAAGGTTATTCTAAACTCCTTTTATGGGTATGTTATGAGAAAGGGTTCTCGTTGGTATTCAATGGAAATGGCTGGTATTACTTGTTTAACAGGTGCAACGATTATTCAGATGGCAAGATCGGTAGTAGAAAGAGTTGGTAGACCATTAGAATTAGATACTGATGGTATTTGGTGTATTTTGCCAAGGTCATTCCCAGAAAACTACTTTTTCAAATTGAAAAACGGTAAAAAATTATTCTTATCTTATCCATGTTCTATGTTAAATTATAAGGTTCACCAAAGATTCACTAATCATCAATATCAAGAATTAGTAGATCCAGTTAAACATAAATATAAGACTCATTCGGAAAATTCTATTTTCTTCGAAGTTGATGGTCCATATAAGGCAATGATTTTACCAACTTCAAAAGAAGAAGGGAAAGGTATTAAGAAAAGATATGCTGTTTTTAATGAAGATGGATCCTTAGCTGAATTGAAAGGTTTTGAATTAAAAAGACGTGGTGAATTACAATTAATTAAAAATTTCCAAAGTGATATTTTCAAAGTGTTTTTGGAGGGTGACTCCTTGGAAAGTTGTTATGCCGCAGTAGCTAATGTTGCAAACAGATGGTTGGATGTTCTTGACACTAAGGGTGCAATGCTTGAAGATGAAGATTTAATTGAGTTGATTTGTGAAAATAGAAGTATGTCTAAGACATTAAAGGAATATGAAGGCCAAAAATCCACTTCAATTACGACAGCAAAAAGATTAGGTGAGTTTTTAGGTCCTGATATGGTTAAGGATAAGGGTTTACAGTGTAGATATATTATAAGTCACAAGCCTGCAGATGCTCCAGTCACTGAACGTGCAATTCCTGTGGCTATATTTTCAGCAGATATTGCGGTTAAACGTTCTTTCTTAAGACGTTGGACTTTGGACCATAATTTGGACAATTTTGATATCAGACATATTATAGATTGGGCTTATTACAGAGAAAGACTTGCGTCTACAATTCAGAAGATTATTACTATTCCTGCTGCTCTTCAAGATGTTGATAACCCTGTACCTAGAGTTGAACACCCAGATTGGTTAAAGAAGAAGATACATGCTAAAAATGATAAATTTAAACAAACATCTTTGTCAAAGTTTTTTTCCAAGACTAATGAAGCTCCAGAAGCTCGTAAAATCAAGGACATCGAGGACTTATTTAAGAGTGATACTTCAGATGAGCTAGATTCTAATAAAAAGGTAATTGCAAGAGTTACAGTATCCAAATCAAATAAGCGTAAAAATGGGAAAGATACAAGTGAAAAACCACTTGTTTTACCTTCTACAATGCCATCGATGGAGGAGGATTATCAAGCCTGGTTAGACTATCAAAAAATAAAATGGAAGATACAGGCAAGGGATCGCATGCGTAAGAAGCAATTATTCGGTAATACTAATAGTAAATCATATAGGTCAGCTCTTGGTTCCATGATGAGAAAACAAGCTGAAACTTATGCTAATTCTACATGGGAAGTTCTTCAATACAAACAAGGTAACGAGCCGGGCAAGTTGGATGTATATGTTTTAATTAATGGTAAAATTCAAGTTTTAAATTTTAAGATCCCTAAGACAGTTTACATTAAGTGTAAATCTGTTAATTTGTCCCTTGAAAAACTGAAAAATTGTTTAGTAGAAAAGAGCAATGCCATTTTACCCAATAATCCAAATATTCCAAATGGGTCAACGAATTTGTTTAAAGTGACACTTCCTGAAGCTTTATTTATGGAAGAAATGGAGACAAGCGGTAGTGTTTTGAATGGTGAAAATGTATTAGGTATTTTCGAAAGTTCAATAAGTACTGTTAATAGAGCTATTATCGAATTAGGTTCTTCGGTAGTATTCAAGAGTGATGCAATGGGTGCTTTAGGTAAAGGTTTACAACATGGATTTGATATTAAAAATCTGAACATGGTTCCAAATGAAAGATATATGTCCAAGTTTGGTAAGGACTTTGCTTTTATCTTGCATTGTGCCACAAATATTGGGTATCAATTCTTTGTTGTCTTTAAGTTATGGGATAATACCGTAGAGATTTTGACATTAAAGCCAGCTGTTCAAGCCCAAGAATTAAATCAAGTTACCATGAAGAAAATATTTAAAAAAGCTTATGATTCCCGTAGTTCTAAGATACAACAATATTCAAAAATATTAGATCTCTCTGAAGATGTGATCTTTGATTTTAAAAATTACACAGATATCGGCAAGTTGACAAAACATTTAACTCAGAACATAAGTAAAATTAAGGAGGAAAAAGGACAACAATTCATAATTCTTTTACAATCACCCTATTCTGATAATTTAATTAGAAACGTGAAATATTTAAAAACTTTACCAGTAATCAATATTTCATCAAAAGAACTTCAACTTCCACAATTAAACTGGCAGGTTAAGTTATGTACCCATATTGTTGGTCAAGTTTTGTCATGTGGTTCTAGGATCAGCCAAATGATTAAAGTTGCCCAATACAGTAATATACCCATTTGTAATATTCAATTAAACGATATGAATTCGGTCATTGACGTTTTATATGCTAGAAAGTTGAAACATGAAAATATTGTATTATGGTGGAACGAGAATGGACCATTACCTGACATCGGAGGATTTGAAAAGAATTATGACGAAACCTTATCATCCATGATGGGAGACCTTCCTTTCCCCAGGATTAATTATCCAAATATTTACGACCAAACAGTGTTAGAAGTATCTATTAGGAATTTGGCCATCAACACTATAATGGCTTCTTCATTGATCACGGAAGCAGAGGGAATTGATTTGGCCAATGTTGATATGGTATTTGAAGATGGTACCAACGGTGGCGTTTCGAATTTTATTGAAGATGCCTTTAGTTCCGATGCTTTGAATGTTTTGAGAAATATTGTTAAAACATGGTGGGATGAAGCTCTAGAGGAAGACTTCACTGCTGATTTGCTAGTGAATTCGTTTGTAAATTGGGTTCAAAACCCTAATAGTAAATTATTTGATTGCGTCTTAAGATACCATATACATAATTTGACTCAAAAGACAATTTTACAACTGATAAATGAATTTGATTCCTTAGGTTCTAGTGTCATATATGCTGATAGGAACAAAGTATTCATAAAGACTAAGAAATATTCACCAGAAAATTGTTATGCCTACAGTCAGTATATAATGAAGGCAGTGAAGGCTAACCCGGTCTTTAAATATCTTGATTTACAAATTGAGAAATATTGGGATATACTTATTTGGATGGATAAATATAATTTTGGTGGGTTAGCATGTCTTCAAATTGAAGCTAAAGATAAACAAGATATGGATGCATATTCTAACTGGCAAATTAAGGAGGCATTGCCTGCGATTTATAGAACAGAGTTTGATGATTGGATGGTGATTATCTTGGACAGTTTATTAAAAACAAAGGAGAGTTATCTAGAAAAAAATATTGGCACTCAAAGGGCCACACAATTGATTCCACAAAAGTTGATGCAGGTTAAGAAGATCAACGATAATGATTCAGATGATTCACAATGTACGTTTGCCGACTTTACAAAATGTTTTGCTAAACCATTGATTAAGCGAATTACTAAATTGTACAGAAATCAACAAGAATTTATATTGGATCCAGTTTATTCACAAGATTATAAATTCCCTCAATTACCAGGTTCTTATTTAAATTTGAAGAATCCTTTACTAGAACTTGTTAAAGATATATGTGAAGTGATGTTGTTAAGTACTAGTACCACATTGGAAGTCAGACAATTAAGGAAAGATTTATTGAAGATATTTGAAGTCAGAGAATTTGCTAAGATTGCAGATTTTAAGAATCCAAGTATGAGCCTTGAAATCAATGGGTTTATGTGTGGGTACTGTTCATATTTATCGGATATTGATTTTTGTAAAAATGATTGGGATAATAATGGGATGGATAGTAGCAACAATGGAAGTAATGTGAGTGATTCGAAGGTCCATTCTTATTCTAACAGATTTAAATGCAAGAATTGTTTTAAAGAATATGACATTACATTAATACAAGAAAGATTAGTTTACAAGTTGTTACGTGAATTTCATGAGTATAATTCTCAAGATTTATATTGTGTCAAATGCCATCGGATTAGAGAGGATTTTATGAGCCCACATTGTTCATGTTCTGGAGACTGGATGGGGAAAATTACACAAAATGAATTTAGACAGAAACTAAAAGTGTACAGACAAGTAGCGAAATATTATGAGTTCAATCTTTTAGAAACCGCCTTAAATGATATACAGTCTTTATAAATATGTGTGTTATTTCTATAGACCATATATATATATATATATATATTGGAAAAAAAAAATCTATAAAATAAAATTCCTAAAATATATATATATATATATATTTTAATATCTATTCTTTTTACCATTCATGGAGTTGATCTTGTTTTACCTTGGCTTCAGTGACATCTTCATCTTCTACAAAACCTTGAATTTTACCTGCAATCATTCTAGAAAGATCTTCAACATTATCAAAAGTTAAATTATTCGAGAACTGTTTATTTTTTTTATTAATATTACGATTATTTTTGATTAATCTTTGAAATGACAATAAGACAGTTCTAAATTTATTTTTCAATTTAATCAAAGTTTTATCTAAATTTCCCACATTTTCTTCATCATTATTCATCAAAATACCATCGATTAAATTTTTAATAATTGAAATATTTTTATTAAGTGAATCATTCTGTAAATTTAATGAATTTATTACATCACATATACCTAAGATCTGATATATAAGAACGAATCTTTGAAAACCCACTTGTAGACCGAACTGTTTGCCTTCTAAGAAACTGTTAAGCAGGGATGCATTTTGACCTTCTTTGAAACCTTCTTCATAGAACTGTTCCTCTAATGCAAGTAATTCATCTTCATAATCCATGTTTCTTTCTTTTTTTTTTTTTTTTCTAGAAAGCTAGCAAACCAACAAAATACAGTTTAAATCTTATAAAGTACCAGTCATTACCATATGAGGCAAGAATCGTTAAGGGAAGAATTATTCTTCATCATCAAGCAAGATTGAGGTAAGTCTAATAATAACCCATTAGGCTAGTTCGTATTTTTGCTACAGCGTGCCCTCCAAATACATATATTATATATATTACTAATAAATGCTGAAAATTTCATTCTCTTAAAATATTCAAATTATTTTGTTAAAAAAAAAAAAAAAGAAAAATAAAACCCGTCTATGCAATACTTTCCGCACAGCGGGTTTCCACGGAATTCGTGAATGTACCAGCAAGATCAAAGAAAATTTTTAAGAATTCCGTTCGTTTCTTGAAATTAATTAATATTTATTATACACAATTATGTAAACCTCGATATATTGGCCTATGCCATATAGGTGTATGGTTGAAAGATGTGATTCTGCTTTAGATTAGTAAGGAATCTCGACAACTTTGAAACTTTTCACTTCTTTACCAGTCCTTCGAATCTTGTTTAATATTGTCTCTAAAGGTAAACTGGTTTCTACATCCACAGTTTGCTCCTGTAAAGAGATTGAATATTTGGAGACATCAGGCTCTAACCTTTTAAGAACTCTCTCAATGGCATTAGAACAACCTGGACATGTCATAACAACTTCAAATTGGTAATGGTTTGTCATCACTAGTATCCTTTTTTTTGCTTTTGAATATGTTTGCTTTCAAAAGTGGCAGTAGTATGATTCTATATACTTTCTTATGTAGTTTAATTGCTGTTCAAATGATTGATTTTTTTTTTATAGAAAATAGTTGGTTTCAATGAATGCTTGTTGCTTTATCTTATAATTAAATCTGTCATATATAAATATGGTGATATGTTTATTACTCTGAATATTCGGTATCATTGAAAAGAGTGCGTAATTTTTTTTTTAATGGACCTAAGTATAGGAAAGAAGAATGTGAATGAAGTTGGAGGAAACTTATGATTTCTTATAAGAAACAGGAAGTGAAAGTGAAAGTGAAGAAGAAGTTATGGTTGTAGAGTAAGAATGATTTAACTAACATTTGCTACAACGCAGAAATGGTTATCGTTCCCCCTTTTTTTGGATAATTATTCCTTTTCAGGTAATATGCCCTTTTGGGGAAAATTCCATAACGACATTATACAATCATAAGAATCTCAAGTGTATTCACAACTGAAGGTGTATTACGAAACCTATAGTAATTATGATACCCCATCTCCTCTCCCCCTCCATACAAGATACAATTAAGGTTTTCTGATGATTAATTTTATTAGGTTATTAGAATTTTATATGTGTTAGTTCTTTTTAGCTGTCATCTTTAATTTATTCTGGACAGGTAATTTAATGTTAAAAGAAGAATGAATCTTTCAAATATTACCAATTAAATTTCTAGCTGATTTATATATATATATATATAATCAAGCGCAAATAGGAACAAATATATCACATAATCGAATTTGCAGTCAAGTTTCTTTAACTAAATTGGTTTTATAACGATAAGAGATAGATATCTCCCAACCAATGTTTAATCCTCATTTGCAGCTGCTCTGATTTCATAAATATCTGTAATTGCATCCTTTCTTAATTGTGTGTCTGCAAATAACAAAGTGATCCACGATACAATCTCCTCTGTATCAAATAGATAAAAATCACCATTGTAAAACATTTCCATAATATCTTTAAGATGTAACGGTAAGAATTTACTAATTAATAGGAACTTCTCACGAATCTCTTTGTATTTAATCAAATATGGGGTTGGATTAGAATTTCGTGATAATGTTTGTAATTTTCTTTCAAGTGAATCGATATAAATATTGTTATAGATTAATGACATCAATTCTGACAAATTATCTGAATTTTTTGCAGATATTATATCCCAACGCGATATTATATCAATAATGGATTTATTATAAATATAATCAATTAAGTCTAATGTAATGTTTTGATATTCATTGTAGAAAGGTTTCAAATTTGATAGAGGTTCTAATAGTTGTCTTTTAGTGTATGGTAGTAAATCATCGATTAAAGGCGACCACGATGGATTCTCTTCGTGTCTTTGAAGTTCATTTAATTGATTGTTTAACGTTCCCCTGATATGAAGTTTATGCTTAATTAGTATTGTCACTAAAAAGCTATCTGTTATTGATGAAAGATAGGTTAATCTCGGATCCTTCATAGATGTATATTTACAATCGATATGCAGTTGCCACCATTCATTCTCAGGATATGAACTTTGAATCATTATAAATATTGTGTTTTGTAACATTTGTAATTTCTGTGAATAATAATCATTCTGTATATCAGTAGTAAACTCATGGCATTTCTGTTCAAATGATCTTATACATTCAACAATGGATTGATTTATTTTAGTTACCTTTATTGTCCCTTCGTCCTTGTTTTTAAACCCAATATCATCTTCCACTTCATTCCCAATATCCCATTCAGCATCCCATGCATCTTGATCCTCTTCTTTCTCTTCCTTTATAGGTTGCTCCATTGAAACTTCATCTAAATCGTCAAGACTAACATCAATTTCATCGTTCCATGCATCTTCAATGTCATCAGCGTTTAAGTCATTGATTGGTTCAATTGGTTTATCTTGGGTGTCCTCTATCTCTGTTTTACTATCATTAAGACTATCAACTTGAACCACTTCTTTATTTTTCATCCAATCTTTGTTTGTTTCCAACAATTTTTTGAAAATATCTATTGATTCATTAAAATTTTGATCAATCAAAATCCTATTATAGAGATCTTTATCTTCAAGTAAACTAATAATTTCAGATCCCTTAAATTCAAAATTTGGAATGTTTACTACCAAGTTAACTAAATTATCACATATGGATCTTATATCATTAATATTCACATTGTTTGAATTACCAAACAATATTGACGTTGCATTGGATTTAACAAATTTAATTAATTCTTTGATTATAATCTCACTTATAGTTTTGATTATCGTTGTATTATGTTGGCTTTCTTTAAGGACTTGTAAGAAATCTATTAATGATTTAATACTATCAATAACGGTCTCAATATTTGTCTTATCAGATTCAGTTGTTGTCGTTCGAATAAAATTCAATCTGTTACCATTACCTATTTCATCACTTGTTCTCGCATCATATTCGAATTTAACATTTGAATCAAATATATTTTGCTTGATTAAATTAATTATATTGTTGCATTTGATAAAAGTTGAATCAATTTCGATCAACCATTTTCTGACTTCTTCAGATTCAGAACATATACCCATATCCTTTAAGAACCATTCATTTTCCGGTCTATTAACAAAAAATAATTGATTTATCGTTGATATGAATGTATCGTATTGGAACTTTTCAGAATCGATCGATATTTCAGGATTGAATATAATAAATTTGCGATCTTCATTGTCAATAACCCAAAATTTTTCGAATAACAATTTATGAATCCTTTCAAGAAGTGTTAAATGCATCGAATTAATATATTTCATAAAAGATCTTTGGAAGGAATACGATTGTCTTGAAAGAGTGGTATTGTAACTGTTTATTTTATTTCTTAGAGTCCTTAAGGAATAATAACAATTTTCAAATTCAGATAATTCTAAATTTGCATTAAATTCCATTATCAAATCACGGAAAGTTTTCAATTTATTTAAATCGTCCAATTCTGTTGTAAATTGGTTATCCTGAGTCAATAAAGCGGTATTTTCTCTAATCAAATCATTTAAATTGTGGTCATTTTCATTAACCTCTCCATTTTGTTTAAAGGTTTTCAGTAGTAAAGGATCCTTTGAGATTGATTCCAAGATAGTTTGTTTATCCAAACCCAAAGATAATATCATAACTTATTACCTGTGGAGTGTTTATATTATCTGATATCTGGATGATGTGTAAACAATCCTTACAACGTCATATATAACTAATAATAATAATAATAATAATAATAATAATAATAAGTGTGATCCATCATGTTATTTATTATAATCTGTATCGTTTCACTAGAAAAAGTTTAAACAGATGAATTGAAAAAAAAAAAAAAAAGATATCACAATATCATTTGTGACGGACTGAAGTTGATTATCCACGTGGTATGTTTATCATCAAACCTTTGGTGTAGTGGTAAGTCTATCTAAATCCAATGATTGAACATGAAAGTTATATACATTTGTATATTTATGCTATCAGAAGCGACTCTTTTGTTTTGATCTGTCTGTAATGTCATATATGTATATATTCAATGTAGCAAACTGTACATGAAACATTGGTTATTTTACCTCTTGTTTTAGTTGAAAAGATTTTACAAAGTTATCTTGATGAAAATATTTTAAAACTTGGTAATATTCTAATATGTGATGAAAAATGTTTTTGGACTTCAAATTACGAATCAATTCTTGATTACTTCTTCTTAGTGGCAATAACACTATCGATCAAGTTGATTGGATTTAATATTGGCAAATTGTATGACTAGACTTAAGGATTTGTTGATATTACAATGTACTCTCACAAATGGTTCAATATATTATAAAACATAATGATACGTATCAAAACTTTCACTTAGTTTACAAAACTTTTCCATTCAACCTTCTCTCTCTCTCTCCCTGTGAAGAATCTATACTTCATAGTTATTTTAAGATATTTACAACTTAGTACAGAGACTGCGGTATGATAAAACCAACTCAACCTGCCTTATCCATGTTATACTACAAGGTATATTCACACTGTTTGGAATTTTTTTTCACTCATTTTTTTTGCTACGGAGTATTTGGTTCAAACAAGAAAATGTCCGGGGGGAACAAAGATGGTTTGAGGGACGGCGATTTCCTAAAGAGGAAGATTCCTGGTGAGAGGGTGGGCATCGTACTGGTGATGTGTATAATAATATACATATAATAATATATTATGAAGAATATCTCTATTCACAACTTCTTTTGATGCTTTGATTCACTCAAGCAGGTCGTTAGTGTTGCACTTGTGTTCTGGTCAGCGTCATTTGGAGTGTTGACTATTTTAACTGTCTCTTCCATTCCTTTTGTTTTTGTTTTGGTTAATCAGAACAATATATTGCTAAATCATGGTTATCTTAACTTCTAATACAAATGGTTTGAAATATTTAACTTTGAGGCACCATTGTGTTCCCAAGATATCATTCACAGGAAAAATTTGTCTGATTCGGCACTATTCCGATGTTATTACAAATAACCACCCCATTATAACCCCATTACAAGAATATAATACACAGGTCAAATTGGGGAAATTAAGAGACGATCCATTTCAAAGAAACATTTTATCTTCTTTGACTAAATTTCACAAGGTTTTGACTCGCTACTATGCACCTGAACTGACTCCTCTTTCAATTGACAATCTTATTAATAAACCGAAATCATCCGATTGGACCATTAAACTTCTAAATAAAATAACATTCAATATCTTCCATCGTTCTACAATTGTTGCTTCTGCTGCTGCTGCTGATTGTAAGACACCTAAAGGAATTTACCTTTACGGCGACGTTGGTTCTGGTAAAACCATGCTAATGGATCTTTTCTACAGGACTATCCCACCTCATCTAACAAAGAAAAGAATCCATTTCCATCAATTTATGCAGGACGTACACAAACGATCGCATGAACTCTTGATAGAGTACCAAAGAAAGGCAGATAAAGACACCAAAAATATCGACACTATCCCCCTCTTAGCCAACGAGATTGCACAGAATGCAAGGGTGCTATGTTTCGATGAGTTTCAAGTCACGGATGTGGCGGATGCAATGATCCTTAGACGGCTATTCACCGTTTTGTTATCTGACCAGTTCGGCGTGGTCCTTTTCGCTACTTCAAATAGACATCCTGATGAATTGTACACTAATGGGATTCAAAGGAAATCTTTCATCCCATGTATTGAATTGATTAAGTGGAGAGCTGAAGTGATTAATCTCAATTCAAGTACTGATTATAGACGGATACGAAGACCGATCTCTTCCGTTTACTCGTATCCGAGGAACGGATACTGGAAATACAGTTCCCCAGAATTCAGAATCATTAGACGACATCACATTGATTCCTGGTATAAATATTTCGCACAACAACCGATGCAAAATGATCATTCATCTGCTGAGGGTAATATGTTACAGACAAAACATGAGGTTCATCGTGATTACCCGTTACGTATCTGGGGCCGTCCGTTTATCGTCCCTAAATGCACGCCTCCAAGGGTGGCACAATTCACATTTGAGGAATTATGCGGCCAACCGTTAGCTGCAGGTGACTATTTGATGCTAGCCAAAAATTTCAAAGCTTTTATCGTCACTGATGTACCGTATCTATCAATCGATATTAGGGACAAGATTAGACGGTTTATCACCTTTTTGGATGCCATCTATGACAACGGTTGTAAATTGGCTACTACAGGAGCAGACAGTTTTACATCGTTGTTTGTCGAACCTGAGATGTTATTAAACAATTACGAACTGAAAAGGGGATGTGTTCAAATAAATACTACTACAAATATTCCATTATACGAAGATGAACAAGCTAAGATCGATGCGACTGTTCAAAACTCAAAGATTTTCACTTTAGATGAGGAAAGATTCGCATTTGCAAGGGCATTAAGCAGACTTTCACAAATGAGTACTACAGAATGGGTGTCTCGATAAACCTAAAAAGAAAAAAAAAAAAAAAAAGAGAGAGAGAGAGAGATGTGTATGTGGTTGAGTAGAGGATCTAATACTTTCGTGTGATCGTCATCTAATTCCTTCTCTTCATATCTTTCTTTTTTTGTCTTTAGATGATTTCATCTTCCTGTAAATAATAGTAATAATCATAATAATAACTTGATATATATATATACGGACTTGTATCTATACGTGTGCTATGTGCATAATATGTAAATAAATATATTCTAAGGATAATGGTAACATATGGATGGTTTATCCTTAACCATGTTCTACTGATAGGTCTCACCTTTCGTATATACCAAATGTGTTTGTATATTATTCTTCTTATTAATAATAGTAGTATAGCTATAGTAGAATGGTTATCAATTTTCAAAAAATAATATTTTTTTATTTTTTGATACAAGGAGGAAAGAGAGAAAAAAAAAAATAAAGAGAGAATATCAAAATAAGATAACATGACAAAAAAATTACCATTACTAAGAACAACACATGCACAAGCAACCCAAGCAGTTACTTCCCTATTAAGAAGAACTACTGGATCATATATCAGTAACATTCAGAAGAAGGCAAGATCGAATAATCCAGCTATTAGAACAAAACATTATCCCACCTTTTCCTCAAAAGTAACGATAAGAAGCGGAAGACTGGTAGAGCAATGTCTGTCAATAGAGAACAAGTGTTTCCCACCCGTATGACTCTAGGGTTAATGAAAACCAAATTAAAAGGTGCCAACCAGGGTCATTCTTTATTGAAAAGGAAATCAGAAGCATTGACTAAAAGGTTCCGTGATATAACAAAGAGGATAGACGACGCCAAACAAAAGATGGGTCGAGTCATGCAGACTGCGGCCTTTTCATTAGCAGAGGTCAGTTATGCCACTGGTGAAAATATCGGATACCAAGTTCAAGAGAGTGTGTCTAGTCAAAGCAGATTTAAAGTTAAAGCACGTCAAGAAAATGTCAGTGGTGTATATTTACCTCAATTTGAATCATTTATTGATCCTTCGATAAACGATTTTAAGTTGACCGGTCTTGGTCGTGGTGGGCAGCAAGTGCAACGTGCTAAAGAAATATACACGAAAGCTGTTGAGACTTTAGTGGAATTGGCGTCTTTACAGACTGCATTTATTATATTGGATGAAGTCATTAAAGTTACTAATAGAAGAGTCAATGCAATTGAGCATGTTATTATTCCAAGAACAGAGAATACAATTGCTTATATTAATAGTGAATTAGATGAATTAGATAGAGAGGAATTTTATAGATTGAAAAAGGTTCAAGAGAAGAAGCAAAGGGAGACAGCTAGATTAGATGCAGAAATGAAAGCCAAAAGATTAGAATCGGAGAAGAAAGAGAAAAAGACAATTGAGGATGAAATTGAGGATCTAGAGACCCCTGAGGAAGAAAATGAGAATAATAAGAAGGAAACTGTTGAAAATTTAATTGCTGAAACAGAAGATGATATTATATTTTAAGTGAGTTAAAAACTGGTAGTTAGTACAAGTATATAATTAATCTATCATCCCACAAATCAAATCGAAACAAAAAAAAAAAGATACGACCCGATAATCGTTATTATATATATATATATATATATATGTACGTATTTTTTGTGTATATTTACATGATTGAATATGTATACATATAATCTTGTGTAATGTCAACAACACATGAAAGATGGGAAAAAAAAAAAGGAAAAAAGGAGAAAGGATATTACCAAGAGTATTTGATTTGTTTATCTCTTACCTCTTGGTCTATCTTTAACTTTCATCCTGTTTTGATGTTTACCTCTTCTTGTCTTATAGCCTTTAGCTAATTGGCCCCAAGGAGACATTGACAATTTATTGGATTTAGACTTACCACGACCACCACCGTGAGGATGATCACATTTATTCATAGCGACACCACGAACACCTGGTCTTCTACCCAACCATCTAGACCTACCAGCTTTACCAAGAGACCGTAACTGGTGTTCCACATTAGACACGATACCGATCGTGGCACAAGCTCTCAACGACACATAACGATGTTCCCCGCTCTGTAATCTGACTATCGCCTTTTTCTTCTCTGGCAACTTAGTTAAAAGACGAGCGTATGTACCTGCGGCTCTACAAAACTTAGCAGGACCAACTGGTGTGATACCCACGTTATGGATCACTGTACCGATAGGGATCATCTCCAAAGGCAGACAGTTGCCTCGCTGGATACTATTAACTTGATCCAACAACTCCATGTCATTCTGATCTTCGTGTTTATTGTTGTGATATCTGAACGATTCAACGATATCGCCTTTTCTTAACCCATCACAAGCTAAGATATAGGACAATTTGCCCGTGTCGTTATGTTTCAATAGAGCAATATGTCCGGTTCTACCGGGATCATATTCTATCCTTTGAACGGTTTGTTTCCCAGGCACATTCCTAAAGAAATCCACCAATCTGATTCTTCTTTTATGGAACCTGCCTGCCCGATGCCGAACAGTGATCCTACCTTGATTGTTCCTACCGCACATTCTATTTTTATGAACAGTTAAGAAACGGACGGGTTTCCCCTTATGTAGATATGTGTAGACAGGGTACTTCAACCATCGTAGCGATGGAGAGATGGGTTTGAAAGTCTTCAATTTGACTGTTTCTTTGGCCATTTTTCTTTTCTTACGTAGCAATTCATCTTGTCTTTCTAGTAGTGTGGTATCTGAGGTGTTTGGTACTATTTTTAAGAGATGAGGAGTCCAAAAATCTTGAAGATGGGATGAAGGATCGGAAGCGGTAGTAGGAGAAGATGGAGGGGGGATAGTAGCAGCATTGGACGTGGTTGTTGTGTTAGAGTAGAAATGGGAGGGAGAGTAACGGGATGGTACAAGTTTTGATAATAGATTTGTGTTTGAGGGTCTGTTGACCATAACAGATCTATTTAACCATTTTCTAACCAACATATTGAGTGTATAGTTTGGGGCAAAGGACGAACGAGACACTGTGTCAGTAAAGTACACAGAGTCTTAGTCAACAGTAATAGTTGCATGTAGTTAATATAATAATAATAATAGTAGTAGTAGTAACCAGTATCCACTATTAAGAAACGGGAGAGCACTTAACATTCAAAAGAAAGAAACCCTAACCAAAAAAAAAAAAAAAAAATCACCAGCACCCATACACCCGTCGTTGTTTCCATATTTTTCCATATTTTTTATGTTTTCTCTCTCTCGAGAACAAAACGTATATAAAGAGAGAAAATGTGTTGTGAACAATCTTTGTAAAATCTTGTGCTGCCACCCACGAAGTAACAACTTCCACAGGACAACAAGACATCGTGGAGTAATTAATGTGTGTATGATGCGTCACTAACATTGTTGTTATTTATATTTATATTTATATTTGTATTTGTATTTACTTTCCGTTATTATTATTTCTAATGTGCACATATATGATTCACTATATTTGCTGATGACCAAAGTTGTCGCCCCAAGCGGCATGTCTTCTCTAATGTAAAGAAGAGGTAGACAAATGACAGACAACAACAATCAAACACTGAAAATTCTGAAAATATAGTTAATTGTGTGCATTATATTTTATTTCCCTTTGAAGAGTCGCTTATTGATGATACTCTTATGTCTTGTTTTTACCTTTTTGGGTCTAATATGATGAATGAAAACTATCCATGCTAATCATGATATATATATATATATATATATATATAGATGATTAAACAAATGTTTATGTATTATTATTTCTGATTCAAAGAAAAGAAAAGAAAAAAAAAAGAGTAGAAACAAGAAACAAAAAACAAGTTGGAGTATTGTAACAGCAAATACATCATTAAGATTTCGATGTAGATATTTATCAAAAAATTTTGTAGAGTCAAAAACGGAAAAAAAAAAAATTGAATGAAACTATTCATTCCACTAAATGTTAAAATGTAGAATTAGCCCTTAGGAATGGATATTAAACATCTTTATCAAGGGAAAAAAGGATATCCCCATATACTTTGAACACCATAATGCTCCATTATGGAAATACCTCTAATCTGAACTGTTGGGGTTCATATTATCTCTAAAAGTTCAAATTATACATGCACATATATATACTATAAAAATATTTTTTTTTTCATTTAATAATGGCCCAAAATCCAAAACTACGTTAGCAAGGGGGATATTTTCATCTGAAAAAAAAAATGTTATAGAGAGGGTAATATTTGTACACTCATTCAGCTCATAAAAAAAAATATGCTTTCAACTGTTATCGAATCAACTGTAGCTTCTTTGATTTGACAAGGTGGAGGGGATGTATTGAATTCAAACATCAGCTTTTTTTCTTCAATGTTCCCTCTACTTAACTATCCCTCTTCTTTGTACTATTTCTCTACATATCCATTATATGGTGAATATTTCATTGGGTTGCAATTGGTCACATATGTTGGTGACGCTGGCGTAAATTTTTTTTTTCATTTTTTCTTCTTACTGTAAGATATCTTGAATATCAATAAAGAGAAACGTCATATTTGCCATTAAGTTCTGTAACATTAATTACTTTCTCCAACAGACTTTAGTAGTTGGTTAGGCCATTACAAAAAGGTCAATTGTCACATACACACACATACATATATATTTATATACTCATCTACTCAGAGGTAAGAAATAAAATTTACCAGCTTTTCTCTTCTCGCTTTTTACCTTCGAGGTGGTAAGAAAAAACAACTCGGCCGGTGGAGGGATACAGAGACCTAAAAAAAGTCCTGCGTTCATAACTTCTTCGGCCGACTTCTTGAATAATGATTATTTTAGAAGAATAGTGGTCCATTGGAACGTACATGCATACACATCTCTATTTCACAATCTCTCTTGCTTCCTTTGATTTATTATTATAATATATCAGGAATACAATCCTGAAACATAGTGTAAGTCAATTAAGATATAACAAATAAACACTTTATACATCCCTTAAAGTTTCTTAATATATATCTCTATCGAACAAGAGTGAATAAACAAAAAAAAAAAAAAGACTTAAGTAAAATTACAAAGATGTCTGCTTTAGTTACTTTAAATAATGGTTTAAAGATGCCATTGGTGGGTCTAGGTTGTTGGAAGATTCCTAATGATATCTGCGCTCAACAAGTCTATGAAGCCATTAAATTAGGTTACAGACTATTCGATGGTGCTTGCGACTATGGTAATGAAAAAGAGGTAGGGGAAGGTATTCATAAAGCCATCTCTGAAGGTATAGTCAAACGTGAAGACCTATTCGTTATCTCTAAATTATGGAACTCTTATCATGATCCGAAACATGTCAAGATGGCACTACAGAGAACTTTAGATGATATGAAATTAGACTTGTTTGGATCTTTATTATATCCATTTCCCCATTGCTTTCAAATATGTTCCAATGGACGTTAAATATCCACCTGGGTTTTACACCGGTGAAGAAGACTGGAAGAAGGGAATCCTTACAGAAGAACATGTTCCATACATGGATACTTATCGTGCTCTGGAGAAATGTGTCGATGAAGGTTTGATCAAGTCGATCGGTATCTCTAACACTCCAGGCGCTTTAGTACAAGACGTTTTAAGAGGTTGCAGAATCAAACCAGCCGCTTTACAGATTGAACATCATCCATATTTGACTCAAGAAAAATTGTTGGAATATTGTAAGATTAATGACATCCAGGTTGTTGCTTACTCTTCCTTTGGCCCACAGTCCTTTGTGGACCTTGATCAAGATTTGGCTAAGAATACTCCACCGCTATTCGATCATCCTGTTATTAAAAGGATAGCAGAAGCTCACAACGTTTCCACTTCTCAAGTCATTTTGAGATGGGCTACTCAGAGAGGTATTGCCGTTATTCCAAAATCTTCTCGCAAGGAACGATTATTGATTAATTTAAAGATTGACGACTGTGTTACTTTAACTGATTCTGAAATTAAAGACATTTCCAAATTGAATCAAAATATTAGATTCAATGATCCGTGGGATTGGATGGATTCTAAATTCCCAACCTTCCATTAAAAGTGAATGGTTCATATATTTATGGATTTCACTTCTACGTAATACTTTTTATGTAAATTTTGTATGGTTTATTATTCCGTATCTAAAAAAAAAAAATTAGAACAATATTGTTATATAAAGTTTCATGGATGGGTATATCGTGTGAACATATTTTATGATTACATAATAAATAAGGAGGTTCTTGTAAACACTTATATATAAGGGGTGGCAAAACACAGCCTTCATTTTCTTTTCTATAACTATTGAATAAAGAATACATGAAAATTCCATCATTTTTACTCAATCTGACGTTAAATCGATAATATCTGATGAATTACTGCTATTTGAAGATTGACTTATTTTAAATGATGAATTGGTGATAGTACCAGTATTATTGTTAATAGGTACCCCATTTTGATATGGACGATTAGTGATTGGGTTTATTGTAAAGTTGGAATTATTCTGATTGTTGTTGTTGTTGTTATTATTATTATTATTACATAGCAAAGTGTCTTTCCTTCTCATGGATTCATTTCTATCGATATTTGGTCTTTTTCTTGGAATTATGTTTGGTGGTGGTGGAAGGTGTTTCCTTGGTATAAATACAGACACCTCAGTTCTAGATCTTCTTGAATTATGATTTTTGGGGTGTGGAACAGCTATGGGTCTGTGGTTTGTATTTGTAAGGGTTGGCATTGTGGTTGTACTTGAAACTTCATTATCATTTCTCTGGCATACATTATTTAATGGTGGGGTAGTATTTGTAGAAGTGTTCATGGAGGAAGGAATATAGGCATCATTATTATTATCATTAGTAGTAGTGGTGGAAGTTAAGAATGGATTTACTAATGGCTGTTGAATATTTTGCGATAAATTTAGTGTAGGCAAATTGCCACCAATACCTAAAATATTATTAGAACCGTTACTATTTATCGTTGGAGATGGTTGCGTAGGATTGACTGGTTTAAATAATGAGGAAGTCCTATTGACTGGTACATTAAGTGGGATGGAAGGAACAGATAATTGTGTTGTGGAAGGTATAAATGGAGGAGGTGCAGGACTAACCGGAGGCAACCTTGGATTATTAGGATTAATAGATAAGTTCATATCTCTTTGCGGAGTTTGTGAACTGTTTCCCAATCCTAACAAGGACTCAGACGTTAATGAAGGTGTTGGCGCATTTGATAAACTAGTAGATGTTCCCCTATATTGTGATAAATCAGATTCAGTGGTTTCATTTATATCCTTAGAAGATCTGCTGGTGGTGACTCCTAGTGATGATTCAGTCGTTGTAGATGGTGCTAAATTGGATGCATCTTGTGTTGTAACTGTTTGGGTTGTTAGTTGCTCTTGTCCTTCTTCTTCACCATCTTCATCTTCACTACTATCAAGTGATATAATGACTACTTCATGGCTATTTGTGTTATCATGATTAGTATTAGGAAATATATCATTTGAAGCCTCTTTTTTCACTGGAGATGTCTCTTCTCGTTCAGTATCTTTATTTTGTTTATCACTTTTTTGTTTTACAGGAATTTCTTCCTCAATGAATGGTTTCCATGATCCATCAGATGATAATTCTACTTGTTCCACTTCTTCATTAGAATTTTTCAGAATATCATCAACATATTCACATATCACTAAATTTTCTAAAGGTATCGTAATTGAACATACAGGACATTGCCATGTTGGCACCTGTAACTGTGAATGTAAATACCATAATGCATCAAAACATTGTAGATGTTGACATAGACGTGATTGAGCCGGATATTTCATCCTCGTATAAGAGATGGGGCATTGTAAACTTAATACGGTGGAAGTAGTGATCAACTCGTCTTCATCTTCCTCGTTCATAATTTTTTTGATGTAATTCAGAGTAGATTTTTTAGATATTCTTGGATGTTTAAGTACAACATTTTGAAGTAATTCCTCTGGCGATATGAATTCTGTTATGTAACATGCCATTTGATAATCAATTGTAGTATACGCATAAATTAAATCTAATGTATTAACCTGAGGTGGTGGTCTAATGTGTGCTGTTAAATCTGCAGGTTTTGCTGTACCTGGTTTGTTTTTTAACCCCCTAACATTATCTGTAATTTTGATACCATTGAATAGAATCTCATTTGGAGACGGGAATGCAATAAATTCTTTATGTTGATAATAATTATTTGAATTAGAATGATACGGAGAATTAGCTGGCCAACAAAACAAATAAAGTCTATATTTCTTTGTATCACTTTGTAATTTTAACCATTCATGACCAGTAAAAGTGAATCGTACAGCACCTACACCTCTTCCAGGAGCTTTAACTAATCGATATGAAGATTTTGGTATTTGTGTCTGTATGTTATAGAACGGAGATAATTTGAAGGGTACAGAATCGTTAGTCAATTTCCTATTATTTGAACTCGAAGATGTTTTTGTTCTGTTGTTATTTTTATTGGTCTGAGTAGAGTTGGTAGTATTACTTGTGTTGGTCGTATTTGGCGTTTGAGACTGAGATTGTGTATTTATCATACTATCCCCAAGTATTCGAACAATTGGTATTGGATACTTCCCACTTTTAACATCGGACCAAACTTCGAAATATGGAGGTAATTCCTTTGATTGATAAAGTCTTTGGATTAATAGCACAATTGATTTGGGTCTCCATGGATCGATATGACCAATTGACATTGAATCCTTAATAAATTGGGTGAGCCTTTCTTGTAAGTTTACTTTCCGTCCAGAAAGAGGAAGATTTATACTTCTACATAATTCCTTTAATTCACTAACTTTCAACTGTTTCATAGCCTCTATAGCATAATTAATTTCATTGGTTAACCCACCATGACTGGTTGCATTGGAATTGGAAGGCGGAGGGGGTACCATAATATATTATATCTTACTCTTTCTTTTTTTATTTTATTGTGGTCTTTACGTTGATATATAGTTTGAATTTCAATAGGGTGTGAAGTTGGATGGGACGTGTATGTGTAGTTTTATATGTATTGACTTTTGAGAGAAAAACCGTATTGAATAATTTAATCAAACATAAACAACTACAGATTAATAAAAACCGAAATATTATATGTATGTATATATATGTGTGTGTGGATATATGAACTTATATTTTGTGAATAGTTAATATTTCAATTGTCAACCACCAAATATTCAATAAACTTCATTACCTTATTATCTGTTTATTCCACTGTATGTAAAATAAATACGTAAATTAAAAACGTTTTGAATCCCTTTCTAATAAGGAACACTTACTTATCTTTGTAAATTAATACCTGTTGGACCAATATAAATATTTAAAGATTCAATTACAAGTTTTAATTTTCAATGTTTATTTTTGAAATCTCAATTTTTGGTTTTTCGTTCTACAAGATATCCCCAATTGGAAGGAAGAAAATAACGATAAATCCAACCAGTTATAAGGCATAAAATGATTTAAGGATCCCATACCATTGTAGAATTGTTACTATTGGAACTGATACCATTACTATTCGAATTTAAAGAAGATATGTTAATTTTTTTCCGTATGGGTGTATGTACGTGAGTTTATACATGTATATATATATATATATATATATATATATATAAAGATCAATTTAATCTATGATCAAGCTTCAATTGATACTTCTTCTTCTTCAATATCACAAATATTGTAGATACTTTCCTTTAAAATTGCGGTTGTGCCTCTAGCAAACTTATAATTCTTCTGTTTCTGTTCTCTGACGTTTGGAGTTATATAATTTCTTAAATATTGTGCATCTTTACCTACTTCCATGACACAGACATCCACATTGGAACCAGACCCTAAATCGTTCCAAATACCGGCCTGAATAGCGTCTGATGCCAATTTTATTGCCTCATCTTTAGTTATATCTTCTCTCCAATTAGTTTCCAACACAGCCATAGCAGCCAAGGAACCAGATCCTAGGGACAAATAGTAGCCTACGTCAGTAGAACCATGAGCATGGATAGAGAAAAGATGCGAGCCAGTAGGATCACAGCCAGCAACGATCAAATATGCGCCAATGTAACCTTGGTATTTGAAAAGATGTTGTTTTAACATTTGTAACGCGGTGACTACACGAGGTTGTCTCTTTGATGATAAAGAATGTAATTCGATGTTGGAGGCGATCAATTGTGTCACGGCCTCTGTATCGGCTGCGGTACCTGCACCTGCACACCATATCCTTGGAGCAATACGATGTAATTTTGCACAATTTTTGTCTGCTACAATAGGACCTTGTGTGGATCTTGTATCAGCTGCAATGACTACACCACCATTAAATTTAACACCAACGATGGTAGTACCGGTAGATGTGGCCTTTGGTTGAGTAGAATGGTTTTTAGAAGTTAAAAAGGCATTTCTCTGGTAATTGTCAAATGATAGGCCTGTCATATTTGATAGCTATTAGGGATTGAGTGGCGTCTTTATATGGGTTTTTATAAATGAAAAATAAAAAAAAGGAACAAATAAATAAATAAATAAAGAAATAAATAAATAAAGAGTAAAGAAAAGCTTGTGGGGGGGTTGTCTGTAATACCTTTTGCTATTTTCTACTATTCAAACAGAACTAACCTATTTATTTGGTGATGAATAAGAACAGTCGATATATGTTTTGTCTGACTCCCTCTACTTCACTTAAAGATGGATTGCTTAATATGAAATTTACTTCTATAAAAAACTTTTTCCCACCTCTTTTGACTCTACACCCATACATCGCAGTCAAAAAAAAACAATATTTCCGCATTTTTTCTTCTATAAGTATATATTTTTTCCCTGTTTAAGAGGATATCTCCTATTTAGACATTGATACCCTTTTAGGAATTATGAAAAATTTGTACGATTAATTTGAAGAAAGAATGCATCTTTAAAGAAAATAACAAATAGAATAAAATAAGAGGGATCAAACATGCAATATGATGTTCTTTGTTGGATTAGTTGGGATGATTTAGTAATATATCTTCTCTCTAATTCATTAATTTATTTTGTCTTATCTATTATTTGGTTTTCTTTCCCCAAATCAATTGTTACCTGTATGTGAGATAATTCTTATGAGTTATCAAAAAAATATCAGGATTTTTATATTATATTATATATAAATTTTAATTACATGATCTCTATATTATTTAAAAATAAGTGACAACCTCTAATTGCTCAACATAATAAATGGGAATACTGTGAATATCCTTTGTTCTGGTGGTAATTTTTGGAGTGATATTGATAACATGTAGTATTATGTTGAATACAAATTGAACCATTCCAACTCATATGTTTAAATTTGAACAAGTTGTAGTTCTTTAAGAGAGGGTATTTGATAGAGATGTTATAATTCTATTGTACACTGACAATATCTGATTTTGCAGTCTTGCCCGCTAATCTTGAGATCACTCTAGGCTGTCATACAGTGAGGAGAAATTAATTATATAATCATATATGATTTAAATAACAACAGAGCAAATATTATATAAGGTTTTCAAATGGTCTGTCCATCATAATGTTTTTTTTTTTTTTTCGTGGATCCATGGAGTATGGTTACATTATTATTTAAGTAATAAAGTAAACAAACTAATTATATGTGGAGTGGTAGAGAAAGAGTGAAGAAGAGGGGAAATGGAAGATTATTGTGTGTTGTTAAAACACATAAGTATTTTTATCAAAAGAGAAAGAAAGAAAAAGAATGGCTGACTCGTGTTACCATTATTCGTTTCTTTTAAAGAGGTATTTGGAAATTATCCAGAAGTCGTGTGTGTATCTATTGGACACAAGCAGATCCATAATAGATCTCAAAATGAACAAAGTATGAAAACCTACAGATCAGGGTTATATGGGAATAATAAGAACAAGGTGGAGAGCAATAGGAGAAGTAACCTTTAATTGTCTATCTATAAACAATTTTTTGTTCTTTTCCTTTCCTTTATGGGTATTCCGAATAAAATTAAAACAACTTTTCCTTAAACAAATAATAATAAATTGCAATTGGGTAGGTAGATTTAAAGATACCAGGTTTCTAGTTGTTTGCTTGGTTGGTAGGTTGATTTATATCATTATCTGTTGTATGATAGTGTTAGTTTTTCTTTTTTGTCTGAGCGTGTTAGATGAGGTTGTGATAAAAATAAATCGACACATAGAACCGGTTTTCATCTATTTAGCTCTTTTAAGAAACATGGAATGATATAACTAATCGTCTTGTTTAGTAAACTAATGGAATTTTTTTTTTTTTTTCGAAAAGTCCCATAGCAACAGGCGTGTTCTTTAATATGAGTATTATTATTATCATTATTATTATTATTATAGTCTTATAAGTACCTCACTGATGATCAGAATACTGAAGTCATTGTGTACGAATGTTTGTTTTCACCACTAATGTAAATGGGATAATAGAAAAAAAAAAGATTCCTTCAGAATAGACATTAAACTAATTCATTTATAGAAGAACACACATATATATATAAATATATATTTCATTTATATCTATATATTTCAGAGGTTAAAAGAGTCAAGAAGTACCAAAATAGCATAATAATAATAAAAAAGAAAAAAAAAAAAAGTCCAACATAACATAGGAGTTAAACAAGCTTTCTATAAATGAGTATGGTACTCACGCAGACTCTAGTCCACTTATCGAAGGGACTAAGAATGTTGCATCCATTCTAGACCCACATATACTAGTTGAACATTGATCCTTAGATTCTCCTAATCATACATTCGCTGGTAACAATAGTTCCCATAACGCTACTCCAAATACTACTGATCACCAAAATTTTGTAAAGGGATCCATGCCTATATTGAATAGCAGTGGTCTCCATCCTTATCCAGCTCCTTTTTCACTACCACCAGGAAAACCATTTTTTTTTTTCTAATGGTTGCCCTTATTTGTATTATTACATGGATCCTCAATTACAACCATCATTTCCACATCAATAATCTTAATCCATCCTATGTTCCACATCCTTTGTCTGCTTCTGCCTCGACCACTGAACCTAACATATTCTCTACTTCTAATATCACCAATACTTCTACTTCCTTCATTAACCATAAATTACACATTATCACAAAACCCGCTGAGTTCAATGATTGAATCAGCAACTTCGGTGAATATCTACGTGAAAATGATATGGGTTATTTTATACCTCTATCAGAGGATACCGTTGGAGATTTATCTCCAAAGGGCAAAGACTTTTTAATAACCATTTTCAATACCTTTGTCCAATCTTTCACGTATCCAACTTGGTTTTTGGAACATATCCGTCAACCATATCTCACACTTGACCAATTTATCCAGTTGGCCTTATTGGAACACAACAAGACAAAGAAGATTGATCACTACCTACATGAACTCATCAATATCAAATTCACTATAAAATACTGGCATTGCTACTTTCCGTTTCCACATAAAATTTTTACAGGAAAAATATAGTAAACTTGGTATCCAAGTTCCTGGTTCATCAATCATCAATTCTATCCTTGATCATCTTTCAGACGGTTGTGAATATATTTGTGTCGATTATTATCGTCACTACCAAACCTATGGGTTATAAAATATCTTAAAATCCATTGCCGCTCATCACCAATACTATCGTTCTTCCAAAACCTACTACTACTTATCAACTTTGTTCAAAAAAAAACGGTCATACCGCTAAAAATTGTCCTGGTACTTCACCTTCAAATGGCAAAGCCTCTCAGTAACAGTAAAAAAAAAAAAAAGAGCATGATTGTCAAAAATGTGACGGTTGATAATCTGTTTGAAGAACCCGCATCATTTAGGCATTATCCATCATCACCATTAAATACCTACAGTGCTACTCCTTCTAAAAGATCCAACAACCTCCATTAATATTTTATCATCGATACAAGTGCAGGAATTTCTGTTGTCAACAATACAACATATCTTCATACACCTATTTTTGCTACTCATTATCGTCTTGGTATGGCTAACAATGTAAACATCCCCATTACCTCTCGTGGTCATCTACACTTGCGTTGGCATAATTCTAATTCGAAGATTACCACACTTACTACTTTATATTCCCCACAATGTTCCTTCAACTTAATCAGTGGTTATGATTTATTACAAGCTGGAATTCATCTAAACGCTTCTAAGAGATGTTTGGAAGACACCAAAGGCAAATTTCTTTACCCTATATTTCTTATTGGTCGTAATTTTTGTTTACAGCAATCTTACCTGGTTTCTACTAAGTAGTACACCATTAAAGCTGTACAATCCACTCGCAAACATTCTTTAGATTTTCATTTATCGATTTCTTGAGCATATCAACGTCTATTTATTGCGTCAATCTCTCAAAGCCAAAACAATTACTGGCCTTGGTTATAATTCTATTGATGACTGGTCTTCCATCTCCACCTTCCAATGTACTCACTGTATGAAAGGTAAAACCCATAAACACTGGCATATTATTGGTCATCATACCAAATATCAAGCTGACCGTACTCCTTTTTTGAATATATTCATTCTGATATATCTGATATATTTGGTCCTCTTCCTTATCTTCCACCATCAACTCCCAAGTATACCATTTCCTTTTTGATGAAAACACTCGATACTCCCCTGGGTGTATCCTTTGAAATCTAAAGAGGCTGAAACTATTACTTCCATGTTCTATGAATTTATTAAAATGCTAAAAACCCAATTCTCGGTTTGCATAAAATCATTTCAACTTGATCATGATTCTGAATACACGAAGGAATTAATTCGTCAAGTATTTCGCAGAGCAAGAATTATACCTATTTTTACCTCTACTCGTGATTTTGCTGCTTATGGTATGACTGAAAGTTTCCAACCCTCATTTTTTTAAAAGAGGCATCAACACATCATTAGCTTTTAGTGATCTTTCTTTCTTTTGACAAGTTTTAGTTTGAAGCTTTTTAATTAGCTGTCTTGCTATGCAATTCCGTTATTAATTCGACTACTAGCATGTCACCCAGCGTGAGTGCCATGTTCATTTATAGAAAGGTTTTTTAACTCCTATGTAATGTTGGACATTTTGACTCTCCTTGGTTCTTTTAACCAAGGACATATATATATATATATATATATAGGTGTAAATGAAATACAAAAATATATGTATATTCTTCCATAAATGAATTAGTTTAATTTCTATTTCTTTTGTATTGGTAGTGAAAAACTTTTGGGACGTAATGATTTCACTAAACAAGGAAGTACTAAAAATTCCCAGTAATTCCACAGATAAAGGTACCTCAACATTACCACTTAATTTCTGATAGAAATTGGTTTATCCAAGAGAAATTGTAATATATCTTCTTCTATCCTTTGTCTTTTGCTGGTATCAGTTAGTTTTTTTTTCTTTTTTTTTTATTTGTTCGATGCGTTGAGAACTAGAAATGTGGGAATATTCGATTTGTGGTTATTGAATGCAACTTTAAACTAAATTGTAATTTGGTAAGAGTATATCTGAAGTAAATTCTGCTATGTTCTGTATAAAGTATTATAGATTCCCTGAATTAAACACTTGACCATATTGAATTGTTATATGAAATTATCTTTTTACGTTACAACCTCGTTGAAAATTTTCTTTCTACTACAAAAAAATATAATACATTATTTCTCTGAGTTTTCCCATCACATGATCGGTTTCATTTTGTGAGCTAATGTAAAGTCAAATGTGGTATCGATTACAGTCTATATTAATATTTAACATATTTCGTTACCTCGGTTTTTTTTTTTTCAATCATGTATTTTATCTTACATTTGATATTCTCTAGGAATTTCTAATTTTTTTTTTTTTTGTATGTGTATATTAGTGACACTTTATTGAGTAGAAATAATGTAATTGAATCTAAAACAGGGATTATTAATAGCAAACATGATGTGTATTGGAAAAGGTTTTTTCTTTTTTAACCTTTTGTAGATATTTTTACCAATTGATTAATTTTTCTTTTTCTTTTTTGGAATTTAAGACAGTTTAAATACTTGAATTATGGAAAAAGGAGGTATATCTAGAATATATGATATAGTTAAGATTATTTGAATAATTCGAAACTTGTCTTAGTGATTCACCCTTTCTTCTCCCCCCTTTGAATCATCGAACAATTGATTGATTCTTCAGAGATGAATAAATTAAATAGGCAAGCAAAAAAGAAAGTTTGCTTATTTCGAATTGTCTTCTTTATATTTGAACTAACCGCTACTTTTATAGAAATTCTTACATAACCATTAAAAAAAAAATTGATTTAAGAAATTTTAAAAGTAATTAGTGATTATGTCTACTGTTTTTTTTTTTTGGTTCCAACCAACATATGCTGATTCAATTTTTTTCTTTTCTTTTCATCTATACAAATTACAAAAGTGACAACTATACTTTGCATTGACAAACCCTACTGAAAAAACATTTTTCTTCTTTACATAACAAATCTACCATCTTTCCCACGTATTTGTCCACTGTTTTCCTTAAATCCTGCCAAGATATATTCAAGATATAAGTCGAATGATCTCGTAGTTAATAGGCAGTTGTTACTTTCTCTCTCTCCTCCCCCTCCTCTTTTTTTTGTGAATTGTTCAGTAGTACATGATTTTATCGAAAGAAATTCAAGTTAGAGGTAAAATGGACCACAGAATATCAGTAATTATATTATTTAAATTTTCTATAAATTGAACTCTGTGTGTAATTGGGACGCTTCCTTAAAATAAGGCAATAGATGATTGTTCGTCTCTGTCTCTGTCTCTCTCTCTCTCCATTTTTTGGAATAACTTATTTGTTTAATTTATATTACAATAATAATAAATAAGTAAATAAATAAACAATTATTGGAGTCGAGAATATTTATATATATATTCAGGGATGGATTTTAGTTAGATGAGATTTGCTTTAAAATGACCAGACAATTTAAGAGAAAAGTTGAGACTAAGTCCTCAACTTTCGAAGGAACCCCCCTACGAAGTTCAAATCCAAAATCATGTTTCTTATAAAATCATCTCTAAGGGTTTCAGCGACTCCTTCAATACTTCAAAACTTAACAAAAACTCTTCCTGTTTTTATATCTACTGAATTTACAAGAACGACTTTAACCAAAAGTGGTGGTCCAAACACCTAGGCACACACACAAAGTAGGGAAGTAAAAAAGTTGCAATGATAAGTGTCTAAGATATGATTTGACAAAAACAAAAACAAGAATTATGGGGAGTCATCACAAAGGACTTACAAAGCCGAACTCTTAGGTTTTAGTCCATTCCATATAGTAAAAGAGGTTGATGTTCCACCAAATGGTGATAAGAGAAAGGAGGAGATCTATAAAGTCTTTAATTTGTGGGGGGGGAATCTTTCAAATCACAACCAGAGTTGGCTCAATACCCTAAGAATGATATCTTGAAGAAGCTTGCAGACGTTGATTCCTCACAGTTGGTTATTGTAGCTATTGATCCGAGAGCAAGAGCTACAAACATTTTTTTATTTATTTTGGTTATTTTGGTAGGCGATCCATTATTTGTCTCTATTGTCAATATTTCCATAATCATGCCTTATGTAATAATAATAAACTTTACATTTAAGGATGAAATGGAATTGAGAACTAAATTGACACGTTCGTTGTAGAAACTATTTGTTGAATTCTTATGGTGTTGAATATGTAAGAGAAATTACTTGAAACTATAAATCTATTAAAAATATGAGATATATATTAATACAAATCTTGTTGCAAAGGAGGGAGGGAAGGGGAGGTACTTCCATGGGATAAAGCAGATTATAAAAAGAGGAAATTCAAATAATAATAATTATAACAAGGATACGACAAAACAGATACTGACAGATGAGAGGGTGGTGGATGGGATATTATTCAACCTAAACAGAAATTTGTCAAAAGAGTAGTAGCAAGTAGACGTTTAAAGATTTTAATGTAGGAGTAATAATACTGATGTAATGCACTATAAGCAACTGGTGATACAGGTATCTCTTTTTTGACTCTTTTAAAGCTTGTTGGGTTCATTTCTTTTTAAGTAAAGGACCAGCTTCTGAAGAATTTGGAGGTTTGGTCAAAGGCAAGGAATTTTGTTTCGGTTTTTTTTTTTTCACTTTTCTTTGTTTCTCTAAACATCAAAGCTTTCCCTGCAGTGGGAAATAACGAGAAGAACAAGATTGAGTGAAGTATAGGTTATATATATATATATATATATATATACTTACTGTTTCTATATGTACTTCGTTTGTCCTCACCTGTTATTAGAGGAGGACTAAAAATATAGTAATTATATGTGTGGCACAATTACACATTCACTCACTTGCTCACACGTTTATACTGGAACAATAATTGCTGTCAATTACAATTTCGTTATGGGGAAAGGTATCGCTAAATATGGTTACAAATCTGGTATCTTACCAATTACGAGACGTATCCTTAAGAAACCAACTACCAAACAATTGGATCTGATTTTAAAAAGTAAAGCACCTCAACCTAAGGGTCCCCGCGGTGAAGGGTATGCCGATGGAGTACAACATCCTCCTGGGTCAAGTAGAATACCACCTGCTCCGAAATTCATTGATGTGGAGGATTTAATTAAAAAGACTGTCCCTGTGAGCCATAAAGATTTACAGATTAATAGTATTGAACAAAGGAGGAAGTTGGAAAAAGCACAGTTACGTCGGAGGTATTTAGAGGAGGCCTTTAAGAATGAGGAAGGTAGAATACTTAGAAGAGATGAACTTATTCGGAAAAAGAGGGAGATTGAAATTCTGGAACATGAAAGAGAATTGAAATTGATTAATCAAAAGAAATCATCCGATTTGACTATTCCATCATTAGAAAATATTATTAATCAACCTTTAATGAGGCAGAGGACTGATGAAGAGAAAAAATTGTTGGATATGAAAAGAAAATATAACAGGGATTTTCTTGAATTTAAATCGAAGGAGAATAAGATTCGTAAGTTGTTAGAATTGTATTATGTAGCTGATGAATTTATCGTCACTGAAGAACAATTGATCAAGAAATTAGATAATTTGATTCCACTTAGAAAACTATCAATGTTTGAAGAGACAAGGAAAAATGACATTGAGAACAAACTTGGTGATGAATTGTTTGGTTCTATCAATGGTAAACCTGGTCTGCCAGTGATTAAAGAATATATAAATAACGAAGCTGAGACATTTGCTGAAAGAGTAAGACAAAAAAATGAGGATCTTCATCAATTAAATTAAGTTTTAATTTATTCAGAAAATATATATATATATATATGTGGTATGAAATATATTCTTGTAAATAATTGTATATATATATATATATATATAATTATATTTAATATTGAGTTATTTTTTTTTTGGTTGTTTATTCATCGATTGAAGTTATTAGAGTTATATTGTCGCCTTTAAGTAAGATTCTCCCTAAATGCTCGCTCTTCTCAACATCTTCCTTCCCAGTATCTTTATTTATTGGTATTTGACACGCATCATCTATCACAATATTCATAAATTCATCAAATCCTCTTATCTTTCCTCTAATTCGATATCCGACTTGTTCGTACAACCATATACTTACAGGAGTTTGTTGTTGTAAATAATTAAATATACAATTGATTGGCGGTATTACCTGTCTATTCTTGTTTGTGGACATTATATTAATAGATCAACTACCCTTTATATGGATCTATCTATGGTGAGACCATTAAAAAAAGATACTCTCAAAGGTACAACCTCCTTCACTTGCTGTAAGTCTTTATTCCAATCATTTACTTCTTTAAGTTCTACCTAACAGTCTTTCCATCTTTGTATGAAACATTTATTTTTATTTTTTTTTTTTTCACTTTCTTTATTTCTATAAAACCAAATTTGAAAAATTAGAAAATACATAAATAAATAAATAAAGTTAAATATTTAAAAGAATGAGGAAGAAAATAATTATGACACTTTGCATTATTACCTTAATCATTATTACTTTCTTGCAGTTGAATTGGATTAAGTAGAAAGTCTTTATATTTTTTTCTCTCAATAGAAGTTAGTCACTTGGATTCTGAAATCTATAAATATATATATATATACTTAAAAATATGGCAGACAATGACAACATTATAAATGAAATTTTTAACTCCATTCGATGTATTTCATCCAACGTAACACAAGAAGAAAAGAATAAAGCTTTACAATATATGGAAAATTTTCAAAGATCAAATGAGGCATGGAATATCTGCAATCAAATATTGAATGCTCCTAATGACAATAATCTGGATTTACAAATTTTTGCATCACAAACTTTGAGAAATAAAGTCACCTATGATTTGATTCAATTGGATCCGAATAGTCAACTTCATATTAAACAATGTTTATTGGATCTTTTAAAGGTCCATACTCATAGATTAGTCATTACTCAATTGTCTGTGGCTTTAGCTAGATTGGCGATCCAAATGATCGATTGGCAAAATCCAATCTTAGAGATTATTAATCATTTAAATAATTTCCCTGGTACTTTACTAATATTTTTCAAGATTTTACCTGAAGAAACATTGGATATTGGTTCAATCCCATTGACTGAAGATGAATATAATTCAAGGATACATGAGTTGATTGATGATATATCTGAAGATATCTTAAAATTTTTAATCTCCTGTGTCGATACATTAAAGGGGGGGAACAATTTGAATCAAATTTCTAAGAATAATAATACAGCTTTAGATATCACTTTGGAGAGTATACTACGTTGCTTAAGTTCATGGGCTTTTGAATTCCCAATTGAGAAATTTTTAACTGTGGAGCCCTTAATTAAATTAGTGTTTGACTCTTTATTAAATGATTCGGATAATAATGAGATTTTTGAAGCAGCTGTGGATTGTTTGTGTATCATTTTGAAAGAGAGTAGAGATATATCTAATGATAATTTAATTATGGCTCTTTATGAGCAATTAATGAATTTGCAATCGAAATTGATACCTCAGCTTGTCACTTGTAAAGATAAAGTTCAAGTTGAAGATGAAATAGATCCTGAATTATTGGAAAATTTTACAAGATTGTTTGTTGAAGCTGGTGAAGCTTGGGTTGTCCATATATCTAAATCACCAGAAGTTTTCCAACCAATGGTAATGATATTGTTGATGTTAACATGTAAAAATTCAGATTTAGACGTTGTTGCTTATACGTTCCCATTTTGGTTTAATTTAAAACAAAATTTAGTGTTAGTTAGATACAGGGAATCTAAGAAATTTTTCACTAACATTTTTATCGAATTGATAAAGGGGATCATTGGACATTTAGAGTATCCGAGGGATTCGTTTTCATCTAAAGAAAATGAGGATAAATTTAAAGAATTTAGATACACCATGGGTGATGTCTTAAAGGATTGTGTCGCAGTAGTGGGCCCAGCGAATGCATTGGCACCTCCTTTGAATCAAATTAAAGCAAATTTGAATAATACATCATTGAATGAATGGCAAAATTTGGAAGCTGCATTATTCTCTTTAAGAACAATGGCACAAGAGATTCCATTAACTGAAAATAATTTTTTACCACAAATAATACAAATTATATGTAATCTTCCTGAAATTTCAAAATTGAGATATGCTGCTACTTTGGTATTGGGACGTTACACTGAATGGACGGGGAAACATCCTGAGTTACTTGAAATACAATTGCAATACATATTTCGTGGATTTGATCAAGTTAAAAATAATTCAATTCAAGATGATGAACAAATTTTGGATATCATTACTGCATCATCACATGCTTTGATGTATTTTTGTTCCGACTGTTCAGAGTTATTAAGTGATTATATAAATCAATTGATTGATTTCTATTTTAATGTTCAAGATATCCTGTCAAGGGATATAGAATCACAATTTGAACTCTGTCAGGGGTTAAGTGCTGTGATTAGTAAGCAACCGATCGAGACTGTTGCTATCACATTTGATAAGTTGATTAACGATAATTTGACACATTTAGAAAGTTTGATTATTCAATGGAAAAATTCTCCTTCAAGTTATAATAACTTGGTGGCTGATAGGATTGATCTTTTATATGCACTTTTTGAAGAATTGTCTCCAAGATATGAATATCCTCAACAAGGTCGTGAACCTTTATTACCATGTATTGAGAAAATATGGAATACGATTAAAATCATTATGGTAGATCAAGGTGCGATATCAGATACTGTTATTGTAGAACGGACTATGAAACTATTAAGAAGAATTATTGAAAGGTTCCATGTTTTCTGTGAACCTATCCTTGGTCCTTTGGCAGAGTTTTTGGTTCAAGGGTATGCCACCACGGGTTTTGGATCCTTTTTGTGGTGTTCGGGTTCAATTATTGTCATATTTGGTGATGATGAATCATTCCCTGTATCTCCAGAATTAAAGGAAGCTGTCTGGCAATTTGCATTGTCACAATGTAGTACTTTTATAATAAATTTCCAGAAAATGGATAAGATCCAATTAAATAATTATTATGAAGTGATTATGGATTTCTTTTCTATGGTGAGTGATTTGGTAATGTTCTATCCAAAGCAATTTATTATGTCTACTGAATTGTTGGGTAACGTTGTTGATGTAGCGATTGAAGCTGTTAATAAGTTAGAAACTTTAGATGCATATATTTATATCTTACGCTTTCTAGATGATATAATATCATGGGGGTTTAGAACACCTCCAATTTCCACTGTCTCCATTGAAATTGTACCCGATGATTGGAGAAATCAGATTATCCAAGAAATTATTATTAACCGTGGTTGTAATTTAGTCAGTTCATTACTTGGTGGGTTAGTTACTGTCTTTAAAGATACATCTCATTCTGAAGCTATTAATTGTATAGTGAAATGTTTTAGGTTAGCCACTGAAGCTAATGGGAATGATTCATCTATTTGTGGTTCATGGCTTGTTAACGTAGTTAATAAATTGGGTAATGTATCAGATAAGGAAAAAAACAATTTATTAAAATCTGTGGTTGATGGTCTTAATGAAAGGAATTATAGAAAGGTTAGAGAGAGTATTAGAATATTTATAGAGTGGTTTTTGAGAAAAAACATCAATTCTAGAATTGAATAGATTTAATGATTAGGAATGGGGATGTATGGATAAAGTGCTGTTATCACTATATTCTTGTTGTCATTATTTATTTAATTTTTTGGAAATAGGCAGGGCATAGTGATGTAGAAAGAATTAAAAAATAATATAAATATGTAATTATTTAATTTTGATATTATTATGGCTATTTACATACTATGTCGTTTCAATTCATCGAAAACATATGAATATTCAGCGAAAGTCTCTGGGAAAGTATTTTTGAACACTTTTTGATTTCCGCTCCAGTTTATTAAGAATGTATTTGTTCCCAATTTAATAGCATCTGTAAAAATATTGCAAAATTGTAAAAAAAAAATATATATATATATATTAACAAAGAAACTTTGAATTTGTCTTTTTTTTTCCCACAATTTGGTTTGATTGTCTTATGGTTAAGATTGCAAATAATTTACAAAAATGTCAAGTCAATGTGATTAAAATATCAGTGCTTATAGCTTCTAATCCCAATCTCTTGCTTTATATCAAAAACTACTAGGTTTTCTTGGAAAACACTCTCCCATAAAGGATTATAAACAAATATGCATAAGGATTGAAATATTGTGTCATCTCCTGGTAAGAACCATTTGGTTAAATTAGTTTTCCAGAAGTCAAAATAAGACACGTTTTCGAATTTTTATTCAATGATGACATTGTTTCTAAACAAATTCAATATTTGTAAATGGTAATAAAAATCAAAGACAGAATTAAAAACTAAGAAAAAAAAAGAACAAAAAGATATTGTATTTGCCCTTTTTGAAGAAACTATATTAAATGTTTGTTGAACATTCCTTCATCGTTTTTGGGTATATTTAATATCAGTGTGTATATATCCCAAAAACCTTTCTGTAAAATTTGTTTTTTTGAGAACAAGTATCTCTATGTTGTAGATATACAGCAAACATTATTAAATTATTCCTCTTATTATCTTTATAGTTAAGAATTAATTGTGCCAAACTAAAGTTCTCCATATTTCTTTTTTACATTTTAAAATAAATAATAATATGCAAAAGAATATAAAAAAACCAAAACATGATATAGGCAAAACTAAGAGTTTATATTTGTAAAGAGTGAAGAATTTTTTCCACGAGCAGCGACAATTAATGAAATAAATTTGTCAATGTTTAATGATGTCTCAAAGATTAAAATTTAATAACCTATAGTTGGGCAGCTGGTAAAACCACCTTGTTTTCTCTATTTTATTCTAATACTTTCTATTTCAACATTTATAACCACTTAACCTTTATAATCTTCACAGGAACAAAAAAAATACAAGAACCAATAAACCAATAAGTTTTGAATTAGAACAACTTTCACCTGTTTTAATACAACTAAAACTCTTTGTATTCAGAGAATACCTACTATAATTCACAATAATAAAAATGCATTAAATATTCTTAAAAACAAATATAGTTTGAGAACACAGTATTTTTCCTTTAATTACTGTCTTTAAGAAACTGAAATCTTACTTTGGTTTGATCAATAATACTAAGTGTAATGAAAAGAATGTAAAATCAGGAAAAAAGTTTGGTATTAAATGCCAGTAAGTTTTTTAAATGAATTATTTAATTTTTTGAAAATATTCCTGGATATTTTCCCTTTTTAGTTAATAGTATAGATTAATTACTGTACATTGTACAGTAACATATGTGTGGTAAAGTGGTATTAGATAATATTTTGTTGACCAGGAAACGCTAAAGTGATGTCTTAAAGATATAATATACATATCGAAGTCAGTAATTGTTACAAAAGGTAGTTAATACATATATTGTCTTTTGAGTATTAATTTTAGTAGAAGGTGTTATTTTATTGTGTTGCTTTTTTGTTCTTACATAAATATTATAAAATATTTTATAGAGGAGATTTACTTGAAAGAAAAACTAGAAGGTTGAAAAATTAATCCTTTATATGTTTGGCTAAAGCATATTCGACACAACAAAACAGTAACAGAATAATAGGGAGCCATTATTATGCCTTATGTCTTCCTTGTTTAACGAATTAAAAATGAAGTCACAAGTGTTGTAGGTGTTTCCTAATTGGGAAATTTTATGTTTCTTTTTTTCGTTTCCAAAAATACCTACTACGTCATTAATATAGGACACGAGGTGACGGCGTCACCTCACCAGTAGTATTTTTTTATTGGTTGTTTAATAGTTTTTTTATGTATTGTCGAATCCCTTTAACCCGTTTGGTAAAAGGATTGTTCGGTTCACTTTGTCCTCGGTTCGATCCCGTCTAGGATCAGAATTTGGAAAGAACTTAACCCGTTCGGTTAAGATATATAGGTTAAGTAATAAGAAGCCCGTTAGGCTAAATATATAATTAAATAGAGAACACTTAGGTATAGCGGTCTGCTAATACATACTATTATCCAGTTCTAATAAAGTTTTATTAAATATTGTAATTGGTTCCTGATTACAACAACAAGCAGATTTCATTGGTTTCGTGGTCTAGTTGGTTATGGCATCTGCTTAACACGCAGAACGTCCCCAGTTCGATCCTGGGCGAAATCAGTTAAATCTTTTTACTTTTTCAAGAATCAAATTTTTGGTTCAGGGAGGGACACAAACAAGGTGATCTTGTCGACTAACCAGAGATTATATTACAATTGTCAGATGGTTATGTTAAAATAATCAATACAATAAATTGCCTCAATTACATTAAATAACACAGGGAATGAAGTTTAAACAATATTACTATTATTTTTGTCATTAATAATATCATCCTTATTATGTAAAATGTCATCTTGTGATAGGGTATACTAGCATTTGAAAAGTTATCGTAAAGATGAGTTTACCGATTGGATTAAATGGTTATTAGCCACTCTCTTTACATTACATACAGTTCCTCATGATGAAGAAGATATTGATAATTTAACAACTTCACAAAGAATTAGATTTCAATATGCAGAGATTTTGAAAGATGTAAGGGAATTAATTTTAAATAAGATTGAATTTGACAAAAAAAAAAATAGATAATGATGAAGAGTATTTTAATGAGTCTCCACGTTGGCATATCAAGATTAAATCTTTTTGTTCCATCAATTGGTAAACCATTACCTTTAGAGAAAGCATTTTTATGGGAAGATTCAGTTAAAGTCATTTCAGTTAGAAGAATGGTAGCACCAAGTTTTTACGATGTTAGAAGATTATTAAATGCTGCGCAAATATTCCATTTTACTAGATAGAAACGGTTAGGTCCCAAGTATGGTAAACCTTTGAGACTAGAGACTTTTGATGGTGATGTTACATTATATGAAGATAGTTGTTCTTTGGTTGTTAAGAATCAGGTCGTTTCCTTGATAAGTAATTTGCTGAAAAATAATATTTTTGTGGGCATTGTTACTACAGATGGTTATGATGGGGCAACGATATATGAAAAAAAAAAAATTGGACAGGTAAGTAAAAATTATCAAGCAAATCGTATTTAACTTTAGAACAAAAAAATAATGTAACTATTATGGGATGTGAATCCAATTTTTTATTCCGTTACTTTGAATGTAGTGATGAAATAAATAATAAGGAACAAACTGGAACCAATAATGATGAAATTGGAAATATTTGTGGATTCCAAAATGTCAATAGAGACACTTAGATTTTGTAATCGATGAAGGAATGAAAGGATGCTGATATTCAAGCAACTTTGGATTTTGTTCAAAAGACACTAAATACTTTGAAAAAAAAAAATACGTATTGTTCCAGGTAAAGTTACTGATCCTGCATCTGGGGAGGAAAAAATTGCAAAACATGCTAGAGAACAATTGGAGGAAATAGCGTTAGCATTACAAAGCAGTTTAGAAATTTATTCACCTCCCAAGGGCTTCCAATTTAGTTGTTTTGATGGTGGAAGTGATGCCTGACGTAATATCAGGGGAGGAAATTTAGGTATTTATACATTACAACAATACTATGATCCACAAAATCCAATTGATCTATCACAAACATTACATATTTTGTGATCAGTTTGCACCAATGGGATCTGCCAATGATTTTAAAGTAAGATTGGTGAGTTATACGTTGTAAATTGTTTCCCTTGAAGAGGCTGTTGGTGCTTTAATGAGATTAGCAGAAGATTGCTGATTATTATAATTTTAGCTATAAAACATTTAAAAATTTATTAAAAAAAATATTGAATTATTTTAGAATATAATTCAAATTTGCTCTAAGGCCATTTAGTAGAAATTTTACTGGAAATATTTTTTTCTTTCTCCATTTATTTTATAGTGTTGAAATTTTACAGTGTCTTTTGTTTTTCTTTCTTAAAAAATGTAGTAGTAACCTTTAGTGTACGGTATAAGAAAAACATCAAGTTTTAAACTTTAATCTACTATTACTTGGAATATTCTAAATGAATAAGTCATACCATTTCAAGAAGAGTAACTATTTCTTTAATTTATCTTGGATTTTTACAATAAGAATACTTTGTTTTTTTTTTTTTTTTTTTTTTTTTTTTTTTTTTTTGAAATTTTATATATAAAAATGGTACTATATATTGAATATTTAAAACCTTATCTAAAAGTATTTATAGGCTTATTCTTTCTTGACCTTAGATTTCTTTGGAACTCTGGCAAGATAGTAGAAGAGAATACTTCCAATGTAATTAAATGCAATGTAACAAATAAAAATACCCCAATTTCTCCACCTCTGAGAATAGAGACTGTTGACTGAAGCTAAGTATTCATTTGTGGAAGAATACTGACAGAAGTTACAAACGTCCGTGGCATTTGAATCAGTCAGATAACCACCACCGGTCATCTTAATGTATGGTTTCATGTATTCACCACATGTCATTCCATTGGCAGGGGAAAATTGTAGTAATTCATCCTTACTACATGTAATTGGTACATTAGCCACACCAATAGAAAGAAGACCTTGAACTAAATATGTTAAAGGAGATACCCTATACATAAAAATCCAGAAACGAGGCATAGCTTGTGGAGTAGTCAACACACCACAGAAAGATAAGGACATGGTAAAGGCAAGAGATCCTAAGTTAGCTGCATTTGTTGCGACTTCATTAAATGAAACACATAATAGACCCATAGAACCAATATATACAAAGAAGGCAATTGAAAACAACCAGAATAAAGCACCTCTTTCGTGTAATTGATGGGCGTATGAAGCATTAGAATAGAAACCAACCGGGTAGTAATAAATGAAGAAAGAGATAGTACCAGCAAGGATATTCCAAGGAATTTCAGTAATAATCTGGGCAACAATGAATGCTTTCCACGAGAATGTCCTTGATGGACGTTCTCTAGCCTCATATAAATCTCTTTGTTCCACGAAACTTGGTAGATATTGTTGTAACAGTGGGTTAAAAATACAAACAAACATAAAAACAGATAACATTTGATTTTGTAATCCTTGTAGTGATCTATCGGATTTGAAGAAAGTGAAACCAATAAACAACTGACAAACAATGGTTAAGAAAAACTTTGACCATAGATATTCTGGTGATCTCCAATATTGTTGGAACAAACGTTTAGTAACCAATTGAGTCTGGTATAGAACACTAGTTGCGAACTCAGAATATTCCTCGCCATCATTAGTATGTTTCCCAGGTAATTCTCTTTCCATACGATCTAATTCGGCATGTACCGCCTTATATTCTTCAGAGTTTCTCCATACTTCATAATAATTCTGGTTGGCATGAGAACCAGGAGCAGCACCAACAACTTCTAACATCCACTCCGCAGGATTAGCACCTGGAGGACACTTAGGAGAACCGTGACTTTCGAAATAATCGATCAACGTTTGACACCCTTTACCTAAATCACCGAAATATACTGTTTCACCGCCCTTTTGTAAAAATAACAGACGATCAAATTCTTGCATTAAAATAGCAGATGGTTGATGGATAGTACACAAGATAGCTTGACCATGGTTGGCCAACTTTCTCATCAATTGACAAATAGACCATGCAGTTTGAGAATCTAGACCAGAAGTAGGTTCATCTAAGAAAACCAATAACTTTGGTTTAGCAGCCAATTCAACACCAATAGTTAATCTCTTTCTTTGTTCCACGTTTAAACCTTCACCAGCAACACCAACGACAGCATCAGCATATTTTTCCATTTCTAAAATCTTGATAATTTGTTCCACATAAGCGTTTTTCTCAGAAATAGGAACCTCTTTAGGTTGACGTAGATAAGCAGAGAATCTTAGGGACTCTCTAACAGTTGCAGTCTTTAAATGTAAATCTTGTTGTTGACAATAACCGATAGATCTTGGAAAGGACTCATTTCTTGGAACACCATCCACTAAGACATCACCAGTAATCACACCCATAGTAACTCTTTCAGCCAAACAGTCCAATAAAGTTGTTTTACCAGCACCAGAAGAACCCATTAACGCAGTTAAAGTACCAGGTTTAACCCAACCGTCCACATTGTTAAGAATACGTCTAGTTTCATCTTTGATCTTAACATCATAACATAAGTTTCTCCAATGGAAAATAGCTTGGGATCTAGATAAACCAACGTTGTCATCACTGTCATTAGAACCACTTTCAGAATCATCCAACATTTTCCGATCAGTCATGGCTTTGTCGATGTTCTTTTCGATATCATTTGCATCAGAACCATTTTTTCTAATTTTGCCTTGTTTCTTCCATTTTCTAATAACACTAGATGGGAAGACTAAGATTTCACCCTTTTGTTTAGCACCCTCGTTGAATTCACAGATAATTAAGTAAACAAAGAAGAAAAATACTGCGTATGCCATACCAACACCAAAGCCTCTCCATTTATGTTTATGTTCATAACCATAACTGATCTTGATGTAGTCATCACCAAGTACATAATCTTGACCTGCAACAGCACCACGAGCAGAACATATTCTATCAGTACCAGTAACATTAGCATATGCAGGACCATATGGGATGTAAAGAGAACACTTATAGTTAACACCATGGAACTCATTGATCATTAATGATTCAAAAATGTAGGATAATGGATTAATGTACCAGATCCAAGTGGACCATCCCAACATTTTGGTCCTTGGAACAGTAAAACCAGCATACATAGATAAGGCTAATAATAGGATACATGCAGGAACCATGGCCTCCTCGAACGTTTTGGTCACAGAACCAACGCAACGGAAAAGATGAGACATTGCAAACACGGCAACAATGTTGATTAATAAGTAGAAGAAAAAGACACCACCATTCCTTCTAAAGTCAACAAGGAAATAGAAGACAATGTTAAAACAAATAGCAACAGCAGCCTTAACTGGAACCTCAGAAAGGACAGATGCGAATGCATCTGCACTAGGATGATACAAAGAATACGTTTTATGTTTTTCAGTGATTGGTCTTGCTTCAAAAAGTGAGAAAATTTCTAGCAAACAAGAGAAAGCATTGAATAACACGGCAAAGAACATAGCAGCACCACGAAAATAGAAGGATCCCGTACCACCTTGCTTCATAACCTTGTAGAACATAGAACCTAAAATGAAAGCCATAACAGTATTCCCAACAACCATGAACAATGGGACACCAGGATTGTTTTGCATTCTCCATAAATTTCTCTTTAGTAAGTATCTGATCTGTAAACCATAGCTGACTGTGTATGGAGAACCAGGTCTAGCTCTCTTTGATTGTTTAGCTACATGAGCTTCTTTGATAACGTTACGAACACTATCATCGTTCCGTACTAGTCTGTCATCAATTTCTTTTAATAGTTGTTTGTATTCGGGAGAACTTACCCAGTAATCGTACATTTCCTCTGGAGTCTGTGGAACAGGGATTCCCTTCTTAATATATTCAGGGTTGATAACTCTCTCTGCAGGACTAGTAACAGCGGTTAAGAAATCTGCAGTAGTCTGTCTATCAGGGGAAACGTAGCCCATTCTTTCAAAATATTCCTTTGCCTTCTCTCTTGGACCGTAATAGATTTGGTACCCACTATCCAAGACACAAACTTTATCGAACAGGTCATAAGCATCTTGAGAACATTGATATATGGCAACAGAAGCAGCTGCATTAGATATGGTAGCTTGCGTCTTTAAAGCACGGATAAATTCCAGAGCGGTAGCAGAGTCCAAACCTCTAGTAGCATTATCCCAGCATTGAAACTTGGATCCGCATATAGCGACCTCGGCAATGGATACACGTTTTCTTTCACCACCAGACACACCTCTGACTAAATCATTACCAACTTTTGTATTTCTCGTATGAGAAAGACCATATGTAGCCATAAACACCTCCGTGACATGTCTAGCCCATGCGTCTCTACTAACGCCTTGTATTCTATTCTGTGGAGTCTTCAATCTTGCGACGGTGTATAAAGTTTGATAGACGGTTAAATGAGGCAAATGGATATCTGCCTCTGCATTGTAAACGACTTCCCCACGGAAGTGTCTTTTGATATCCTTCGGCGTAAGACCACTGTACGATATTATGGAGTCCTTACCTACATGGAACCCGTGTGTATTAGAAGAGATAGATTTCAAAAACGTAGAGCAACCGGAACCGGGCCTACCCAAGACGACCATTAGTTCACCTGGGTCTATGTAACCATTCATTGGTTTTAGAATCTGGAATAAGTCTTCCTCCCTTGGGGGTCTTGCCATTCTATAAGCTGTAGTCAAAATTTTTTGGGGCATATTTAAGAAAGTGGTCTGGTATTCGACATCGGTGGATTCACCGGAAGCGGTCAAATTTTTCCAAACGCAACCTAGAGAGTAAGGTTTATAATAATCTGGATCTGAGGATGCCAATTTAGACATATTTTTGACCCAAGCTATAGAAGAAAAATTTTCTGAAGTTGGATCCAATTTTTCATTATAGCCAGGTTGATCGACATTTGAGAAAACGGGGTTTATACCTAGATTAGCAGATAGGATGGAATGGGTATCATCCAATGAGTTAAGGGTACTCTGACTTGTTATAGTTCTTGCGAGATCCCTCACTTGATCTTGTACATTTTCATCAAAACCTTGATATGGATGTTCAGAAGATTCAGCGGAACTGTTTGTTGTTGATACAGAGTCGCTGTATGAGTTTTCCTTTATATCTGTGCTAAGAGACATGATACAATGGAATTACAATTTATAATAATAATAATAATAATAGATTTGTTTGTTTTGTTTCTTTTGATAATTTTGAAGAATATATAAGGGCCAAAGAAAAAAAAAAAAAAGATAGAAGCTAACCACTTCGAGAAATATTTGATTGCGTTAGAGAAGTTGAAAAGTTTATAACTACATCAAATTGCAAAATATATATACATATATATATATATATATATATCAAACACAGATATGCATGCATTGTTTAATAGATTAGTTCTAGGACAAGTTTTCCTATATTATATTAATGTAAACAGTCCCGTTTTTGGATACTCCAGCTCCGAGTTTTGAATGCTCGATACCTCCTCTGCTGTTCAATTGTTATTCTCAAACAAAGGACGATACTCAGGATCCGCGGAAAAAAAAATACTACTACTGAACATATTTAATAATGTTGTTTTACTCACTCATAGAGAGAGAGAGAGAGAGAGAGATGTTTCCGCGGAATAATTTTATCCCATGAAATCTTTCATTTCTTTTGAAGGAACGTGGTGTTTCGTTTTCCGCGGAATGTTCTTTTTTTATAGAAATAGAGAGATAGAGAGAGAGAGAGAGAGAGAATGTTAGAAATGGATTAATGACACCCAAGAAGAAGTTACCAGTAGTATTTTCTCTTTATTATTATTATTATTATTCCGCGGAAAGATTGAGTTGTAAAGACGGCCCCCCCCCTTCCATACATTTTTTTTTGTTTTGTTTCATGGAAATATTGAAAAAGGAGAAGAAAAGGGGAAAAGAAAGAAAGTACCGTTTTAAGAATTCAACAATAGACTCCTATTCTTTTATTTTGTGGGGGGGAAATAATAAAATAAAATAATAAAAAAATAAAAGGTGATTCCACGAAAATCTTTGTTTGTCTTTTTCCTTTTTCAGTAATCGGTATCTTCCTGTATTGTTGTTTAATCGTAACTACTAGTATTATGTACATAATAATAATAGTAATCAACAAATAAACATTGCACGTTCTCTTCGGTAGTATCAATAGAAATAATAACGTTAGGTTTATTTATCTGTTATTATGCTTTACATTTATTTATATATATGTCAATTAAACGAATAAAACAAACAATTGTGTGAAGGATGTATTTTAAAGAATAGATGAGATATATCTCGTGGTTTGTAAAAACTTGGAAAGATACTCTAACAAATATAGTACAATTTATTCTGTCAATGATCTTATTTACAATACTTCCCCCGTCCCCCTCCCTTCCACTTTTCTTCCTTCTCTTGAGATATATGGTACAATAAAGAGATACTATCTTTTTTTTTTTTGTTTTTTTGAGTATACATCTTATCAGTTACTTAGTTATATAATGTTGTTGAGTAATAATATTCCTATTGCAACATCTTTTGACTTATTTAATAAACAAGAGAATTTTGTTTTGTTTGTTTTTTTTTGTTTAATCAAGGTTTTAAAATATACTATTTTTTTTTTCCCACTGAACTTGTTTTGATAGACTATCCTTTCACTACGAATGATCAAATGCAAAATTCCATTTAGTCCCTTGCAGAACGTTCCTTAAAGACATATATATATATATATATATATTTATATATTTATCTTGAAATGAATATATGTTACATAGGTAAGTAATAGTTACAATTGTGTGATCCTGTTGAAATAAATAAATAAATAAATAATTATGAGGGATGGGATGGGGGAGGCAAAATCCTGAAAATTTGAACAGTTTGATTTAAACAGTGTCTAATGTTATAACATTTGGTCTTTCCCATCTACCAAACCTCACTCTCTTTATACATTTTACTGTTTCCAAATCATTTGATTTATATATATATATATATATATATTTTTTTTTTTACTTAGGTACAAAGGTAAAGGGGGAAAATTTTCATACACTTAACAGATTTGTGTGTGTGTGTGTTTTTTTTTCTTATTTTTTTTTTTCCACTATACTTTCCGGTCTTATATAGCGGAAATATTAAAAACTTCATATGTTTAAACAAGAGTGACAAAACAACATCACTTGATAAATATAATAAATTCATAAAACTATACAAAACTAAACTATCCTCAACACTACTATTTTTATATTTACTTTAATTAAGATATATAATCTAGTTTTTTTATTTCCAAAAAAAAAAAAAAAAAGAGAGAGAGAGATATATAAAATCCCAGAAAGATAGATAGAAAGAAAAACAACTTGGTCCAACATATAATTTATTCTGGTATATTCACTTCTGAAACAACCCTTTTTATTTATTTATCCATTTCTTATACCGATTAAATCATTGACAATAACGAACAGTATGTTATCCATTATATCAAGGAGTCTGCAGTTTGTATTTGGTGCTTTATTACCCATACAAATAACGTTGGAAGTCATATACCTATCTAAGGATTGGCCAATACCTATGCTTGAAACTGCTTCATATGCTTTACAACAACAAAGGGAAAAATTGTCATTACAAATTTTATTATTGAAATATTGGACTATATATGGGTTAGTCTATTTGATCTTACCCAATTCGCCCTTCTATTTCATATTCCATTTCGTTCCATTCGAATCTATTATATTATCAATACTACAGTTAATTAGTCTAAATGAAATATTAAAACAATTTACAAAATTTATCGAAGAACAAGATAAAATTATCGCTTTTTTACAGAATTTAGATGGTTCCTCAAAGAATAAATTTTCAATCTTATCGAATATCATCTTCACCACAATCAATCTAAATAATAAAGAATATATCGCTACTAATTTCTTGTTTGGAGATTACACAAGATTATTAATCATGTATACAAGAACTTTAAAGTTGCCTCAAACTAATTATATCGATAGTGTATTCGATTCTATCATCCAAGCTATCACAATAGTGAAATTATATATTCAAAGAGAACAAGAAAATTATGAAAAATTCAATAGATATAAATGGGATAATACAAATGCAGGGGGTGAAAATCACAGATATAATGAAAATACTAACGCTCCCAAAGACGATTGGGAACATGTGAATACAAGTAATAATCAATCTACTCACAGTGAAACATTCCATGAAGTTTTGAATAGGTTTTGGACTGCATTCAAGCAGGAATACAATAGAACAAGTGCAAGAGCTCAGACACAACCCGGTAACCCCCAATCACCATCATCATCTACTACTTCTAGTGCACAATTTACTGAAGAACAAACCTATAGTAGTAGAAAAAATACTACTCCAGATGATTATGAAATTATTGATAATGACCTAGATTAAATCTTAAGAACATTTTCTTTTTATTTATTTTTTTTTTTTTGATGGTCGTCACAAAATAAAATAAAACAAAACAAAAAATTAAACATTCAAATATCTATATATACATTTATATTATTATTCATATTATGATATTAAACCAGTAGTTCCATATATGTTTGACTATTATAATAATATTCACATTCCTCTGCTTCTTCCTATTTATATAATAAACGCTATTATTTTTATTTTTTATTGAAAACTGACGTTGGAAGTGATATCCTGTATCACTGCATACGGTTCACGAAAACTTTTATTTTATTTCAATTTTTTTTTTTTTTTGTAAATACAAAATAAAATGAAATTTTAAAAATAAAAGAAGAGTGTAACTAATTACTAACTATGTGTGCGATTTGTAGGCAACCCATATTAAAAGGTTTTAAAGGAATAAGTATCGTATTCTAGTTACATCAATTTCTCATCTTACCATTATTATCCTTTTTTTTTGGTTTAGTTCGCTTTTAACAAGTCTCCAAGGTTTATTGAAGCCTTATTACTTTTATTTCTAACTGACCCTACCTTCGTCTTTTTATTCTATAGTATCCTAATATGTCCAAAGAAGAAGATTATTACGATGATGATGAATATGGGTTTGAAGATGAAAATGCACCAATCACTGCAGAAGACTCATGGGCCGTTATTTCATCATTCTTCCGTGAAAAGGGTTTAGTCTCCCAGCAACTTGACTCTTTCAATCAGTTCGTGGACTATACTTTACAAGATATCATTTCCGAAGACTCTACAATGATTTTAGAACAATTAGCACAACATACCACGGAGTCAGATAATATTAGTAGAAAGTATGAAATTAGTTTTGGTAAAATTTATGTTACTAAACCAATGGTAAACGAATCTGATGGTGTTACTCATGCTTTATATCCACAAGAAGCCCGTTTACGTAACTTGACATATTCCTCAGGTTTGTTCGTAGATGTTAAAAAGAGAACTTATGAAGCAATCGATGTCCCTGGAAGAGACCTAGATTATCAACTTATCGCTGAAGAATCAGAAGAAGATGGGGAAAGTGGTAAAGTGTTCATTGGTAGACTACCTATTATGTTACGATCCAAAAATTGTTACTTGAGTGATGCCACTGAATCTGATCTATATAAATTGAAAGAATGTCCATTTGATATGGGTGGTTATTTCATTATTAATGGGTCTGAAAAAGTCTTAATCGCTCAAGAACGTTCTGCAGGTAACATTGTTCAAGTTTTCAAGAAAGCTGCACCATCTCCGATCTCTCATGTCGCTGAAATTAGATCTGCTTTAGAAAAAGGTTCCAGATTTATCAGTCAGCTACAAGTTAAACTTTATGGTCGTGAAGGTAGTTCTTCACGTACTATTAAAGCTACATTGCCATATATAAAACAAGATATTCCGATCGTCATTATCTTTAGAGCTCTTGGTATTATTCCAGATGGTGAGATATTGGAACATATTTGTTATGACGTTAATGATTGGCAAATGTTAGAAATGTTAAAGCCTTGTGTGGAAGACGGTTTCGTTATTCAGGATCGTGAAACTGCCTTGGATTTCATCGGTCGCCGTGGTACTGCAATAGGTATCAAGAAGGAAAAAAGAATTCAATATGCTAAAGATATTTTACAAAAAGAATTTTTGCCCCATATTACACAACTAGAAGGTTTTGAAAGTAGAAAGGCTTTCTTCCTTGGTTATATGATTAATAGACTATTATTATGTGCACTAGACCGTAAAGATCAAGATGATCGTGATCATTTTGGTAAGAAAAGATTAGATTTAGCTGGTCCATTATTAGGTCAATTGTTTAAAACTTTATTCAAAAAGCTAACGAAGGATATTTTCCGTTATATGCAAAGGACCGTGGAAGAAGCTAATGACTTCAATATGAAGTTAGCCATCAATGCAAAGACTATTACTTCCGGTTTGAAATATGCTTTGGCTACTGGTAACTGGGGTGAACAAAAGAAGGCTATGTCATCTAGGGCAGGTGTCTCTCAGGTCTTAAACCGTTATACTTACTCCTCTACACTATCACATTTAAGAAGAACTAACACACCTATTGGTCGTGATGGTAAATTAGCCAAGCCTCGTCAATTACATAATACGCATTGGGGGTTGGTCTGTCCTGCAGAAACTCCAGAAGGTCAAGCATGTGGTTTAGTGAAGAATTTATCATTAATGTCCTGTATATCTGTTGGTACGGATCCAATGCCAATTATCACATTTTTAAGTGAGTGGGGTATGGAACCTTTAGAAGATTATGTACCACATCAATCTCCAGATGCAACTAGAGTTTTTGTTAATGGTGTCTGGCATGGTGTTCACAGAAATCCAGCTAGATTAATGGAAACTTTAAGAACATTAAGAAGAAAAGGTGATATTAATCCAGAAGTTTCTATGATTAGAGATATTCGTGAAAAGGAATTAAAAATATTTACAGATGCAGGTAGAGTTTATAGACCATTATTTATTGTTGAAGATGATGAAGAACTAGGCCACAAGGAGTTAAAGGTTAGAAAGGGTCATATCAATAGATTGATGCAAACTGAATATCAAGATATTGAAGGTGGTTTTGAAGATGTCCAAGAATATACATGGACTTCATTATTGAATGAAGGTCTAGTTGAATATATTGATGCAGAAGAAGAAGAAACTATTCTGATTGCAATGCAACCTGAAGACTTGGAACCTCCATTACAAGAGGATGAAGTAGTTGATGAATTAGATCCAGCAAGAAGAATTAAAGCCGTTCAACATGCCACAACATTCACTCACTGTGAAATCCATCCTTCCATGATTTTGGGTGTTGCTGCATCGATTATTCCATTCCCTGATCATAACCAATCTCCACGTAATACATATCAATCTGCGATGGGTAAACAAGCTATGGGTGTTTTCCTAACAAACTATAATGTTCGTATGGATACTATGGCCAATATTTTATATTACCCTCAAAAACCTTTAGGTACCACCCGTGCAATGGAGTATTTGAAATTCAGAGAACTTCCGGCTGGTCAAAATGCTATTGTGGCTATTGCTTGTTATTCCGGTTATAACCAAGAAGATTCTATGATCATGAACCAATCTTCTATTGATAGAGGGTTATTCAGATCCCTGTTTTTCAGATCGTATATGGATCAAGAAAAGAAATATGGTATGTCCATTACTGAAACTTTTGAAAAACCTCAGCGTACAAATACTTTAAGAATGAAGCACGGTACATACGATAAATTGGATGATGATGGTCTTATTGCACCAGGTGTTAGAGTATCAGGTGAGGATATTATTATTGGTAAGACTACTCCAATCTCTCCAGATGAAGAAGAATTAGGTCAAAGAACAGCATATCATTCCAAACGTGATGCCTCTACTCCGCTAAGAAGTACAGAAAATGGTATCATTGACCAAGTATTAATTACTACCAATCAAGATGGGTTGAAATTTGTCAAAGTTCGTGTTAGAACTACCAAAATTCCTCAAATTGGTGATAAGTTCGCATCTCGTCATGGTCAAAAAGGTACTATTGGTATCACATATCGTAGGGAAGATATGCCATTTACTGCAGAAGGTATTGTCCCTGATTTAATCATTAATCCGCATGCCATTCCATCTCGTATGACAGTTGCACATTTAATCGAATGTTTATTAAGTAAAGTTGCTGCCTTATCAGGTAATGAAGGTGATGCATCTCCTTTCACAGATATTACAGTGGAGGGTATTTCCAAATTATTACGTGAACATGGTTATCAATCTCGTGGATTTGAAGTTATGTACAACGGTCATACAGGTAAGAAATTAATGGCACAAATCTTCTTTGGTCCAACCTATTATCAACGTTTAAGACATATGGTCGATGATAAAATTCATGCAAGAGCGCGTGGTCCAATGCAAGTGTTAACAAGACAACCTGTAGAAGGTAGATCAAGAGATGGTGGTTTAAGATTCGGGGAGATGGAGCGTGATTGTATGATTGCACATGGTGCAGCTGCATTCTTGAAAGAAAGATTGATGGAAGCATCAGATGCTTTCAGAGTCCATATCTGTGGTAATTGTGGTTTAATGTCAGTCATCGCCAAATTAAGTCATAACCAATTCGAGTGTAAAGGTTGTGACAATAAGATTGATATATACCAAATACGTATACCATATGCTGCCAAATTACTTTTCCAAGAATTGATGGCAATGAATATTACTCCACGTTTGTACACAGATCGTTCAAGAGAGTTCTAAATACATTCAACCAATATTATTTTTGAACCATATAGATTGATATCCCATGAATAGATATGAGCAATCCTGCTTTTACATTAATAATTACTAGTCAAAAAAAAAAAAAAAGAAAAACAATTCTATATTTTTTTTAATAAAAGAAAAGAAGAAATATTATATTCACAAAACATTATTATTTAATATCAATTTTATACACAATATATAAAAATGTTTCTTATTAAATGAAATAGATATATTATGATGTATTTTAAAATATCTTTATGGTCTTACCCCTACGAATTTGCATATCTAAATAGAGGTATGCTAGACTCAACAAACTTGCTCCTTTATTTTTTTGTGAAAATGTGATTTCAAACATTTTATTTCTGAATATATAAACATGAATCTACATATATTCACTTATACATTTGAATACTTATTAATTACAAGATAATTTATTACATCACAAACTATCAACAGTTTTTTGTTTTATATATATATGTATACCGACTATTATTTTATTCTCTTAATCATTTCTAATTTTTTCATTGCTGCTGGTTGTTGATTGGCAAATGCGGTAATATTGTGAATATATGGATTTTCTTCACCATCAAACAGTTTTAATCTTTCTAGTCGTATCTTACGTAATCTATTTTTAGGTAACATCCCACTGACTGCTCTTTTTAACAATTCTCCATAACCCTTTCTTTCTGCTATAACGTTCATAGGAGTCAATTTAAGACTACCTGGTCTACCTGTATGGGACCAGTAATTACGCTGTTCCAATTTCTTGCCAGTAATTTTTAAGTGTCGACAATTAGTTACTACAACGTAGTCTCCACAATCTTGAGTAGGATGATACACTGGTTTATGTTTTCCCATTAATATTATAGCAATGGAGCTTGCCAATCTACCTAATGTTCTGCTATCCTTGGATACATCCACATGATGCCATAAACGAGCAAAAGCTAATCCGGTATGCCCAATCTTTTGAGACATCGTTTGTTAAATCTTGTTCTTTTTTCCTGTTCAACTTTATATCATATATATACAGTGCCTTAATTTCTAAATAAATCAAATTCTGCTAATGAATTTTATTAATAAAATACAAAGCTATTGGTAAAGATACTCTTCGAATATGACTTCCTCCTCTTCCCGTTACAACAATGTTAGAACATTTGTTTTAACTGAACTAATTTTATTTCTCTTCCCCTTCAGTTCTTCCCGATTTTCGTAGTTTTATCTATTTCTAAAGTTTTTATTTTGCGAATTTCTCGAGGGAGGTACAAATTAAAAGAGAAATAAGAATTGGAAACATTTGGGCCAAGGTCATTTCACCATTCTACTAGAATATGGAAAATGACAATACTTGTGTCTAAGGAAAGAAGAAGAAAAGGAAGATAAAGTAGTAAATTTGTTGTTTAATCTTGACCCATCTCACTCATTTTTTTTCTTTTTTAAATACCATCTATATTTATACCTTCAAAAAAAAAACTATAATTATAGCTCTCTTGTTTTATTTTGAGTTATTTCTTTCATTTTTTGTGATCTATATCTGTATACACTTTATTATACAATTAGGACATTTCTACATCACTGTAACCTTCTTCTATGCCATCTGCGTCAGAGATTTGTGCTTGTTCATTTACACGATTCTTGTTATTTCGGACTGGCTTTCCATCTTCATCATCGCTACTGCTATACATATCTTCTTCTTCCTCGGAGTCCCCTTCTTCACCATCCTCTATAAGATCTGCATCATCTAATTCTTCATTATATTCAACATCATCCTCGTTTTCAATACTCAAATCAATCTCTTGTTCTTCATCACCATATAAGGCCTCATCAGGTGTGTTATTTATCTTTAATCTATCCAGGCATATATCTAATCTCGTCTCTAATGCTAATAGTCTATTTAATGTATTACCCCTGTTTCTTAAAGTAGAATGTAGAGATGAAAGTGTTTTCAATAAATTTGGTATGGTAACTAAATAACCACCATGGATAATCAAACACCATTTAACCCAAACATTCAATGCTCCTTGTCTATGAGTCTGTCTAGCAATTCTTTCTGCCAATCTTTCCAAGAGTATAACAGAGAGATTTGGTTTCAACCTCACTATAGTGTCTCTAATAACTCTTTCATCGCGATTGTTTAAAACGTTTTCTAATAACGAATGATCGTTAGATTGTAAAGCTTGTGATAAAATTACAGTGACTGTACCAGTGACTGAACCCTTTTTCTTTGATTTTTTACGTGTGTCACCACCTGAGATAGCCATAACTTTATCAGCTAATGATTCAATTGCAAATTCACCTTTTTCATTTGATCTTTCATTTTCAATCTCTTTAGTTTCAAGCTCCCAATCTTTAATCAAATCTTCAACATGTTTAAAATTGTCACCTGCAGTTACAGTAACATTACCTTCTTTATACGTGACTACAGATGCAACGTCTTGTCCATGTAAAGTACGATCCCTTTGCTGATTGAACTTTTTAGTTGATATATTTAAAGATACAGAATTGTCGATTTCAGTCCATTGTTTCCAAATTATTTGATGGAAATATGGGATTGTAGCGTTTTGTAAATACATTACATTTAGTGTATCCTTTTGGATAAATATATCAATAATTGGAATATGAATACCATTTTGATCATTTTGTAACAATTTTAATCTTCTTGAAGCTTGTTTTGACTTCAAAGCTCTTCTTTTATTAGTATTATTAATTAAGGGGTCAATAAACAATTCGACATTCCCATCTTCAGTGATAATTGCAATACTTGTCTCATTATCATTGGCTATCTTAACGATAGCTGATTGTGCAACAAGAACAGATCTTGTGGAACCTTTATCTAAATCATATACGTTTAAAAATCTGTCATTTTGTGCACCTGAGATAAAACATTCGTTATTTATAAGTCTTAAATTATTGACCGGAGAGATGTGACCTGGATATGTCATAATACATTCCTTCCTAGCAATATCGACTAAAAATATTTGATGTGATGCCAATAATATTCTGTGGTCTGAGAGGACTATAATCTTATTCAACTGAGAACATTTATCGAATTTAAATTTATTGATCAATTGGAATTCTGTTAAATCAAATTGATAAATATAATCATTTGAATCAATACACCAAAACTGTTTATTTTCATAAATGAATAAATCTTTGATCTCATATGAATTTTCTGTAGATATTTTAATGACAATTTCGTTAGCTAATGGAGAATATAACCAAATTTCACCGTTATTTAAACCGATGAAGATGCACAAAGTTTCATTGTTAGATAAAAAGGACCACTGTAAACAAGTGACTCTTAAATTAGAATTGTCTAGTAATAAGGCATTTTCATTTAGAAGAGAATCATTCTGTGTTTTATTTACTGGCTCTACAGAGATTTTTTGTTTGTCTAATGCGGTGCTTACGTAACATAAATATTGACCTCTTGGATCATATTGGGACAAAACCACTGGAGAAATTCCATTTGTGAAGGACATATTTTGTTTTATGTTATTATTGTCCTATATATTTTGATCTCTATCCGTCTCAATCTATTACTCTAATATTCTGCTAATCGTTAAGTAAAAAAAAAATACACAACACAAAAGATAAATGAACGCCCAATTAACACAACTGTTCCAACGTTATTAAACTATAAACAGAGGGCACATAAAATAATCGATACTTCTTCCACCAATTCACAACAAATTTCTCTTTACAGAAGTATTTACATTATATTCCTCTACGTGTATTAGGAACTTTTTCAGCTCATCGCTACTGGCCAAAAAAAAAAAAATTTTCCATCTTCGTCCTAAATGACTTGTTCTTTCTCAGAAGTAAATTTAAGAAGAACATTGTAAAAGATTTAAGATAAGATGAATCAATAGAAGGGTCCCTTGGTGGTAAAAAGATGAAATAGACGCCTATAGCTTCACTGGGATGATTCTCAAAGAACAAATGGTGAATTATTAAATGAATAAATGAAAAAGTGGTTCGATTCATAAAAAAAGACTACAAAGGATACTAAGAGGAAAAAAACAATAAAGGAAATTTAGAACTTTTCTCTTTATCTCTTCCAAAACATATATATATATACATGCTTATTGTGTGATTCCTTAAGTTATTAGATTAAGATTAAAAGAATTAGATATATAAAATTGCCCAGAAATGGATAGTAATTTTACAATAAATTTGAAAAAGCAAAGTAGGGGGAAGAAGAAAAGAAGAATCAATGTGTTTGGTGATACAGATGAAATCAAAGATGAAAATTCAAATCGACTCGATTTGAACTCTTCTCAAATCAAGAAGAAAAAAATAAAACTTACTGAGATCACTGCAGAGGATTTAGTGCAAAATAAAGAAAGGACAGCATCAAAGAAGCCTGCTTTGGTCATCAAATTAGATGATGACCAGTCTTATTCAACACAAGAGATGACTACCCTTGAAGAATATAATTCTGTTCCAGTCGAATTATTTGGTGAAGCGTTACTAAGAGGGATGGGTTGGGATGGTGAAATAGTTGATGCTAATGAAAATACAAATGGTAAGAAAAAACTTCAGACTGATATGACAAAACTGAAACATCCAGAAAATGTGGGAATAGGTGCGACTAAGAGTGCTATAAAGATTGATACCAGTAATTTTATGCCTATTAAAAAAGTTAAAAAAAAAGATGATACCGTTTGATATACAACAGAATCAATACAATATTGAGAAAAGGGGAAGATATGTTAAAAAAATAAAATATTATAATGAATAGACAAATTATTTTTTTATAATTGCTAACAAAACAAAATGGACTTTTTTATTCCCATGACGCTTTCTTTTATGATCATTAGAAAGTATATACATATATATATCTATATATATAGAAATTAATAAACATTTAAAATGCGGTTATTGTTATTATCACATGTTACCGGTTTATAAAAATTATATATATATAATTATTGCTCTCATACAGGGGATGAAAGTTCATATAATAAGAGCTGTGATGCAATACTATCCTCCCATTGTATTAACTACTCAGTTTTTATTATTATCTTACCACTATTCCATAATCTTGATAAGATAAACACAAAGTTTTATACTTATTCGAGCATATGCACCATTTTCTTAAAATTATATTTTATTCTCTAAATGTTTAAGGTTTCCTACTAATTCAACTTAGAAGTTAATTCGTTTGTATTAATTACAGTACTTACAGTAGCAGCATTAGTAACTGGCAGAACGGATATATTTGAAACATAACCATTAGGTGATTCCGACACAGTGAATGAACACTTGTTAATATCAGTATTTTTCTTTTGAATTCTGGTATCAAAGTTTGTATATTGTCTATGTTTTGAATTTGGATTTTTTTTAAGTAAATTTATATCAGGATATTTCTTTCTTCTCCTAATAGATAACTCTGGAATACCATGGAACAAAATTATATGTGCAGTAGTTTTATTGTTATCATTATTATTTTTATTAGATATCTTTTGAAAGTATTTTAATGCCCTTTGTAAATTGATATAGGATACAATAGATTCGTCTAAGGAGGTAGTCTCTTCACCAATTAATAGTATTGGTGAATCCATGTGAAGGACCACCTTTAACTCTTTAAAAAATAATTTTCAAATTAATTACAATATATTTTTAATCATTATTGTTAGTGGCTGTTTTGTTTTTGTTACTGTCAAAGAGCTCAAGTGAATAAGTTGGTCCACCTTCAATGAGTAATATAATATCTGATACAGTATCAACTTTTTTTTCTTGCTTTCAATTGAAAGATTTTGTTTTTAAAGACCTAAATCTTTAATACTAAACGAATTTAATCTTAATCTAATGGTTCGTTTCCAACTACCTATTTTTTTGTTGGAAGTTATTGTTTGAATATGAAATATGTACTTGTGCGTTATGAAAAGTGAATAAAGGTTTATTTTTTGAACCAGATATGACGGTAAAAGGTAAAGCTCTGTAATTGTTTGATTAAACCTCAATCTAGGAATCTCTAAATTGAAAATTGATATTTTATAAGTGATTGATGGATCCCAATTTACATGATTTTCATTGCCAAAAATATTCAAATCAGATATTTTAATATTACTGGGTTGGGAATATGAAATAGAAGTGCATTTTATTAATAAACTGGTCTCATAATTTGCCAATAGTTTCAGCCACCAACTCTTTAACAAAGATTGTTTTTGCAGTTAATAATAAGAAGGAAACAAATGTTATAGTCTTTAAAATAATCCCGAATACTTGTAATACTATTAACCATGCAAATAGTGTTCCTAATTTATCCTTTGTATCTGATCCACTAGTATTGTTTTCTTTAGATTTAAGTGGAGCAAATTCATTAGTGTTCGTAACTTTTTTGGTTATATTTTATTTTTGAGATAGATATAAACCTATTTTAAATAAGATAAAGATAATTTAGAATTTAATGGTGTAATATTTTTTCACCTTATTGTCAGTGTTGTATAATGATATATGCAGAATCTAGATGCGGTTGAAAATACATGAGGTAAATTTATTACTTTTTAACTTGAAATATTTGACTTAGTGTATAAGAATGTTCTTCTCATTGTTGATTTAGTCCACATAGTGTTATGCCGTATCTGAAAATAGATATACTTTTATACAATATTACCATTTAGATTTAAGGTATTCAAAGAACTTAAAAATATGTCCTTGTTGAAATCATATATCAAACTTTAAAGAAGGAAAGAATTAGTTAAAGAAAAAACGTGTGTGCAGAGATTATTTTTGTTGATTATCAATCTATCTTTTTTTAAAAAAAAAAATCACATAATAATGAAGGCAACAAGTTTTTCTAATCAGTGGAAAGAAATTGGGAAAGTAATATATATATTTATTTATTTACAACAAATGCATTTTGTTAACAGAACAGCGTCCTTTCTGAAATGTATGCTTTATTGTTGTTAAAAGTTGAACCCATGGGCAAAATAGCACCCAGAAAATCACTTCGTCAAACTATTTTGTTATCATATCCATGTGTTAAGATTAGTAGCAGGAATTTAACTATTCCTTTGAATTAGAAATTTGTGCAAAGTATAGTCTAATCATTGCATAATAGTGAAGGATACGTAAATAATTTTAAAAAGTTGCCCCATTACTTTTATTGTATAAATATTTTACCTTAATATCTTTATATTGGTTCCCTAATAAGTAAGCCGTAAAATGTTAAAACTATATAAAACAATCAATATTCATCCAGATGAGTTGCAAAATTACGATTTAAATTTATTATGGAATTTGTCCAATGATGTTACAAGATTTAACTGTTATATGCAATAAGCATAAAATAATTTTTTCCTTGTTTTCCATATAGCCACAATTTATAGAATTTAGTAGAAAATATATATTTCCAAAAAAAAAAAGTCGATAAGCTATAAATTTCTCTTACCTTTCCTTATTCAAAGTTTTTGGTTATGTCAAAATAAATTTTATAGAAACAGGAAGTAAGAAAAAAAAAGCTTTCTTTTAAAGAAACTCTTTTAATAAATTACCATTCTATAGTTACACTCACAAATTATATAATTTAATAAATATTCGAACGAGTATTTAGTTAAATATAAAACTGCTGTAAAGAGTTTAGTAAAAAAAGATAATCAATTAAGTAACAATTTGCCATATATATATATATATTCACACAGTTAAGATAAAATAAATCTTAGGTTTAAAAACATATTTCTCTACACTGAGTGGTGAAGGGATAGAAAGAAAATAGTTTGTAAAAAAAAAAAAAATGAAAATGATAATATATATAGTCGAAACACATATAAAACTGATGAGACTTTTACTTTTGCTCTTTTCTTTAATAACTTGTTTCTTAGTAAAAAAATATGCATAATATTGCTAATTGCTACATAGTATAAGTTACATATATATATAAAGAGACGAAAAATATTTATAGGAGTTGTTGTTGAATATCTTTTGAAAAAATAGTACCTTCTTTTTTTTCTTTGCATATAAGTTCCTTTTACTTAGTTGTAATTGATTCTCAATATTCTTTTGGTATGAAGTGTGGTTTAATTTGTTTTTTTTACTACACATGTCTGGCTCATATCTACTAGTAGTTGAACATTTTAAAGATGTATATTGAAATTTAGTGGTTTAGCAAAATAATTAAAAGGGTCAAAAACAAAACTAATATCAATATATAATATATTTAAAAAGAGTCACACTTCTTTAATGAATATAATCGTAGTTATTGTTGAATTCAATAAAACACTCAAGTGAGGGAAATTATATATATATATATTATTTAGACGAAACACATATTTGTAGACTTGAATATTATATAACATAGATAGACAAGATAGTGGGGTACTTCTTTTTTTTCTATTTTTAGTCTTCCAGTACTTCAACTAATTGTAGTCTATAAAATCTCAGGTTTGGACACTTATTCCTATAAATCTTTGTTTAGGGAAAGTAAAGAATATTGATATTATCTGAGACTCTTTAATTCAAAAATGTTACAGAGAGATTTCATTAAAAGAAGTACACATATTATTGAAAGAGAAAAAAAACTACAGAAAGATGGTAAATGGAAGGCAACACATATATTGTAGAAAACTTAATTAATTATTTTAGCTTGGTAGTTTGTTGGAATACTATACTCATCTAGGTTATTAATCCGTGGGCTCCGAAGAGTTTGTTATTTAATCAAAACCATCATAAGGACCCATGTCTGGTTTGGAAATATAAGATATTTTTATTCTTACGCTAATGGATCAACTCTAATTTCTGTTTAGAGTACTGTTGAATAACTTGGGTTCTGTAAATAAACAGTAGTAATAGATGTATTAGAAAGATAAAAAATAATTACACCTATGGGTAAAGCTCTATATCTATATATCTATATATATGCGTATCTCTGTCTCTCCCTATATTTAACTCTACATAAACAATAAACTTGTATGTCTTCTTCCTATTCCACGTACTCATAAGACCCTTTCTTAAGTAAGCTACGACACACTGGATATCTCGACAACGACGCAAATAAAGAAAAAAAAAAGTGATTTTTGCTTACCCTTACTGTGACAGGATTGTTTTGCTCGTACTTTTTTTCCCGGATATTACAAGAATCTCTAATAAAAAAATTTATGACACTTGGTTGGACAGGGGCGAGCTGGGAATTGAACCCAGGGCCTCTCGCATATTTATTCGACACAAGTCACCCAAAGCGAGAATCATACCACTAGACCACACGTCCTTTAATAACCATCTGTCTGTGTGAAATTTCTGGTTGGGATAGAGGGTTAGATAAAATATAATATTAAAATAGAAAAGGTTAAGATAGACTTTACCTCTCCTAAGACTATATAACTATATACTGGGCTTATCCCTATCTTATCTTGATATACTTCTATCTAAAAGATATATAAATTACATAAAGGAATTATAAGTAAAACAAGATTCTTATAAACTCACAAACTCGTGAATCTACTCGGATATCCTGCCTACTTATATATGTCCACAAGTGAATCAGAAATTGTCTAATGAAACTTGTCTTAAATTATTGTATCACAATGAGGCGTCCCTCGATACAATAGAAAATTGCTCATGAGTCTTACTAACGTGGAAACACGTTCTTGCAGTTACGAAAACACAAAATAATAGCCTAATGGCTCTTGCAGTCACGAAAACATAAAATAATAGCCTAATGGCTCTTGCAACTACGAAAACACAAAATGATAGACAATTATTGTTTCATTGATTTGTAATTCATTTAGTTCTCGACTTCTTCTGATCCACGTGGTCATAACAAAACATCAATCCAATGAGTCACTCTTTTCCTTATTATTATTTCAAAGCCTCTTCCTCTCACATTTACTTTCCTACCTTATTGTTCTTATCCACTTCTTGTTCCTCTTCTCCACTTCTTGTTCTTCTTCTCCACTTCTTGTTCTTCTTCTCCACTTTTGTAATTCCTTTTTCCAAATCTCTTTTTCTCAAATCTTTCTTGAAACTCTTTTCTTTTTCATCGACACGAATGTGCTTCTCTCGAGAATCGAACCGAGACTGTTGTCTTACATCCGTACATCTAACTAATATTCTTTGACTTTCACTACGTATGTTACACTGTTGTTGTATAATTGCTCAAGGATTAATGATCTCCAAATGCTCCCGTAAAATAAGTCATTCGTTACAAGTGATTAAAACGTATTAAGTGATCAAGACGTATAACATGACGACTCATTAAAATTATTGATTCAAAAGTTTTCACATTTTAGAAGATAAATTGAAATAAACAAAAAGTTGAGAATGTTAAGAGACAAACATGTTAACAGATAATACAATAGTCTGTTTGAACATAAAGAAAAAAAGAAACAACAAGAAGTCAACGAAGAAACGGAGTACGCAAGAACCTATATATATATCATTTAATATATTATAAGACCGTTTAGTAATTATATACCGTTTGTCCTAATTACTGTCTTCGATTTAATATATTGTTTCTTATAAATAACTTTACTGCGTTTCCGTTTACTAAAATATTTCATCTAAAAGACCACTTAACTTTACAACAAAAGCTGTTGTAGGTGTTTCCTAATCGGGAAATTTTATTGTTTCTTTTTTTCGTTCCCAAAAATATCTCCAAGGTTATTATTATAGGACACGAGGTGATGGCGTCACCTCACCAGTAGTATTTTTTTATTGGTTGTTTAATGGTTTTTTATGTATTGTTGAATCCAAGTGTTAGTTATTTCTAGCTGAACTTGTGGTCAAATATTTTATATAAAAGGAGAACATTTTATATTTCAAGTTCTCCAAGTTCGTTTGTAATTTTAGTTTATAATTTGTTATATATTTTATATATTTATATATATAAAAAAAGAACCAGAACACTTAGGTATAGAGGTCTGCTAATACATACTATTATCCAGTTCTAATAAAGGTTTTTATTAAATATTGTAATTGGTTCCGAATTACAACAAAAGTGTGTTGTACAGTGAATTTGAATTAAAGATAAAAAAGAAAAACTAGTTAGGGTTTAGAAAAATAAAATAGGTTTAATGAGATTTTCCAATAAATATTTCAAGAAATGTTTTATAAAAAGTCAGGGTTTAACAGAAATAACTAAATGAATTTTAGAAGAATAATTTTGTAAGAAGATTAAATACATATTAAATGAGAAAATAAAAATATTACAAGGAAAACAATAGAATGTAAAATAAACGAAATTGGAATAAGAATTTACTATGGTTAAGAAATTTATGAAGATAAATTTCTATTGTTTTTAAACGAACAGTTTTCGTCCATTGAAAAGAAATTATTGAACGTTAGTAAACATTAAGTTAAACAGTTAAAAAATTATAGTTTTCCTTTTATATATAAAGACCCAATTGTTCAAACTTGAAAAGACACTCATGTCTGATTTATAGTTTTATATATTTATTATATAAACTAAATAGAACAAGTGACAAATTATATAACGTCCTTATATAATAACAATATTACAATTACTATCAGTTCGATAGTCTGTCATACAAGTTTCAAATTAAATTAGTATCCAACTTACAACAAAGTGTAGTTGCTCTTGGGCACGTGGCGCAGTTGGTAGCGCGCTTCCCTTGCAAGGAAGAGGTCATCGGTTCGATTCCGGTCGCGTCCATTCTTTTTATTTAAAAATAGGTTTTTGCTTTAACGTAACCGCAATATTCCCACTCTCTACAATAAAGAAACGGGTTATTGGCATAAGAAAGGAACAAGAAAAAAAAAATAAAGATTAATTATTAATATTACATCTAGAGAGGGTGTGTGAGTCTATAACTTGTATATTTCTAAGTGAGTTATTGTTACAATTAAACCTATTTCGACTGTTATCAGGAGCATGTAACCATAAGGTTACTACACTCTCTTTATACCCAAGATATTTTATACTAATATTTCTTTGGAAAGAAAGTAGGAAAGCAAACAATGAAAACTGTCGTATTTTAACTCTAATTCTTCTATTTTTTCGTAGTTTTTAGTGTTACCCAGATTTATTCTGAATCTGAAATTTTATTTTTCCTCTTGCAAACTTTTTATAAAAAAATACTTAACGATTCTTTTATACTCGTTGTATATTATTAGTACATGTTATATGTTTATTATATAGTTGTTATGTAACAATAAAAAGTATATTGAAGATCTATAAATTTTATATATTACTAACATATATACTATCAGACATTATGGAAAATATCACGGAATTTAAAAAAGAACTTAGATCTTTACAAAAACTAATATATATAAGAAAAGAGGGAAAGTATATAAGTACAAGGTAATATTATTTAACTAAAGTGTACAAAACAAAAAATAAAGTCTCCTTTTTTTTTCATGCTTTGACTCAAATGATATTCCAAAATCTAACGGACCACATTATCACAATTTATTTTTGTTTGAATATTCAAGAGTGTTGGGAAAGTTCCGTTACCCTCTTTTTTTCAAACTTCACTTCCAGACTTTTGTATTTCAATAAATTATGGTACATCACACTCTAACGTAGAATGATGTTGACGAAGTACTGAAAGCAACTAAGTAAATATAATAAAGTAAGATATTAGAGAACTAAAGAAATATATACATATATATATATTTGTTTATTCTGAAGGTTGTGCCTATTAAATACCTGCCCCGCAGTTGTGTATTCCATACACAGCAGGAAATATCCAAATATTATATTCTTTAGGCTCCTCTTGGTAACCTCACTTCCTTTTAGGCTTTAAATATTTGAACAAATATGACAACGGCGGTACAAAAAAATGACAAAGTTTGGTTGCTTTTATTTTCTCAGACTCTCTGACTAAAACATGTTCACATTTTTCTTTGATATTACAATTTATAATTTTTCAAAAATTTTCAAACACATATGTTCTTCTTATAATGATTGGAAATCTGTAGCAAATATCTTGATTACAATCTTTAGATAATGATTTCTTTGGAAAGAAGATATAATAGATGGGGCCATACAATATTCTAATAACTCATTCTAGGTATATGAAAAGCAAAAAAAAATAACTAGTTTCTGTATATTGAATTTTTAGGCTTGCATAGTATATCGTGTAGTAAATTTAGATACATATCATACATATACATAGAAGAAAAATACTTCGGTTTATCTAAAGAGTTAGCTCTCTGACATCTGGTGGTAGTGGGTTTGTGTATGTTATCATGGGTTTTCTGGTAGAAAAACTCCTATTAAATTTAATGAATAAATAAAAAAAAACATATTTACATTTTATATAACACTACCTGTGTGTTTCCTGCTTGTTTGGATACAACAGTTCATAAAAAAGTGTTCCTAATATGATGCTAAAAATAATGGTTATTGTTCAATTCTTATTAGTATCTTTATTATTTATATTGTTCTTCCGTCTAATTTATAAGTTACGGCAATAATTATTAACAAATGTAAATCTAATATAATGATTTAATAAAGAAATATTAAATACCATTCTGAATCTCTTGTCCTAATAATGTCACTATTCTTTGTCCATTTTTTGGACTTTCTTAAAATATTTAAAGGAATAATAATTATTCATCGTTTTTCGTTGTGGTCTTAAGATTTGGTTGTTTTTTCATTAGTAAACTTATTGATTCATCAATAATACATTGTCAAAAATCTCCGTTGATATTCGTCCATTATTTCCAACAACAATCATTATAATAGAGATGGCATCATTATACATTGAGTGATAAAGTTATTGTAAAAGATTATTTCAATTTGTATACTAAAATATGATTAATAATTATATATAAACACTTACAAATTATATGGTCGTTGATTCAAACTAATAAGTCAATTATAAATTCCTCTTAATAATCTTATCAATAAAAATGTTTTCCGTTAGGTAAGCCCTTGTAATAATACTCAAGAAGAAAAGTATAAATGAATAATTAGTTTTAAGTTCTAAAATAATATCAATAGTCTCTTGAGTATTATCTATTTCTAATTCTATACATAAATATATTCAGAATATTATAAAATTATACATTGCGAGGATTTATTCTTTTTGGATTTCCCTTTACTCGAAGAACTAACCACTTTAGTGGATGTTGAAGTCCTGTTGTTCACTCCATTGGAAGAAGCTATTTTCGACTGTACACTTCCTTTCTGAGTATTCTTTGTTAAACTGGAAGCTTGTCCCCTAGAGACATCTCTTGGTGCATATGATTCAGACTGACCTAGGTGTGATCCCATCCTAGTACGTTTTTTGGAAGAACTGCCTGGTATTTCTTTTTGAGAAAAAGATTGCATATTGTTGTCGTTACTGTTGTTATTGCCTTTAAATTTTGAACGACTTGGATTTCTCATTTCTGATCTTGCAACATTTTCCATTTCGTTTCTTATAATTTGTCTCACAACATCAATAAATACCTCATCAACATTTGATCTTAATAGTGCACTTGTTTCATAAAAGGGAACTTTACCCCATTTACTACTAACTTCTATACCATCTTCTACGCTAATCACCCTTTCTTCAGTCAAATCTGCTTTGTTACCAACAAGTACCATTGGAACGCGATCTGTATCTTTAATTCTAAGAACCTGTTCTCTCAAAGCCATCAATTCATTTAAAGATTGTCGATCAGTGACAGAATACACCAGAAGAAACCCCATGCCTGATTTTATGTATAATTCTCTCATTGCAGTAAATTGCGCAATACCTGCAGTGTCGAGTATCTCTAAATCAAAAACTTTGTTGTCAATTTCAATTGTTTTTCTATACGAGTCCTCAATTGTTGGATCATAAGAATCTAAGTAAATGCCTTGGACAAACTGTACAGTTAGACATGATTTACCTACACCACCTGCACCCAATACAACTAGTTTGTAATCCCTCATTTTTTCTCCTTCCTGTTTTTTTTTTTTTTCTTTCGATCAATAGTTGACTGAACAAGTACCAAGTACTTTTTTACTCTTTGGGATCCACCTTATTCTATTCCTAATTCCTCGTGTATATTGAAGACGAAGTAAACTTACTTTATGACCGAAGATCTTATTTTTCCAAAAGGAAGTTACTACCTTGAAGTCCACTCTTCTTTCTCTTCATTTTTACTTTCATTCTTTTTTTTGCTTTCTATTTGGAATAAAACTGGTTTTATTGCCGAGAATTTTACAAGTCTTAAAAATATAATTCCGCTTTTTCTGAACGAAGGAAAAACAAGAAAGTTTCTTTTTTTTTTTTTTTGATTGAACACAAATTAATCGTTCAATCCATGAAAATTAATGTCTAAAGAAAAAAAAGACTTGCATTATTTCTTTAGTATTTCTTTCTTTCTCCAAATACAAAACTTTCTATTTGCAAGAAGTTAACTTTAGCTTAGTTTATGAATAATATTTTATTACAATTGTTTTTACATTAACCTCTGTATGCTTTATAGTAATCATCTCTGCTTTTCTTGTCTTTCTTTTTTTTTTTTTTTTTTTTTTTTTTTTTTTTGGAATCTAAATTTATTAAAAAGAATGCATAAATAAAATAAAAGACAATTCAAAAACCACTGGTAGTAGTTCCATCGTATTGTTATGCATACTGCTAAGTTCTTAGATATTGAGGAGACCCAAATTTCATCTATCCTAGCTGGTGGATATAACCACCCACTATTGAGAGAATGGCAGAGTGAAAGACAATTACATAAAAATATGTTGATTTTTCCAATCTTTATATCTGATCAGCCAGACGATGTTACTCCAATAGATTCATTACCTAATATCAATAGGCTAGGTGTCAATAAAATTGTCGACTATTTACGTCCTTTAGTGGAAAAAGGTCTAAGATCTGTAATTTTATTTGGAGTTCCATTAGCACCAAATTGTAAAGATGCTGTTGGTACCGTTGCAGATGATCCAGATGGTCCTGTTATTCAAGGAATCAAAATATTAAAAGAAGCTTTCCCGGATTTATATATTATATGTGACGTATGTCTTTGCGAATATACTTCTCATGGCCATTGTGGTATCCTATATGATGATGGTACAATTAATAGAGAACTAAGTGTAGCTCGGCTTGCTGCTGTTGCTGTTAATTATGCTAAAGCTGGTGCACACTGTGTAGCCCCAAGTGATATGATTGATGGCAGAATTAAAGAAATTAAACGTGGGTTGATTAATGCAGGTTTAGCACATAAGACTTTTGTCCTTTCATATGCTGCAAAATTTAGTGCCAATCTTTACGGCCCTTTCCGTGATGCTGCATGCTCTTCACCATCCTTTGGTGATAGGAAAAAATATCAATTACCTCATGCAGGAAGAGGTTTAGCAAGAAGAGCAATTCAACGTGATATGACCGAAGGTGCTGACGGTATCATTGTGAAGCCATCCACTTTTTATCTAGATATTATGCGTGATGCAAGTGAAATCTGTAGAGATTTACCAATATGTGCTTATCATGTATCAGGAGAATATGCAATGTTACATGCAGCCGCTGAGAAAGGTGTTGTAGATTTAAAAACCATTGTTTTGGAATCACACCAAGGGTTTTTAAGAGCCGGAGCTAGATTAATTATCACTTATTTTGCACCTGAACTATTGGATTGGATCTCAGAGTGAGTATAGGAAATATTGTCTTTTTTTTTTTTTTGTTTTATTTTTACTTTTATGCGATATAAAATTCCCAAGAAAAAGGGTAATTATAACCTGTATATATGTATGTATACCATATTTATATGTAGATGGGTTTATTGTTGTGTATATATTAGTTGTCATGACTGACAGTATTTGCATTCTATTCGTATTTCAAAAGGTTAATCGTTTTTTGATAGTTGTATAATGAATAATATTAATGTTATACTTATCTTTAAAAAACATGTTATTATTTCTGATTGAATAGTAAGTTAAAAAAAAAAGACTTACACAATGATATGAGGAACTGAAACAACGTTAGTAATACTTGAAAAATGAGATATTACGAGTCTACTGACCTCAATAGAAAAATATGTCATTATTAAATAACTTATTGATATGTATAAATGATATTCAACAGCCTATTTTTACCTTTTGCACAAACTATTGGAGAATAGATACTAAAATTATGCAAGGAGTAATAAAAAGATTCTTAATGGCCCTTTAATATATTTATTGAGTATGGATAACATTTCAAAAGAAAGATAGAAGTATGAAAATGTCACTACAACACTCCATCTTAACTAAGTCTCCAACTCTATTTAATGGACCTAGAATGAAAAATCTGATCCCTGAAATCCACACAATGTCCTTTAGGAAAAATTTTGGCAAAAATATCACCCAACTGACCTTTTATTCTAATATATACCAATCTATCGAGACTCTCACCAACAAATGTTCCAACAAACTAATCTCTTAAATCGATCTGTTTTGTGTCAGAATAATGTATATATATGACGATCTGCTAAATTCCAAATAGATGTATTACCAATATATAATATATGTAACTTTAAAGTTGTATCATCATCCATTCGTGACAACACATAAGCAAGTTGTTCTACTTATCGAGTAGATTCACTAATAGCAATGATCTCAGCTTCAATTGTGGAAACTACAATATATGAATTCAGTTTGAAATATCAAGCAATTTGTCCAAAAGAAGAGATACTCATATATCCTTTTGTTAATTTTCCTTTAAAACGATCTGAATGCGAAACAAATGTGAAGGTAGTAGCCCTGCTGTTTTTATTTTGTTTATATGCTCTTTTTTTGTTTTCTTATAGCTTATATATAGAAATAAAATATTCTTCTAGTACCTTTATGGTGTAGCACTTTGGAATTGTTTAGAACTCTGGATAGAAAGTGCATTGCGTAATTAGCATCAAATCCCACAGCATTGGATATAAATTTGACACATCAACTAAATTTTAATACCTTGTAATACTTTAAAAAGAATGTGGGTGACCATAGAGTTCTATATGTTGGTGTCAAGGATTAAATTTGAATAAATATCTATATTGTTATGTTCCTTAATCTTCTTCTGTATATAATCTGATGAGTATATAGAAATTGTATTTTCACTTTGTTTTATTCTCAGAACCTTATGTATAAGGCATAAATATTTCAGTTCATAAGTTTTCTTCAAAGAATTTTTTATTTCTTCTATTTCTCTATTTTTTGAACTAGCAATCCGGAAGTCATAACATACAAGACCATCAAATACAATTATGTTCGATATCTGAAAAAAAAAATAGACTAAACTTTTTAAAATTTTGGATAAACTTAAATTTGGCTAGAATACTTTTAATATGATCATTCCATAACAACGGTGATTGTTTTAAATCTTATTAAGCACTATTTAATTTCCAAATAAACTTTGTTTTTAGGCCAAATATTGGTGAGGGTAGTATTACAAAAGACGCCTGGGTCAAGAGGTGAATTTAGGCATGCAGTAATCATACCTATTTGATGAATTTTTAATCCCAACTGTACCGATGGAATAAAAACTATATTGACCGAATAACTTCTAATAACTGGAGAAAGAGTAGTCTGATAATAGATAGTTTCATCATGTCTAAAGCCTTAGCTTACTATTTTTGCTTCATATATTTCATTATTTTCTTCTTTGAATGACCATTTGGATGGGATAATTATTCTATTTCACAGAAGATTCACTGGCATGACTGTCCTTGTCTTTGTTAATGCTAAAATTTCTTTCTGGTAAGCTTCTTCTCACTCTTTAGTTGTCGGACTTGTTTAATTGTTTTAGGTATAAATCTCATTAGAAATTGTGCACGAACAGCTGCAGCATAATATATAATGACTAAACTCTACCATTATTATTACCTCCAAATAGAACCGTTTTCCATTTAACCAGAAAATTGGATTAGGGTTACAACTGATTACGTATGATATAACACCACTCTACATAGTATATTTATTTGTAGTCAATGTGACAGAGCAGTTGTAATTAGGAATCCATTTCCTCTTAGGCTAGAGCATAGAATTCTTCAGGCTTCAGGATAAGTGTCTCGCATTCTAAAAGTACAGAAACTGGTGACATATGTTTGAGAGTAAGATCAAAATGAAGTCGTTTAGTGAAATGTGAACGAGTAGGTTGTATAAATTTTATTGAGGTAAATTCAGCATTAGAAGGCCATTCCTGTTGAGAATTACTAGGAAAGCAAGGCGCCTGTGATATTGGAACTTTGGGAAAAGGTATGTCACTACTAGTAATAAGAGGGGAATGGTGAATTAGTTATTGCGAAATAATATCATACAACAATGGAGGAGCATGTGGGGAAATCTATTCATGTTTAAAGCACTTAATTAATATTTATATATTTCTGTGTTGAATTGTCTAGGGGAAATTGAAACTGATATAATTTGTAGAGAGTTGGAAAATTAAATAATAAGCAACTGTGGCGTTGCAGAAATAATACTGGATTTATTAGAAAACTGCAATTTAGTAGTTGAAGGTGTTTTATTGGTTCCACTTTTTAAGGAATAATTTCTTTGATTAAGATGTTTCAATTATGAAACATTCATGTTATTGTTTCAGAAGGGCCTTAAGTTTGTTTTGTATATCATAATGGAAGAGAACGAGGTTAAGTGGAATCTTTAAAATTGCCATAGTATAATCTTCGGTTTGATTGCACGGAGCTGGAACAGAGTCTGGAATTGGAATATTTGTACAAACTTGCGATTCAGGTATCATATGAGAAGGTAGTAGTCATAGTATATTTGGAGACAGCACAGATGTAGGAACTCTCGTATTATTACCCTCAAAAACTAAAGAACATGCTGTATCTAAAGATGAAAAAATTATAAGGTTAACAGTATTCGTAAAATTAGGGAATAGGTTTGCCACAAACAAAGTAGAGTTATATAACGGTACAGCATTACCATTAGACGTCTCCGATAAGATTGATGGTTGATAAGATATAGTAAAATAGAATTGTTCACAGATTTATGTGATGCATAATTAGATGATAAATAATAGTCATTTCCTGAATATCTAGAAACTTTCTAGTATAAGTTGTGTAGCTAAATCGAATGCATCTTGGCTTTCATTGGTATTTATTAATGGAAAAAAAAACACTATCAAAAAGTTCATTATTGTTGTTAATTAGCTCTTGTGAGTAGAGAGGTAAATTTGATATTTTTTTCTATTTCAATCATGCCCCACCATAACACATGTAATATAAATAGAAAGTAGTTTACCATTACGATAAGCTAGAAGAAAATTGACATGGGCAACACATCCAAATATACGCAAATATGACAAGTCGACATTGTTTTTTAGGTTTTTTATTCCAATCGAAGTATCAAAAATTCGCTTTATGACCTATTTTTGACGTATGGTTATGTAAATAACCTGCACGCAGTCAACATTCAGGTCATATATATTGCATAACTCTAATACCAATGAGCAAATCACGTACTCCTGGTTAAGACAGACTGTGGAAACTTTTTGTTACAACATTTTAAGAAATACAATGAAAAATATGGGTTCCTGAGTAATATATCACGTTTAGGGAAAAAGATATGTAAAGCTCGTCGAATAATTTCACCACCATCATCACTACAAATATATGATACCTTAAAACTACCATTATTAACAAAATGATTATCAGTACAAAAACTATTCAATCCATTAATTTAATGGTAGCTTGATACTTAGTCTTCAAAAGAACAGCATCACAATAAAAAAAAAGTATATGAATGATAATTAGGTGCTATTTACGGTGTAAAAAGTAGGAAATTTAATTACTACTGAAACTTGAGGTTGTGGATCTTCAATAGTTTGCCTATTATTATCTGTCATTATGAAATAACTTATTGGTGTGTATAAGCAATATCAGACAGCTTACTAATTTTATTATATAGCATACAATACAATAGTTATATGCACATAGAGAATGATGATAATATACAAGGAGAAATAAAAAATCTTTATTTACTCTTTTTATAAAAAAAATTTACTCTATTTTTTTTTTTCGAAGAACATAATTGTTGAGTCTGAGTAATCCTCAACACGCCCCCTTAACCAATACTCAATTAATATCATAATCATTAATATTAAAAATGAGATCACCTAAATATTCAAATTGCTTTCTTGATAAAATCTTTGTACAAATGTCTGCAATTTGTTCTTTGGTACCAATATGATCAACTTCAATTAACCATGACTTTACTCACTCTCCGGCAAAGTGGTACCTTACTCTTATGTGCTTTGTCTTTGATTGAAAGATTGGATGATCAATCAATTTGATTGCCGATTCATTGTCAATATAAAGTCTATGTCGGACAGATTTAATTTCTAAAACTTTTAATATCTCATCCAACGATGTATATTCCTTCAATTTCTCACTAGGTGTCATATATTCTGCTTCTGTGGATGTTGTTACCAAGCAAGGAATCTTTCTGAAACACCATGATATTGGTCCTGAGGTATATTTAACAATGTATCCATAAGTAGATTTAGCATCCGGACAGTCTGTATATGAGGCATCTGTAAATATATCAAAATAATTCATTTCATTGTCTCTATATGTCAAAGCCCTACTCTTGGTAGTATAGAGATAAGCCAAAAGCCATTTTGCCGCCTTCATGTGGATCTCTTTTGGATCTTTTAAGAGTCTAGATAACATAGAGACAGAATGTGCAATATCTTGTCTACCAGTGTTTGCAACAAATAGTAGTGTGCCTCCTAAACTTTGGAAAGAAGTTACATTCTCTAATTTAGGAGAATTCCCATAGTAGTTCACACTTGGTTGTAAAGGAGTATATGTTGGGTAAGGTTGGATTTGTAATTCTTCAACTTTCTTCTTAATGTAGTCTTCTGAACTCAGCTTAATTTCTTTTTCACTTTGTATGACATTCATACCTAAAAATTTGTTGACCTTTCCTAAATCTTTCATTTTATATTTCTTAGATAAAAATGTTTTAATGTCATTGATTTCCTTCAAAGATACACTTGCAATTATTAAAGCATCGACGTAAAGAGCAATAAGACAAAGATTGGCCACTTTTTTCGGAAATATATTCCAAATTTAGCTGGATGCTGTTGGAATTGTATCTCTCCCAAAGTTTTCTTTATATGCTCATTCCATCATAACGGTGACTACTTTAATCCATAGAGAGCACTTCTCAACTTTCTACCTTCCAGTTTGGTAATTCATAGCCTGGTGGTGGTTTAACATATAAGTTCCAGTCAATTTTGGAATTTAAAAATATTGTAACCACATCCATTTGATGAACTATCATATTATGTTTTACAGAGAGTGCCAAGAAAAATATAGCAGAGTCGTACCTCACTACTGGGGCAAACATAGCATCGTAATCAATACCTTTCTTTTGACGGAAGCCTTGTACCACAATCCTCGCTTTATATAGGCCATTATCTTTAACCGTAAATGCCCCTCTTGTGGAAATGGCTTTTTTGTCTGAGGGAATTTTTACTTGTTCAAAAGTGTTTGTAGTAACCAGTGCATCATATTCTCTTTTACATACCCCCATCCATATTTTTTTATTTGGACTTTTAGTAGCTTGCTTAATAGTTTTGGGAAAGGTTTTGGATACTGCTTGTGTCATTAATGCAGTCGTTACTGCATTAACTGATATTTCAGTTGAGTTGGTTGCAATATTTTTGACTAGAAAGTAATGATGGTTTGTAGAATTACCATATGGGACTAGAGCATTATCAACACCATAAAGTGGTACAGGAGTATTACCAACAGAGAAAGGAAGAATAAGGTTTATTTTTCCAAGAAGACCAGTGGCATCCTCATGAGGATTGGTAGTGTTGCCGTGTTCATGGTCCTGGCGATGACGTTTAGAAGGAGGGGACTTAATAGGAGTAGAAACAGGATGAGTAACGGGAATGAGAGCTTCAGAAGTGAAGTCGATAGGAGAAGTAGGAGGAGGTGAACTAGGATTGACTTCGGAATAAGAACGTTTTAAGGAGTTTTTAGGTTGTCTAAGAAGAATAATGTCCTCAAAAGCAGACTGTGTTGTTTGAGTGGATATTGTTGTAAATAATAGGGCAGGTTGTTACGGCAAAGGTAAAAGAACTGAATTGATAACAGGAACGGATGTCAAAACAGACTGTGAAGTGGAACAAAGTCTTTCGATGAAAGGTTCAACTGCTATATTGGATGGGGTTGATGGTTGTATCTTTTTGGCTACGATACCATTAACATCTTTTTGAATATTTGATAATGAGGATGGACCGGCGGAATCAGAAGAATAAGTTGGACGAGTATCTTGAATGTGGCTAGTAGTAATAGTAGTGTTGGAGAATGTTTTATCTAATGAAATGGATTGTTGATGTATGTCCCCAAGAGCTTGGGTCTCGTGTTTCTTAGAAGCAAGTCGCTCGTTGTAAACAGTGTCAAGAGCAGCATTAGCCTCTTGGTAAAGATTTAACCGTTGTTGTGAAATAGAATCAAGGGCAGCAGTAGTCTGTTGATGAAGTTCAAGTTCGTGTTGCGCACGTTGAATAGCTAACTGTAATTCATGTAGACGTGTTTGATATTCCAGAAGTTGTTGACGGTGATTATGTTTTGCTTCGGCTAGACGTAGTTGTTGCTCACGGAATTCTAGTTCTTTTTCTTTAGCTATATGTGGAGGAGTATTATCATTTAAGCCAGTTGTGTTTGAAGTATGAGAAGTATTGTGTGAAGAAATAGATGAATTGGAATCTAACAAGGTGGAAGTGGCACGAGGTGGAGAGTTAGGAGAAACTAAGTTTGTGGTTCTATGTTGTGTGGGAACCGTGCTAGTTGTTTTGGAACGGGTCTAGATAGGGCTGTGTTCTATATAATTGTTGCAACGTGAAGATTGTAGATAATCAGTTTGTGGAGATTGTGCACTTGAGATTGTGGAGAGCTCAATTTCACCTGACGAAATTGAGGAGTTTGTCTGGTTTAAAGATATGCTGGCAAAATCGGTAGGTTGTGACTCTCTAGATGGGTCATGTATGAAGCTAGACACACCAGAGGTGGTGGTGTTGATTGGCAAATTTAATTCACCTGAAAGTGATGAAGAAAAAGTGTTATCCGATTCAACAAATTCATTAGGAGTGGATGGAGATATATCACGTGTAGTGGTGGCCCGGGTAGAATTTGAACCACTATTCTTACCATTAGTAACGTCATTCATATGCATATTTGAAAAAGGAAACACAGTTTTATCAAAAACAACGTTGGTGGCTACAAATATTTTATTTGAAGATGGATGGTATAATCTATACACTTTATGATTTAAGTCATAGCCAATCATTGCACACTGAGTTGCAATGGGCATCAACTTACCGTCTCTATTAGCAACTGGTAATGTGGCATAAGCAACACATCCAAATACACGCAAATGATCAAGTTTAATAGAATTTTCTTTAATGCCGTAATACTTATTGTAGGGAATCTTATTTTTCCTCCCAACACTTGGTGTACGGTTAAGTAAATAGACAGCACATTTTAAAGTTTCAGACCTTAAGAATAAGGAAACCCTACCTCCAATAAGAAGTGCTCTAATCTTTTCTTGAATGGATCTGTGAGCACGTTCAACGCCCCCTTTTTGTCAACTCTGATGGGGTGTAGTTAACTGGTGCTAGATACCTTTAGAATGAAAAAATTCTCGTAACTCTTTATTACAAAATTCACCACCATTGTCGGTTATATTTGCACACACTTTATAATGCCCTCGGGAAGAAAAATAGTTTTTTTGTTGGAATATCCAATTCTTTAGTGCTAGTGCAACTTCGCTTTTGGATTTTAAAGGAATAACAAAGTAAAAACGAGAGAACGCATAAATTATAGTTAAGAAAAACTTGCTATCTACATAATTCTGATATTTGAAACTACCACACAAATCAACTTCCACCATTTGAAGTGGTGCAGTGAGAGAACGATCGGAAATAGGTCCTTTCTTAATAATTGCTTTTGACGTGACACAGGTTGGACATAACTTGGAAATAGGATTAGGTGAAGGTGGTGGTAAACCGGATGTCTTAATCAAAGAATTATATGCGTTAATTTCGTAATCGCCCAACCTATGATGTCATGAATCGACCTTAGTGGAAATGTTTAGATTATTCTGGTGGGTGGTATATATATTATTTCTATTATTTTTGGAAGAATAATTTGAACCAATGTCAACCTTCCAACCACAAAGCGCATTCGAAGTGGAACGAGGTATTAATATATATAACCCCTTGTGTTTAGTTCCAATTCTGTAAGCATTTCTTAACTTTTTTTCTTCAACTTAACCGTATTCACAGCTTCTTCCGTAAACATAAATGAATACCCAAAATGAGCTACCGTACGGGAGACTGAGAGTAAATTGCAAGGCATTTTAGTAGTGTACGAGGCATTCTTGATCGTATACCCATGTTTTCTTGCCGTACCCTTTCCCTCAATTGTAATTGTATCACCAATACCTTTTACATCAGACCCATTTTTTGTAAAATATCTATAAAAGAGTCTAAATCAGATATCAGATGAGCAGTGGCTCCACCGTCAATGTACCAAATGTCATTTTCTTTATTTGTTTTTTTTTTTCTTTAGCCAAAAAAGTAGCAAGAAGCCATTCTGGGCCAGTGTTTGAATGACCATCTTTAATGCATACTTTTGCAAAATGGACCTCATGAATTTCACTATCTGATTTTGCCTCAGCATTGGCGGTCACCTAACCTGTCTTTCTTCCTTTGTTCTTAAATTTGTATTTTGGACAATCATGTTTCCAATGATTGCCTTTGCAAAATGGACAGGATGGTCTTTCTGACTAATGAGTTTGGTTTTAAATGCATTAGACTTATTTGTATTCTCTTTGTTGAGATATTACCCTGACTCAATGAAAATCTTGTGGAAAATTTTTCACAAAATTATTTTTTAGAAAAATATAAATAGTCGAGATACAGAAATTAGAAATAATTTCTTTTATCTACCACTTTATATACTCTTTACATAGTTTAGTATATAATGTTTGTATTATTTAATACAGGTGAGCGACTACTTATAAAATATACGGTTTATAATGTTCCGTTATAACTTATAGGTTATTACTCCACATCTCTTAAATCGTAACAGGTTATGAGCCCTGATGCGACTTCCTCTATGTATCAGTTAATGTATGTACTGATACATAGGAATACGTCAACCTTACTTTACCTTCTTCTCTTTATGTAAGGTTGTTACCCATAAAGGTGTTAATCATTATTGCTGCTTATACACCTTTCTCCAGCTGCTTAATACATTTATAATAACTGTTTCCATAATGGCCACTAATACATTTCCCAATTAACCTTATGTTGCTTTGCAAGGTTCCATTTTAAAATAATAGTCTGTCACCTACATATCATTTGAAATGCATTTTTAGCTGCTGCTCTGATGTATCCTACTCAACTTGATTAGTTGGTTACATTCATACGATATATATGTCTTTAGAGCATATACTATCCAAGTGTATGAATGATGATTCTAGTTTCACTATACTGTTAATGCATTCAATTTACAATAACAACATCTTTCAATTATTTTCTAAGGTAGTATTTTTTAGTTTCATATGATTTATATGTCAAATGCACATGTAATATCCAAGGTATGAACAACTACTAAGGTTTGTTTGTTTAGTATTCCAATGTTGAAGAATGCATTTGTTGACTATTTTTCGAGTTGTTTAATTAGCCTGCTACATGAGATTTACACGGATTCATTACGTGTACTATCCTACGCATGAGAGGTTTGTAAATTAAGTATTACGTCGAGTCAGAAAAATCATTCAGCGTTTCAGTTTGATTTAACATATATTGTGTGCTTGTTTTCAATTCCAATTACTCATTGGCCTAATTCTGTCCGTATTTATATTTATCGATCATCAAGTGCTGGATTCAATATGTCATTTTACCACACTAACATCGGTTGCATTATCATAAACCGATAGTTGAACTAACTTATCCATGTTGCTAATCCTAACAGTGTAGTATTTGCCTACGTCTAAAAGTTGTTTATTAAATTGTTTTTATCGATCAACACAGATCACACTACAACAGCTTTCACTATACCATACATGTTCTTATAATAACTTTCACACTAGGGTTGAAACTCTGTCCGATCGTGCTTTAAATATTATGTTCAGCTCCTTCATTATGACAGGCAACCATCCAAGCCCCATATGATTTATATGTTACAGACACATATACTATCCGACAATATGGGCACAATATACAGCATAGAAGAACATGATTTATATCTAATTGCCATACTATCACCACTATAGGATTACCATGCATCTCCAACGTATTCACTATTTTCCCTATATCTCGATGATCTACGATAATTCATTGATTTAATACGGCTTTATAATTCCAGGCTATGTCTTTTTAGTACTATTTCATTACATAAGTGGTGTGTCTCCAGAACGGGGGGAACACTGTATACATTCTGATCGCCACAATCCACTCGCTATTATTTTGACTAAATCGCACCGTGATAATCCATGTTAAACAAAATCGTACCATAGAGTAACAATATAAACTCTATTTTTCATAACCACACATTTAATTCAATTGTTTCAAACGACATAAAGTATTCCAAAGAAATATAGAATACTATTTCTCTTCTTCTGTCATTGGATTATTACGAGATTGCAAGAATTAATTACGTCTAGCTGCTCACATTTTCATTTCACATAAATCACTACAAGGTCATTTATCATAAAACGGTCAGCCATGAGATAATATTTAGACATACCAGTAAATATTTTCATACAGATGGACTGAATTGCTTTTTCATATATTCTTATTGTTACTTTCAAATTTTAATTATCTGGCAGCTAGATTAGGTTCTCAATTTCTTCTCTTTCAACATTGCCATTTTCATCGTCAGAGTTTAACAGGTTTAAAATTTTCACTGCGTAAAGTCCGTTTTCTAACCTTCATTGTAATTTTACTGTAAGGGAGGGAATACTTCTTTACAACTGCCATTTTCAATTCTACTCTTTTCTAACAGTTTATCCTTCATTTCAATTTTCATCTCCATTTTTCTAAGACCTAATGCCGCCTTTGTTTTTGAAGAGTCATGACAAATAAATAACTGTATCGTATTCTTTTACAGGGTACAGTATGAACAAACTTTATGGCATAATTTGGAAAGGTCAATAGGATATTAGATTGCTCATCTCTGACGTCTCTTTAAATATTATTTCTAGGACTAAAGATCGACAAGTATTCTCTTTAGATCCTTAGTTGACATGTCGCTATTCAAATGCTGCTTTTATTACAGAGTGTTTATAATCATTTTTTAAAAATAGGACAGTCAGCTTTCAATAAAATACTCTTACCACGAAGCTTCCTAATCCAGGTATATTCACATTTAGAAATGTTTCAATCACACCATTAAATATCTAGCTTCAGTTACATATATCAAGAACGTCACAGCCAGATTTTCAATTTATATTATGTTGCCACTCTAAAAGATTTACGTCATGAACTCAGTTACCAAGCTTGCATCATTGTTGAGCAAAATGTGGGTATTTAGGATTACCTTAATAATACTACTAAAAAGAAAAATGGAAAGATATTTCTGCAGAAACCTATGTATTTATCAAGCAGCTTAAAAGATCAAACATTTTCAATATAATTTACATATGTGCCAAGTAATGCCAATAGTTAATCAAAAGGGATTAATAAATCATCTGGCACATATATCTACAATCATTGAGTACCGTGTAAGGGAGGGTGTTGAGATATTACCCTGACTCAATGAAAATCTTGTGGAAAATTTTTCACAAAATTATTTTTTAGAAAAATATAAATAGTCGAGATACAGAAATTAGAAATAATTTCTTTTATCTACCACTTTATATACTCTTTACATAGTTTAGTATATAATGTTTGTATTATTTAATACAGGTGAGCGACTACTTATAAAATATACGGTTTATAATGTTCCGTTATAACTTATAGGTTATTACTCCACATCTCTTAAATCGTAACACTCTTCGCATAAACCAATAGACAAATTATGAAAAGCGTCTTGATCTAGGGCTGCTAGCAAACCAAACACGTCTAGCAATTTCTCTTGAACTCCCCTTGGACATTTTGAAAATAATATATATAATGAATACTTGAAATTGCTTAAGAGATCCTTAACATTATTCCATTGGTTAGCAAGTTCAACACCATCTGAAGTATCTAAGCTATTATATTCATCAAAAACCTCAACAAGTTGCTTAAATGTGATCTTACCAAATTGTGTTTTAATATAATTAAAAACCAACTTAGCATAATGTTGCTCTTTCTTAAACTTTGAAATAGCAAATTTTAAGATTGTAAATGTAGACTTCGTTAATTATCTAGCTAATAGTTCATTAATAATTGCCTTGTAGTTCCCCAACATAATACGAATATGATGCTCATTTTGTAGAACATTCAAATTCTTGTCAAATACTGAATTATTTTCATCAACTAGGTAGGCTTCTAAAGCTGGATAGTATAATTGAACAACACTATCAAATTCTTCTGACCAATCATTGAAAGTTTCTGGTCCATCTAGTGGACTAATGAAAGTATGTTGGTCAGTCTCAGGGCTCATAACCTGAAAAGTAGTAGAGTTTGTTACTACTGAAACTTGAGGTGGTAACGCAGCAGTGTTAGTTATAGTAAAATATCTCACATCTGAGTGCGGGTAATATCGCGACATAGATAAAAGAAATTATTTCTAATTTCTGTATCTCGACTGTAAAGATACAAGTTCCTTTCTGAAGTCTGTTAATTGGCTCATACTTTAGATAGTAAGTACTAGTGTGGTAATTATATCGTATAAGGCTTACCTTTCTTTATATTATACAATAATTATACAAATATTATACATTAATATACATTCAAGTTATAAGATTTAATTTAGTTTAACAAGTTGAAAATTTTCTTCATTTAAATAAAATTTTCTCTAAAGAAAAACTTCGTTAAAGTAAAATATCTCACATCTGAGTGCGGGTAATATCGCGACATCGACTATTTATTTTTTTGCTAGAATAAAATTTTGTGAAAAAGTTTCCACAAAATTTTCATTGAGTCAGGGTAATATCTCAACAGATAAACACATTTTTTGTTTATTTAGAGAATGACTTTGCATATTATTTCTACAAATGTTGAGATATTACCCTGACTCAATGAAAATTTTGTGAAAATTTTTCACAAAATTATTTTTTAGAAAAATATAAATAGTCGAGATACAGAAACTAGAAATAATTTCTTTTATCTACCACTTTATATACTCTTTACATAGTTTAGTATATAATGTTTGTATTATTTAATACAGGTGAGCGACTACTTATAAAATATACGGTTTATAATGTTCCGTTATAACTTATAGGTTATTACTCCACATATTTTAAATCGTAACAACAAATTCCTCTGAGACAAAAATATATCACAAAGTACGAATTACTCTGTGCCACACAAAACCAACATATCATCGGGCTCCCTCCCTTTCTACGAATTCCACTATCCCAGACCAGCTGATAAAAAAACCTTACGATAGGCAACGATATGTCAGGCTGCATCACTTACTTATCTTATAAATCCGAATGCCCCACATATCCCTACCCCGTCGCTCGTGATATTGCAAAAAACGAGCCATATATATATAATTATGAACGATAGTTGCGTGGGTAACCCGAAGGAGGGTCTGGCTTTTAAATTTTCTATGAAAAGACCCTTTAATCTTTTTTTTTTTTTTTTTGAAGGAGAAAATAGACTTGAGTGTGAAAACAACGAAATCATGTAAAGTGGGAGAGTTATATATTGATACACAACTATAGACAAATGAGGGAGGTGTATATGATTAAATATATATTTGCAAAGAGAGACACATTAAAAATACAATATCATATTAAAAATTGGCAATTAGGGGTCTTTGGAGAAGAAGGCCTCTCCCCCTATCACCAGATCACCCAGCCACTAGGGAGTTAAGAACCAGTGATAACTAAGATACCACTGGCCCATTACTAAACCCTAGCAACGTGGGTGTTGTTCCTTTAGATACTATACACATAAACTAAATAGAAGGAAGACTATAAAGAATATAAATGGCTCCAAAAAAAATTTGGAGGTCAAGTTCTAAGGGTACACGAACGTTATGACATATTCGTGTAGCCCTGAACCCAACTGAGCCGAATAAGTCCCAGGACACACGACCAAAAATAAATAAGTCCAACACCTATAAAACACGAAAGTAGAACGAACCAAATAAAAAAAACGTACAGAAAATAGAAAACACCTCAGGGAAGCCACGGAAATGGAATCTCCAGAACATCAGAACCTGGATTGATTTGTCAATAACTTACACAGTCTCGATGATAATATATAATAGAAGTGTGAGGTTGTATGGAAACAGCCCCCAATGTGAAAAAAGATTTACATCCCTACGACTGTTGTTCTAAGAAGCTTTTGTACCCTCACCGCCATCGGTAGAATTAAGAACCTGGAGCAAATCCCTGTAGAGGATAAGTCCATTTCCCGAAAATATCGAGTCTCTAAGTAGTTAGCATGGATCGCTATGAAATACTAGGGTCAACCATCAAGACGCTGTATCTATTTACAGAAAAATAATTTAGAAAGGAATTGTGTTAAGATAAAATATTCCTCTGACTTGGGAGCTCCTGTATATACATGGGTACGACACATAGTAAAAAGATCATGAGAAGAGGAAGAAACATACATGGTATAGTTTTTGTGTACATCATAATAAGCGCTTTTTTTTTTTTTTTCCCTTGTATGTTTCCATGTTAAGATGAGGAAAAGGTATTGATGGAATGGCACAACAGTAAAACATGGTTGTGAAATTGTATATAATAGAGATTCTTAATACTCTATTAAATTGTGATTTAAATAATGGGATTAGGAGGCACGGATAAAAGACATAACACTAGCGGAGCAAAAAAATAGCTAGATGATAATAATGATAAGAGACAAAATAAAATTAAAAAGTAAAATAGTGTTAATAATGTTGAATAGTCTTAATGGATGGACATAATGGTTCTGCAGTGAATTACTGATAGGTGAGGGATACTTTTTTTTTTTTTATTATAATCTTTTTTTGTGTTATAATTTTTTTTTTTTTTTTTTTTTTTTTTAAAGTGCACTAAATAAATAAACGGGGACTAGAGAATTTAGAGTATGAGAGAAATAAATTATGAAATAAAAAAAGGAAAAAAAAAATAGAAATAGAAGTAGAAGGAAAAAAAAAAGGTAGAGAGGAAGAGAGAGGGGGGAGTAACAAAAAAAAAAGTTGAAAAATGATTTGGGATGTTGTTCATTGACTAAAGAATCATTCAGACTTACATTATGGTGTGAGTATGTTTCTTATATCATGAAACATTTATAAAATTTGGCGAGATAAAATTGGCTTTTTTATGACACCCAGAGGAACAGAACCACCAGTTCCACATGGGGTGTGCAAGGTAGGAGCAGTAAGAATATCTTCATATTGTTTGCTTATTTATTACAAGTAAAAAAAAAAGTTGGTCAGGTAGGAACAGAACCACCAGTTCCATCTGACAGAAAAGGCCGCCAGCAAAACAATAATCCAATAATCCCACGCCAATTAGTATCTCTGAAGCATCATCCATTGTAATCTCAAACACCATTTTCCTAATCTTGGTTAAACATTCAACAAAAATTTTAACTGTAAAATCTGAAGTCTTGTATTAAAAAAAAAAAACACCACCATTAGGCTATTACCTTGTGAGCAACAGCATAGTCAAGAACAAAATTCAATCTGTAAAATTCATCTTCCTGGGATCCCAAATCAAGGTTGACAATGGTCCTGCACTTGCATAACAACAATGCATAGAACCCATTGTTTCCTCTCTCTTTCTCGAAATAAAAAAAAATAAAATAAAGTAGAATAAAAAGGAAAAAAAAGGGTAAGAAAAAAAAAAATCTCTGGAAATTCTCTAGAAATAAAATAAATAAAAAATCTGCACTTGTGTTAGTATCATCCTCACCGATCCTTTGCACATATGGTTCAACAAATATATATGTGGCCAATATTGTCAGTATTCACTATGTCAATGTAATAACGGTTTGTGTCCATCCAACTACAAAACATTTTTGTCATAACAACTATTTAGTATTATCACTATTATCGTATGTCTAGTAACGTGTTGATTAAAGTCTCCTAATCCCGTAGAAGATATTCACTCATCTTAACGGATCTTTTTACCACATGTGGCAACACCACTGGATATACAAGAACTACATACAATTCTATCAGAATATTTTATCCCAACACAATTCCCCCAGGTTAATTTTTCTATAAATAGGCAGGTCTCTTTGGCTGAGCCCTCAGTATTCATGTGAACCACCCACTCTCGTCGACACTTTCGTGTTAGAAATGGAATCCTATACAGGGTTGCTTCCAAGGTTCCCAATTCTCCTAGACTGGATTTTTGGGTATGCCTCTTGACAACTGGTCGTAGTGCAACACTTTTTTTCAACATGGAGGAGAACGGTTGTTCTTTTAACATTTCCACATCGGTTACACAGTTCAAGTTATATATTATTATCTCCACTATTTCATTATCTAGAAATCAAACCAGGAAAATATTTTCCTTTGATTTTCTTTCGTTGCTGTCACTCTGAAATATTTTATATTTCCAGAGTCAATTTATTTTTTTCTTTTCCACTTTTGTGTTTATGGGTACTTGGATATTATTTATTTATGGATCGCGTGTAATGGGAGTTATTGGGCTGGTTTATTTGTATCTTCTGAAAGAAAGTGTGTTTAAAATAGACACTTATAAATTTTAAATATTATTTTGTGTCTCTTCCTTTTACATGGCTTACTTTCTTGCTATTTTGGACAAATAATTTTTTTTTTCTCGTTGGTGTCGAGGAGGTGACACAAAATAGAGTATCAAGAACAGAAGAACAGCCTTTGCTTTTAGTGTTTTTTTCTGGTACTAAAAAAAGAAAAGAAAAGGCATGAAAAATAGGGGAAAGAAATTCGAGTTACAATTACATTGTTGCAAAAAGAAACGTGTCACTATTTATTATGCAGTGTGAAACAATAGTTACAAAAGTGTTTTTGCGACAAAAGTAAGAAATTCTTGAGATTGTAGAATTTGTTATTGCATGCAGTTATAAGAGTGTAGTAGATCACCAAGAAGATTTTGTTATAGAAATTCATTATTTTTTTGATGTTTGGCCAAGTAAGTATAGAATTTATTGTAACCGCCCTTCCGTGTTGTTATCTGGAACTAATAGCAGTATTTTTAGATTTGTTTTAGGATATCGTTTTTGAAGACAGCAGAATGATATTTGTGAAATCGAGAAACACGTACTGTACTTAAAACTACTTAACAAGAATATGTGATCTGGTGTTTTACTTACTGTTCGAGTTAAAAAATTGCACAAAGACCACCACCCCTTTTCTTTCATTTTAACCGCCTTCGTTTTTATTCTCCCCTATTACACATACCATAGTAATCTTGGGTAATCTTTTTTTTGTTTTTATTTTGGAAGGATACTCGGCGGCTAATTCCACTAATTACAAGATGAAGAATGAATCTAATGATCCCTAAATTGATTATTGTTAATGAAGTCTAATTTTACTCTTATATATAGGCACATTTTCGGTTCTTCTGTTTTCAGACAAATCAGTAACCAACACTCACATTTCTCAAATTAGATATCATATCTTGAATAATACTTTCTTATTGGATAACCAAACTATGCGAATACATTCAATTCTTGTTATAATATTCGAAGTATGCACTTCTTTTCATAACACTTTAACAAACTGAACATTTCTTACTTCCCTCTTACTTTATTGTTTTATAGGAATATACATCCAGCATTCATAAACCAATTTGGAATGTATGTAGAAAAACATCAAACCCCAGTTTATGTGGACTACCAAGGAATAAAATCAGCACTACAAATCGTGATATTGCAAAAAACGAGCCATATATATATAATTATGAACGATAGTTGCGTGGGTAACCCGAAGGAGGGTCTGGCTTTTAAATTTTCTATGAAAAGACCCTTTAATCTTTTTTTTTTTTTTTTTGAAGGAGAAAATAGACTTGAGTGTGAAAACAACGAAATCATGTAAAGTGGGAGAGTTATATATTGATACACAACTATAGACAAATGAGGGAGGTGTATATGATTAAATATATATTTGCAAAGAGAGACACATTAAAAATACAATATCATATTAAAAATTGGCAATTAGGGGTCTTTGGAGAAGAAGGCCTCTCCCCCTATCACCAGATCACCCAGCCACTAGGGAGTTAAGAACCAGTGATAACTAAGATACCACTGGCCCATTACTAAACCCTAGCAACGTGGGTGTTGTTCCTTTAGATACTATACACATAAACTAAATAGAAGGAAGACTATAAAGAATATAAATGGCTCCAAAAAAAATTTGGAGGTCAAGTTCTAAGGGTACACGAACGTTATGACATATTCGTGTAGCCCTGAACCCAACTGAGCCGAATAAGTCCCAGGACACACGACCAAAAATAAATAAGTCCAACACCTATAAAACACGAAAGTAGAACGAACCAAATAAAAAAAACGTACAGAAAATAGAAAACACCTCAGGGAAGCCACGGAAATGGAATCTCCAGAACATCAGAACCTGGATTGATTTGTCAATAACTTACACAGTCTCGATGATAATATATAATAGAAGTGTGAGGTTGTATGGAAACAGCCCCCAATGTGAAAAAAGATTTACATCCCTACGACTGTTGTTCTAAGAAGCTTTTGTACCCTCACCGCCATCGGTAGAATTAAGAACCTGGAGCAAATCCCTGTAGAGGATAAGTCCATTTCCCGAAAATATCGAGTCTCTAAGTAGTTAGCATGGATCGCTATGAAATACTAGGGTCAACCATCAAGACGCTGTATCTATTTACAGAAAAATAATTTAGAAAGGAATTGTGTTAAGATAAAATATTCCTCTGACTTGGGAGCTCCTGTATATACATGGGTACGACACATAGTAAAAAGATCATGAGAAGAGGAAGAAACATACATGGTATAGTTTTTGTGTACATCATAATAAGCGCTTTTTTTTTTTTTTTTCCCTTGTATGTTTCCATGTTAAGATGAGGAAAAGGTATTGATGGAATGGCACAACAGTAAAACATGGTTGTGAAATTGTATATAATAGAGATTCTTAATACTCTATTAAATTGTGATTTAAATAATGGGATTAGGAGGCACGGATAAAAGACATAACACTAGCGGAGCAAAAAAATAGCTAGATGATAATAATGATAAGAGACAAAATAAAATTAAAAAGTAAAATAGTGTTAATAATGTTGAATAGTCTTAATGGATGGACATAATGGTTCTGCAGTGAATTACTGATAGGTGAGGGATACTTTTTTTTTTTTTATTATAATCTTTTTTTGTGTTATAATTTTTTTTTTTTTTTTTTTTTTTTTTTAAAGTGCACTAAATAAATAAACGGGGACTAGAGAATTTAGAGTATGAGAGAAATAAATTATGAAATAAAAAAAGGAAAAAAAAAATAGAAATAGAAGTAGAAGGAAAAAAAAAAGGTAGAGAGGAAGAGAGAGGGGGGAGTAACAAAAAAAAAAGTTGAAAAATGATTTGGGATGTTGTTCATTGACTAAAGAATCATTCAGACTTACATTATGGTGTGAGTATGTTTCTTATATCATGAAACATTTATAAAATTTGGCGAGATAAAATTGGCTTTTTTATGACACCCAGAGGAACAGAACCACCAGTTCCACATGGGGTGTGCAAGGTAGGAGCAGTAAGAATATCTTCATATTGTTTGCTTATTTATTACAAGTAAAAAAAAAAGTTGGTCAGGTAGGAACAGAACCACCAGTTCCATCTGACAGAAAAGGCCGCCAGCAAAACAATAATCCAATAATCCCACGCCAATTAGTATCTCTGAAGCATCATCCATTGTAATCTCAAACACCATTTTCCTAATCTTGGTTAAACATTCAACAAAAATTTTAACTGTAAAATCTGAAGTCTTGTATTAAAAAAAAAAAACACCACCATTAGGCTATTACCTTGTGAGCAACAGCATAGTCAAGAACAAAATTCAATCTGTAAAATTCATCTTCCTGGGATCCCAAATCAAGGTTGACAATGGTCCTGCACTTGCATAACAACAATGCATAGAACCCATTGTTTCCTCTCTCTTTCTCGAAATAAAAAAAAATAAAATAAAGTAGAATAAAAAGGAAAAAAAAGGGTAAGAAAAAAAAAAATCTCTGGAAATTCTCTAGAAATAAAATAAATAAAAAATCTGCACTTGTGTTAGTATCATCCTCACCGATCCTTTGCACATATGGTTCAACAAATATATATGTGGCCAATATTGTCAGTATTCACTATGTCAATGTAATAACGGTTTGTGTCCATCCAACTACAAAACATTTTTGTCATAACAACTATTTAGTATTATCACTATTATCGTATGTCTAGTAACGTGTTGATTAAAGTCTCCTAATCCCGTAGAAGATATTCACTCATCTTAACGGATCTTTTTACCACATGTGGCAACACCACTGGATATACAAGAACTACATACAATTCTATCAGAATATTTTATCCCAACACAATTCCCCCAGGTTAATTTTTCTATAAATAGGCAGGTCTCTTTGGCTGAGCCCTCAGTATTCATGTGAACCACCCACTCTCGTCGACACTTTCGTGTTAGAAATGGAATCCTATACAGGGTTGCTTCCAAGGTTCCCAATTCTCCTAGACTGGATTTTTGGGTATGCCTCTTGACAACTGGTCGTAGTGCAACACTTTTTTTCAACATGGAGGAGAACGGTTGTTCTTTTAACATTTCCACATCGGTTACACAGTTCAAGTTATATATTATTATCTCCACTATTTCATTATCTAGAAATCAAACCAGGAAAATATTTTCCTTTGATTTTCTTTCGTTGCTGTCACTCTGAAATATTTTATATTTCCAGAGTCAATTTATTTTTTTCTTTTCCACTTTTGTGTTTATGGGTACTTGGATATTATTTATTTATGGATCGCGTGTAATGGGAGTTATTGGGCTGGTTTATTTGTATCTTCTGAAAGAAAGTGTGTTTAAAATAGACACTTATAAATTTTAAATATTATTTTGTGTCTCTTCCTTTTACATGGCTTACTTTCTTGCTATTTTGGACAAATAATTTTTTTTTTCTCGTTGGTGTCGAGGAGGTGACACAAAATAGAGTATCAAGAACAGAAGAACAGCCTTTGCTTTTAGTGTTTTTTTCTGGTACTAAAAAAAGAAAAGAAAAGGCATGAAAAATAGGGGAAAGAAATTCGAGTTACAATTACATTGTTGCAAAAAGAAACGTGTCACTATTTATTATGCAGTGTGAAACAATAGTTACAAAAGTGTTTTTGCGACAAAAGTAAGAAATTCTTGAGATTGTAGAATTTGTTATTGCATGCAGTTATAAGAGTGTAGTAGATCACCAAGAAGATTTTGTTATAGAAATTCATTATTTTTTTGATGTTTGGCCAAGTAAGTATAGAATTTATTGTAACCGCCCTTCCGTGTTGTTATCTGGAACTAATAGCAGTATTTTTAGATTTGTTTTAGGATATCGTTTTTGAAGACAGCAGAATGATATTTGTGAAATCGAGAAACACGTACTGTACTTAAAACTACTTAACAAGAATATGTGATCTGGTGTTTTACTTACTGTTCGAGTTAAAAAATTGCACAAAGACCACCACCCCTTTTCTTTCATTTTAACCGCCTTCGTTTTTATTCTCCCCTATTACACATACCATAGTAATCTTGGGTAATCTTTTTTTTGTTTTTATTTTGGAAGGATACTCGGCGGCTAATTCCACTAATTACAAGATGAAGAATGAATCTAATGATCCCTAAATTGATTATTGTTAATGAAGTCTAATTTTACTCTTATATATAGGCACATTTTCGGTTCTTCTGTTTTCAGACAAATCAGTAACCAACACTCACATTTCTCAAATTAGATATCATATCTTGAATAATACTTTCTTATTGGATAACCAAACTATGCGAATACATTCAATTCTTGTTATAATATTCGAAGTATGCACTTCTTTTCATAACACTTTAACAAACTGAACATTTCTTACTTCCCTCTTACTTTATTGTTTTATAGGAATATACATCCAGCATTCATAAACCAATTTGGAATGTATGTAGAAAAACATCAAACCCCAGTTTATGTGGACTACCAAGGAATAAAATCAGCACTACAAATCGTGATATTGCAAAAAACGAGCCATATATATATAATTATGAACGATAGTTGCGTGGGTAACCCGAAGGAGGGTCTGGCTTTTAAATTTTCTATGAAAAGACCCTTTAATCTTTTTTTTTTTTTTTTTGAAGGAGAAAATAGACTTGAGTGTGAAAACAACGAAATCATGTAAAGTGGGAGAGTTATATATTGATACACAACTATAGACAAATGAGGGAGGTGTATATGATTAAATATATATTTGCAAAGAGAGACACATTAAAAATACAATATCATATTAAAAATTGGCAATTAGGGGTCTTTGGAGAAGAAGGCCTCTCCCCCTATCACCAGATCACCCAGCCACTAGGGAGTTAAGAACCAGTGATAACTAAGATACCACTGGCCCATTACTAAACCCTAGCAACGTGGGTGTTGTTCCTTTAGATACTATACACATAAACTAAATAGAAGGAAGACTATAAAGAATATAAATGGCTCCAAAAAAAATTTGGAGGTCAAGTTCTAAGGGTACACGAACGTTATGACATATTCGTGTAGCCCTGAACCCAACTGAGCCGAATAAGTCCCAGGACACACGACCAAAAATAAATAAGTCCAACACCTATAAAACACGAAAGTAGAACGAACCAAATAAAAAAAACGTACAGAAAATAGAAAACACCTCAGGGAAGCCACGGAAATGGAATCTCCAGAACATCAGAACCTGGATTGATTTGTCAATAACTTACACAGTCTCGATGATAATATATAATAGAAGTGTGAGGTTGTATGGAAACAGCCCCCAATGTGAAAAAAGATTTACATCCCTACGACTGTTGTTCTAAGAAGCTTTTGTACCCTCACCGCCATCGGTAGAATTAAGAACCTGGAGCAAATCCCTGTAGAGGATAAGTCCATTTCCCGAAAATATCGAGTCTCTAAGTAGTTAGCATGGATCGCTATGAAATACTAGGGTCAACCATCAAGACGCTGTATCTATTTACAGAAAAATAATTTAGAAAGGAATTGTGTTAAGATAAAATATTCCTCTGACTTGGGAGCTCCTGTATATACATGGGTACGACACATAGTAAAAAGATCATGAGAAGAGGAAGAAACATACATGGTATAGTTTTTGTGTACATCATAATAAGCGCTTTTTTTTTTTTTTTTCCCTTGTATGTTTCCATGTTAAGATGAGGAAAAGGTATTGATGGAATGGCACAACAGTAAAACATGGTTGTGAAATTGTATATAATAGAGATTCTTAATACTCTATTAAATTGTGATTTAAATAATGGGATTAGGAGGCACGGATAAAAGACATAACACTAGCGGAGCAAAAAAATAGCTAGATGATAATAATGATAAGAGACAAAATAAAATTAAAAAGTAAAATAGTGTTAATAATGTTGAATAGTCTTAATGGATGGACATAATGGTTCTGCAGTGAATTACTGATAGGTGAGGGATACTTTTTTTTTTTTTATTATAATCTTTTTTTGTGTTATAATTTTTTTTTTTTTTTTTTTTTTTTTTAAAGTGCACTAAATAAATAAACGGGGACTAGAGAATTTAGAGTATGAGAGAAATAAATTATGAAATAAAAAAAGGAAAAAAAAAATAGAAATAGAAGTAGAAGGAAAAAAAAAAGGTAGAGAGGAAGAGAGAGGGGGGAGTAACAAAAAAAAAAGTTGAAAAATGATTTGGGATGTTGTTCATTGACTAAAGAATCATTCAGACTTACATTATGGTGTGAGTATGTTTCTTATATCATGAAACATTTATAAAATTTGGCGAGATAAAATTGGCTTTTTTATGACACCCAGAGGAACAGAACCACCAGTTCCACATGGGGTGTGCAAGGTAGGAGCAGTAAGAATATCTTCATATTGTTTGCTTATTTATTACAAGTAAAAAAAAAAGTTGGTCAGGTAGGAACAGAACCACCAGTTCCATCTGACAGAAAAGGCCGCCAGCAAAACAATAATCCAATAATCCCACGCCAATTAGTATCTCTGAAGCATCATCCATTGTAATCTCAAACACCATTTTCCTAATCTTGGTTAAACATTCAACAAAAATTTTAACTGTAAAATCTGAAGTCTTGTATTAAAAAAAAAAAACACCACCATTAGGCTATTACCTTGTGAGCAACAGCATAGTCAAGAACAAAATTCAATCTGTAAAATTCATCTTCCTGGGATCCCAAATCAAGGTTGACAATGGTCCTGCACTTGCATAACAACAATGCATAGAACCCATTGTTTCCTCTCTCTTTCTCGAAATAAAAAAAAATAAAATAAAGTAGAATAAAAAGGAAAAAAAAGGGTAAGAAAAAAAAAAATCTCTGGAAATTCTCTAGAAATAAAATAAATAAAAAATCTGCACTTGTGTTAGTATCATCCTCACCGATCCTTTGCACATATGGTTCAACAAATATATATGTGGCCAATATTGTCAGTATTCACTATGTCAATGTAATAACGGTTTGTGTCCATCCAACTACAAAACATTTTTGTCATAACAACTATTTAGTATTATCACTATTATCGTATGTCTAGTAACGTGTTGATTAAAGTCTCCTAATCCCGTAGAAGATATTCACTCATCTTAACGGATCTTTTTACCACATGTGGCAACACCACTGGATATACAAGAACTACATACAATTCTATCAGAATATTTTATCCCAACACAATTCCCCCAGGTTAATTTTTCTATAAATAGGCAGGTCTCTTTGGCTGAGCCCTCAGTATTCATGTGAACCACCCACTCTCGTCGACACTTTCGTGTTAGAAATGGAATCCTATACAGGGTTGCTTCCAAGGTTCCCAATTCTCCTAGACTGGATTTTTGGGTATGCCTCTTGACAACTGGTCGTAGTGCAACACTTTTTTTCAACATGGAGGAGAACGGTTGTTCTTTTAACATTTCCACATCGGTTACACAGTTCAAGTTATATATTATTATCTCCACTATTTCATTATCTAGAAATCAAACCAGGAAAATATTTTCCTTTGATTTTCTTTCGTTGCTGTCACTCTGAAATATTTTATATTTCCAGAGTCAATTTATTTTTTTCTTTTCCACTTTTGTGTTTATGGGTACTTGGATATTATTTATTTATGGATCGCGTGTAATGGGAGTTATTGGGCTGGTTTATTTGTATCTTCTGAAAGAAAGTGTGTTTAAAATAGACACTTATAAATTTTAAATATTATTTTGTGTCTCTTCCTTTTACATGGCTTACTTTCTTGCTATTTTGGACAAATAATTTTTTTTTTCTCGTTGGTGTCGAGGAGGTGACACAAAATAGAGTATCAAGAACAGAAGAACAGCCTTTGCTTTTAGTGTTTTTTTCTGGTACTAAAAAAAGAAAAGAAAAGGCATGAAAAATAGGGGAAAGAAATTCGAGTTACAATTACATTGTTGCAAAAAGAAACGTGTCACTATTTATTATGCAGTGTGAAACAATAGTTACAAAAGTGTTTTTGCGACAAAAGTAAGAAATTCTTGAGATTGTAGAATTTGTTATTGCATGCAGTTATAAGAGTGTAGTAGATCACCAAGAAGATTTTGTTATAGAAATTCATTATTTTTTTGATGTTTGGCCAAGTAAGTATAGAATTTATTGTAACCGCCCTTCCGTGTTGTTATCTGGAACTAATAGCAGTATTTTTAGATTTGTTTTAGGATATCGTTTTTGAAGACAGCAGAATGATATTTGTGAAATCGAGAAACACGTACTGTACTTAAAACTACTTAACAAGAATATGTGATCTGGTGTTTTACTTACTGTTCGAGTTAAAAAATTGCACAAAGACCACCACCCCTTTTCTTTCATTTTAACCGCCTTCGTTTTTATTCTCCCCTATTACACATACCATAGTAATCTTGGGTAATCTTTTTTTTGTTTTTATTTTGGAAGGATACTCGGCGGCTAATTCCACTAATTACAAGATGAAGAATGAATCTAATGATCCCTAAATTGATTATTGTTAATGAAGTCTAATTTTACTCTTATATATAGGCACATTTTCGGTTCTTCTGTTTTCAGACAAATCAGTAACCAACACTCACATTTCTCAAATTAGATATCATATCTTGAATAATACTTTCTTATTGGATAACCAAACTATGCGAATACATTCAATTCTTGTTATAATATTCGAAGTATGCACTTCTTTTCATAACACTTTAACAAACTGAACATTTCTTACTTCCCTCTTACTTTATTGTTTTATAGGAATATACATCCAGCATTCATAAACCAATTTGGAATGTATGTAGAAAAACATCAAACCCCAGTTTATGTGGACTACCAAGGAATAAAATCAGCACTACAAATCGTGATATTGCAAAAAACGAGCTATATATATATAATTATGAACGATAGTTGCGTGGGTAACCCGAAGGAGGGTCTGGCTTTTAAATTTTCTATGAAAAGACCCTTTAATCTTTTTTTTTTTTTTTTTGAAGGAGAAAATAGACTTGAGTGTGAAAACAACGAAATCATGTAAAGTGGGAGAGTTATATATTGATACACAACTATAGACAAATGAGGGAGGTGTATATGATTAAATATATATTTGCAAAGAGAGACACATTAAAAATACAATATCATATTAAAAATTGGCAATTAGGGGTCTTTGGAGAAGAAGGCCTCTCCCCCTATCACCAGATCACCCAGCCACTAGGGAGTTAAGAACCAGTGATAACTAAGATATGTTACGATTTAAGATTTGTGGAGTAATAACCTATAAGTTATAACGGAACATCATAAACCGTATATTTTATAAGTAGTCGCTCACCTGTATTAAATAATACAAACATTATATACTAAACTATGTAAAGAGTATATAAAGTGGTAGATAAAAGAAATTATTTCTAATTTCTGTATCTCGACTATTTATATTTTTCTAAAAAATAATTTTGTGAAAAATTTTCACAAAATTTTCATTGAGTCAGGGTAATATCTCAACACCCTCCCTTACACGGTACTCAATGATTGTAGATATATGTGCCAGATGATTTATTAATCCCTTTTGATTAACTATTGGTATTACTTGGCACATATGTAAACTATATTGAAAATGTTTGATCTTTTAAGCTGCTTGATAAATACATAGGTTTCTGCAGAAATATCTTTCCATTTTTCTTTTTAGTAGTATTATTAAGGTAATCCTGAATACCCACGGTTTGCTCAACAATGATACAAGCTTGGTAACTGAGTTCATGACGTAAATCTTTTAGAGTGGCAACATAATATAAATTGAAAATTTGGCTGTGACGTTCTTGATAGATGTAACTGAAGCTAGATATTTAATGGTGTGATTGAAACATTTCTAAATGTGAATATACCTGGATTAGGAAGTTTCGTGGTAAGAGTATTCTATTGAAAGCTGAATGTCCTATTTTTAAAAATGATTATAAACACTCTGTAATAAAAGCAGCATTTGAATAGTGACATGTCAACTAAGGATCTAAAGAGAATAGTTGTCGATCTTTAGTCCTCGAAATAATATTTAAAGAGACGTCAGAGATGAGTAATCTAATATCCTATTGACCTTTCCAAATTATGCCATAAAGTTTGTTCATACTGTACCCTGTAAAAGAATACGATACAATTATTTATTTGTCATGACTCTTCAAAAACAAAGACGGCATTATGTCTTAGAAAAATGGAGATGAAAATTGAAATGAAGGATAAACTGTTAGAAAAGAGTAGAATTGAAAATGGCAGTTGTAAAGAAGTATTCCCTCCCTTACAGTAAAATTACAATGAAGGTTAGAAAAGGGACTTTACGCAGTGAAAATTTTAAACCTGTTAAACTCTGACGATGAAAATGGCAATGTTGAAAGACAAGAAATTGAGAACCTAATCTAGCTGCCAGATAATTAAAATTTGAAAGTAACAATAAGAATATATGAGAAAGCAAATCAGTCCATGTGTATGAAAATATTTACTGGTATGTCTAAATATTATCTCATGGCTGACCGTTTTATGATAAATGACCTTGTAGTGATTTATGTGAAATGAAAATGTGAGCAGCTAGACGTAATTAATTCTTGCAATCTGGTAATAATCCAATGACAGAAGAAGAGAAATAGTATTCTATATTTCTTTGGAATACTTCATGTCGTTTGAAACAATTGAATTAAATGTGTGGTTATGAAAAATAGAGTTTATATTGTTACTCTATGGTACGATTTTGTTTAACATGGATTATCACGGTGCGATTTAGTCAAAATAATAGCGAGTGGATTGTGGCGATCAGAATGTATACAGTGTTCCCCCCGTTCTGGAGACACACCACTTATGTAATGAAATAGTACTAAAAAGATATAGCCTGAAATTATAAAGCCGTATTAAACCAATGAATAGTCGTAGATCATCGAGAGATAGGGAAAATAGTGAATACGTTGGAGATGAATGGTAATCCTATAGTGGTGATAGTATGGCAATTAGATATAAATCATGTTCTTCTATGCTGTATATTGTGCCCATATTGTCGGATAGTATATGTGCCTGTAACATATAAATCATATGGGGCTTGGATGGTTGCCTGTCATAATGAAGGAGCTGAACATAATATTTAAAGCACGATCGGACAGAGTTTCAACCCTAGTGTGAAAGTTATTATAAGAACATGTATGGTATAGTGAAAGCTGTTGTAGTGTGATCTGTGGTGATCGATAAAAACAATTTGATAAACAACTTTTAGACGTAGGCAAATACTACACTGTTAGGATTAGCAACATGGATAAGTTAGTTCAACTATCGGTTTATGATAATGCAACCGATGTTAGTGTGGTAAAATGACATAATGAATGCAGCACTTGGTGATCGACAAATATAAATACGGACAGAATTAGGCCAATGAGTAATTGGAATTGAAAACAAGCACACAATATATGTTAAATCAAACTGAAACGCTGAATGATTTTTCTGACTCGACGTAATACTTAATTTACAAACCTCTCATGCGTAGGATAGTACACGTAATGAATCCGTGTAAATCTCATGTAGCAGGCTAATTAAACAACTCGAAAAATAGTCAACAAATGCATTCTTCAACATTGGAATACTAAATAAACAAACCTTTGTAGCTGTTCATACCTTGGATATTACATGTGCATTTGACATATAAATCATATGAAACTAAAAATACTACCTTAGAAAATAATTAAAAGATGTTGTTATTGTAAATTGAATGCATTGACAGTATAGTGAACTAGAATCATCATTCATACACTTGGATAGTATATGCTCTAAAGACATATATATCGTATGAACGTAACCAACTAATCAAGTTGAGTAGGATACATCAGAGCAGCAGCTAAAAATGCATTTCAAATGATATGTAGGTGACAGACTATTATTTTAAAATGGAACCTTGCAAAGCAACATAAGGTTAATTGGGAAAAGTATTAGTGGCCATTATGGAAACAGTTATTATAAATGTATTAAGCAGCTGGAGAAAGGTGTATAAGCAGCGATAATGATTAACACCTTTATGGGTAACAACCTTACATAAAGAGAAGAAGGTAAAGTAAGGTTGACGTATTCATATGTATCAGTACATACATTATCTGATACATAAAGGAAGTCGCATCAGGGCTCATAACCTGTTACGATTTAAGATTTGTGGAGTAATAACCTATAAGTTATAACGGAACATCATAAACCGTATATTTTATAAGTAGTCGCTCACCTGTATTAAATAATACAAACATTATATACTAAACTATGTAAAGAGTATATAAAGTGGTAGATAAAAGAAATTATTTCTAATTTCTGTATCTCGACTATTTATATTTTTCTAAAAAATAATTTTGTGAAAAATTTTCACAAAATTTTCATTGAGTCAGGGTAATATCTCAACAAGATACCACTGGCCCATTACTAAACCCTAGCAACGTGGGTGTTGTTCCTTTAGATACTATACACATAAACTAAATAGAAGGAAGACTATAAAGAATATAAATGGCTCCAAAAAAAATTTGGAGGTCAAGTTCTAAGGGTACACGAACGTTATGACATATTCGTGTAGCCCTGAACCCAACTGAGCCGAATAAGTCCCAGGACACACGACCAAAAATAAATAAGTCCAACACCTATAAAACACGAAAGTAGAACGAACCAAATAAAAAAAACGTACAGAAAATAGAAAACACCTCAGGGAAGCCACGGAAATGGAATCTCCAGAACATCAGAACCTGGATTGATTTGTCAATAACTTACACAGTCTCGATGATAATATATAATAGAAGTGTGAGGTTGTATGGAAACAGCCCCCAATGTGAAAAAAGATTTACATCCCTACGACTGTTGTTCTAAGAAGCTTTTGTACCCTCACCGCCATCGGTAGAATTAAGAACCTGGAGCAAATCCCTGTAGAGGATAAGTCCATTTCCCGAAAATATCGAGTCTCTAAGTAGTTAGCATGGATCGCTATGAAATACTAGGGTCAACCATCAAGACGCTGTATCTATTTACAGAAAAATAATTTAGAAAGGAATTGTGTTAAGATAAAATATTCCTCTGACTTGGGAGCTCCTGTATATACATGGGTACGACACATAGTAAAAAGATCATGAGAAGAGGAAGAAACATACATGGTATAGTTTTTGTGTACATCATAATAAGCGCTTTTTTTTTTTTTTTCCCTTGTATGTTTCCATGTTAAGATGAGGAAAAGGTATTGATGGAATGGCACAACAGTAAAACATGGTTGTGAAATTGTATATAATAGAGATTCTTAATACTCTATTAAATTGTGATTTAAATAATGGGATTAGGAGGCACGGATAAAAGACATAACACTAGCGGAGCAAAAAAATAGCTAGATGATAATAATGATAAGAGACAAAATAAAATTAAAAAGTAAAATAGTGTTAATAATGTTGAATAGTCTTAATGGATGGACATAATGGTTCTGCAGTGAATTACTGATAGGTGAGGGATACTTTTTTTTTTTTTATTATAATCTTTTTTTGTGTTATAATTTTTTTTTTTTTTTTTTTTTTTTTTTAAAGTGCACTAAATAAATAAACGGGGACTAGAGAATTTAGAGTATGAGAGAAATAAATTATGAAATAAAAAAAGGAAAAAAAAAATAGAAATAGAAGTAGAAGGAAAAAAAAAAGGTAGAGAGGAAGAGAGAGGGGGGAGTAACAAAAAAAAAAGTTGAAAAATGATTTGGGATGTTGTTCATTGACTAAAGAATCATTCAGACTTACATTATGGTGTGAGTATGTTTCTTATATCATGAAACATTTATAAAATTTGGCGAGATAAAATTGGCTTTTTTATGACACCCAGAGGAACAGAACCACCAGTTCCACATGGGGTGTGCAAGGTAGGAGCAGTAAGAATATCTTCGTATTGTTTGCTTATTTATTACAAGTAAAAAAAAAAGTTGGTCAGGTAGGAACAGAACCACCAGTTCCATCTGACAGAAAAGGCCGCCAGCAAAACAATAATCCAATAATCCCACGCCAATTAGTATCTCTGAAGCATCATCCATTGTAATCTCAAACACCATTTTCCTAATCTTGGTTAAACATTCAACAAAAATTTTAACTGTAAAATCTGAAGTCTTGTATTAAAAAAAAAAAACACCACCATTAGGCTATTACCTTGTGAGCAACAGCATAGTCAAGAACAAAATTCAATCTGTAAAATTCATCTTCCTGGGATCCCAAATCAAGGTTGACAATGGTCCTGCACTTGCATAACAACAATGCATAGAACCCATTGTTTCCTCTCTCTTTCTCGAAATAAAAAAAAATAAAATAAAGTAGAATAAAAAGGAAAAAAAAGGGTAAGAAAAAAAAAAATCTCTGGAAATTCTCTAGAAATAAAATAAATAAAAAATCTGCACTTGTGTTAGTATCATCCTCACCGATCCTTTGCACATATGGTTCAACAAATATATATGTGGCCAATATTGTCAGTATTCACTATGTCAATGTAATAACGGTTTGTGTCCATCCAACTACAAAACATTTTTGTCATAACAACTATTTAGTATTATCACTATTATCGTATGTCTAGTAACGTGTTGATTAAAGTCTCCTAATCCCGTAGAAGATATTCACTCATCTTAACGGATCTTTTTACCACATGTGGCAACACCACTGGATATACAAGAACTACATACAATTCTATCAGAATATTTTATCCCAACACAATTCCCCCAGGTTAATTTTTCTATAAATAGGCAGGTCTCTTTGGCTGAGCCCTCAGTATTCATGTGAACCACCCACTCTCGTCGACACTTTCGTGTTAGAAATGGAATCCTATACAGGGTTGCTTCCAAGGTTCCCAATTCTCCTAGACTGGATTTTTGGGTATGCCTCTTGACAACTGGTCGTAGTGCAACACTTTTTTTCAACATGGAGGAGAACGGTTGTTCTTTTAACATTTCCACATCGGTTACACAGTTCAAGTTATATATTATTATCTCCACTATTTCATTATCTAGAAATCAAACCAGGAAAATATTTTCCTTTGATTTTCTTTCGTTGCTGTCACTCTGAAATATTTTATATTTCCAGAGTCAATTTATTTTTTTCTTTTCCACTTTTGTGTTTATGGGTACTTGGATATTATTTATTTATGGATCGCGTGTAATGGGAGTTATTGGGCTGGTTTATTTGTATCTTCTGAAAGAAAGTGTGTTTAAAATAGACACTTATAAATTTTAAATATTATTTTGTGTCTCTTCCTTTTACATGGCTTACTTTCTTGCTATTTTGGACAAATAATTTTTTTTTTCTCGTTGGTGTCGAGGAGGTGACACAAAATAGAGTATCAAGAACAGAAGAACAGCCTTTGCTTTTAGTGTTTTTTTCTGGTACTAAAAAAAGAAAAGAAAAGGCATGAAAAATAGGGGAAAGAAATTCGAGTTACAATTACATTGTTGCAAAAAGAAACGTGTCACTATTTATTATGCAGTGTGAAACAATAGTTACAAAAGTGTTTTTGCGACAAAAGTAAGAAATTCTTGAGATTGTAGAATTTGTTATTGCATGCAGTTATAAGAGTGTAGTAGATCACCAAGAAGATTTTGTTATAGAAATTCATTATTTTTTTGATGTTTGGCCAAGTAAGTATAGAATTTATTGTAACCGCCCTTCCGTGTTGTTATCTGGAACTAATAGCAGTATTTTTAGATTTGTTTTAGGATATCGTTTTTGAAGACAGCAGAATGATATTTGTGAAATCGAGAAACACGTACTGTACTTAAAACTACTTAACAAGAATATGTGATCTGGTGTTTTACTTACTGTTCGAGTTAAAAAATTGCACAAAGACCACCACCCCTTTTCTTTCATTTTAACCGCCTTCGTTTTTATTCTCCCCTATTACACATACCATAGTAATCTTGGGTAATCTTTTTTTTGTTTTTATTTTGGAAGGATACTCGGCGGCTAATTCCACTAATTACAAGATGAAGAATGAATCTAATGATCCCTAAATTGATTATTGTTAATGAAGTCTAATTTTACTCTTATATATAGGCACATTTTCGGTTCTTCTGTTTTCAGACAAATCAGTAACCAACACTCACATTTCTCAAATTAGATATCATATCTTGAATAATACTTTCTTATTGGATAACCAAACTATGCGAATACATTCAATTCTTGTTATAATATTCGAAGTATGCACTTCTTTTCATAACACTTTAACAAACTGAACATTTCTTACTTCCCTCTTACTTTATTGTTTTATAGGAATATACATCCAGCATTCATAAACCAATTTGGAATGTATGTAGAAAAACATCAAACCCCAGTTTATGTGGACTACCAAGGAATAAAATCAGCACTACAAATCGTGATATTGCAAAAAACGAGCCATATATATATAATTATGAACGATAGTTGCGTGGGTAACCCGAAGGAGGGTCTGGCTTTTAAATTTTCTATGAAAAGACCCTTTAATCTTTTTTTTTTTTTTTTTGAAGGAGAAAATAGACTTGAGTGTGAAAACAACGAAATCATGTAAAGTGGGAGAGTTATATATTGATACACAACTATAGACAAATGAGGGAGGTGTATATGATTAAATATATATTTGCAAAGAGAGACACATTAAAAATACAATATCATATTAAAAATTGGCAATTAGGGGTCTTTGGAGAAGAAGGCCTCTCCCCCTATCACCAGATCACCCAGCCACTAGGGAGTTAAGAACCAGTGATAACTAAGATATGTTACGATTTAAGATTTGTGGAGTAATAACCTATAAGTTATAACGGAACATCATAAACCGTATATTTTATAAGTAGTCGCTCACCTGTATTAAATAATACAAACATTATATACTAAACTATGTAAAGAGTATATAAAGTGGTAGATAAAAGAAATTATTTCTAATTTCTGTATCTCGACTATTTATATTTTTCTAAAAAATAATTTTGTGAAAAATTTTCACAAAATTTTCATTGAGTCAGGGTAATATCTCAACACCCTCCCTTACACGGTACTCAATGATTGTAGATATATGTGCCAGATGATTTATTAATCCCTTTTGATTAACTATTGGTATTACTTGGCACATATGTAAACTATATTGAAAATGTTTGATCTTTTAAGCTGCTTGATAAATACATAGGTTTCTGCAGAAATATCTTTCCATTTTTCTTTTTAGTAGTATTATTAAGGTAATCCTGAATACCCACGGTTTGCTCAACAATGATACAAGCTTGGTAACTGAGTTCATGACGTAAATCTTTTAGAGTGGCAACATAATATAAATTGAAAATTTGGCTGTGACGTTCTTGATAGATGTAACTGAAGCTAGATATTTAATGGTGTGATTGAAACATTTCTAAATGTGAATATACCTGGATTAGGAAGTTTCGTGGTAAGAGTATTCTATTGAAAGCTGAATGTCCTATTTTTAAAAATGATTATAAACACTCTGTAATAAAAGCAGCATTTGAATAGTGACATGTCAACTAAGGATCTAAAGAGAATAGTTGTCGATCTTTAGTCCTCGAAATAATATTTAAAGAGACGTCAGAGATGAGTAATCTAATATCCTATTGACCTTTCCAAATTATGCCATAAAGTTTGTTCATACTGTACCCTGTAAAAGAATACGATACAATTATTTATTTGTCATGACTCTTCAAAAACAAAGACGGCATTATGTCTTAGAAAAATGGAGATGAAAATTGAAATGAAGGATAAACTGTTAGAAAAGAGTAGAATTGAAAATGGCAGTTGTAAAGAAGTATTCCCTCCCTTACAGTAAAATTACAATGAAGGTTAGAAAAGGGACTTTACGCAGTGAAAATTTTAAACCTGTTAAACTCTGACGATGAAAATGGCAATGTTGAAAGACAAGAAATTGAGAACCTAATCTAGCTGCCAGATAATTAAAATTTGAAAGTAACAATAAGAATATATGAGAAAGCAAATCAGTCCATGTGTATGAAAATATTTACTGGTATGTCTAAATATTATCTCATGGCTGACCGTTTTATGATAAATGACCTTGTAGTGATTTATGTGAAATGAAAATGTGAGCAGCTAGACGTAATTAATTCTTGCAATCTGGTAATAATCCAATGACAGAAGAAGAGAAATAGTATTCTATATTTCTTTGGAATACTTCATGTCGTTTGAAACAATTGAATTAAATGTGTGGTTATGAAAAATAGAGTTTATATTGTTACTCTATGGTACGATTTTGTTTAACATGGATTATCACGGTGCGATTTAGTCAAAATAATAGCGAGTGGATTGTGGCGATCAGAATGTATACAGTGTTCCCCCCGTTCTGGAGACACACCACTTATGTAATGAAATAGTACTAAAAAGATATAGCCTGAAATTATAAAGCCGTATTAAACCAATGAATAGTCGTAGATCATCGAGAGATAGGGAAAATAGTGAATACGTTGGAGATGAATGGTAATCCTATAGTGGTGATAGTATGGCAATTAGATATAAATCATGTTCTTCTATGCTGTATATTGTGCCCATATTGTCGGATAGTATATGTGCCTGTAACATATAAATCATATGGGGCTTGGATGGTTGCCTGTCATAATGAAGGAGCTGAACATAATATTTAAAGCACGATCGGACAGAGTTTCAACCCTAGTGTGAAAGTTATTATAAGAACATGTATGGTATAGTGAAAGCTGTTGTAGTGTGATCTGTGGTGATCGATAAAAACAATTTGATAAACAACTTTTAGACGTAGGCAAATACTACACTGTTAGGATTAGCAACATGGATAAGTTAGTTCAACTATCGGTTTATGATAATGCAACCGATGTTAGTGTGGTAAAATGACATAATGAATGCAGCACTTGGTGATCGACAAATATAAATACGGACAGAATTAGGCCAATGAGTAATTGGAATTGAAAACAAGCACACAATATATGTTAAATCAAACTGAAACGCTGAATGATTTTTCTGACTCGACGTAATACTTAATTTACAAACCTCTCATGCGTAGGATAGTACACGTAATGAATCCGTGTAAATCTCATGTAGCAGGCTAATTAAACAACTCGAAAAATAGTCAACAAATGCATTCTTCAACATTGGAATACTAAATAAACAAACCTTTGTAGCTGTTCATACCTTGGATATTACATGTGCATTTGACATATAAATCATATGAAACTAAAAATACTACCTTAGAAAATAATTAAAAGATGTTGTTATTGTAAATTGAATGCATTGACAGTATAGTGAACTAGAATCATCATTCATACACTTGGATAGTATATGCTCTAAAGACATATATATCGTATGAACGTAACCAACTAATCAAGTTGAGTAGGATACATCAGAGCAGCAGCTAAAAATGCATTTCAAATGATATGTAGGTGACAGACTATTATTTTAAAATGGAACCTTGCAAAGCAACATAAGGTTAATTGGGAAAAGTATTAGTGGCCATTATGGAAACAGTTATTATAAATGTATTAAGCAGCTGGAGAAAGGTGTATAAGCAGCGATAATGATTAACACCTTTATGGGTAACAACCTTACATAAAGAGAAGAAGGTAAAGTAAGGTTGACGTATTCATATGTATCAGTACATACATTATCTGATACATAAAGGAAGTCGCATCAGGGCTCATAACCTGTTACGATTTAAGATTTGTGGAGTAATAACCTATAAGTTATAACGGAACATCATAAACCGTATATTTTATAAGTAGTCGCTCACCTGTATTAAATAATACAAACATTATATACTAAACTATGTAAAGAGTATATAAAGTGGTAGATAAAAGAAATTATTTCTAATTTCTGTATCTCGACTATTTATATTTTTCTAAAAAATAATTTTGTGAAAAATTTTCACAAAATTTTCATTGAGTCAGGGTAATATCTCAACAAGATACCACTGGCCCATTACTAAACCCTAGCAACGTGGGTGTTGTTCCTTTAGATACTATACACATAAACTAAATAGAAGGAAGACTATAAAGAATATAAATGGCTCCAAAAAAAATTTGGAGGTCAAGTTCTAAGGGTACACGAACGTTATGACATATTCGTGTAGCCCTGAACCCAACTGAGCCGAATAAGTCCCAGGACACACGACCAAAAATAAATAAGTCCAACACCTATAAAACACGAAAGTAGAACGAACCAAATAAAAAAAACGTACAGAAAATAGAAAACACCTCAGGGAAGCCACGGAAATGGAATCTCCAGAACATCAGAACCTGGATTGATTTGTCAATAACTTACACAGTCTCGATGATAATATATAATAGAAGTGTGAGGTTGTATGGAAACAGCCCCCAATGTGAAAAAAGATTTACATCCCTACGACTGTTGTTCTAAGAAGCTTTTGTACCCTCACCGCCATCGGTAGAATTAAGAACCTGGAGCAAATCCCTGTAGAGGATAAGTCCATTTCCCGAAAATATCGAGTCTCTAAGTAGTTAGCATGGATCGCTATGAAATACTAGGGTCAACCATCAAGACGCTGTATCTATTTACAGAAAAATAATTTAGAAAGGAATTGTGTTAAGATAAAATATTCCTCTGACTTGGGAGCTCCTGTATATACATGGGTACGACACATAGTAAAAAGATCATGAGAAGAGGAAGAAACATACATGGTATAGTTTTTGTGTACATCATAATAAGCGCTTTTTTTTTTTTTTTTCCCTTGTATGTTTCCATGTTAAGATGAGGAAAAGGTATTGATGGAATGGCACAACAGTAAAACATGGTTGTGAAATTGTATATAATAGAGATTCTTAATACTCTATTAAATTGTGATTTAAATAATGGGATTAGGAGGCACGGATAAAAGACATAACACTAGCGGAGCAAAAAAATAGCTAGATGATAATAATGATAAGAGACAAAATAAAATTAAAAAGTAAAATAGTGTTAATAATGTTGAATAGTCTTAATGGATGGACATAATGGTTCTGCAGTGAATTACTGATAGGTGAGGGATACTTTTTTTTTTTTTATTATAATCTTTTTTTGTGTTATAATTTTTTTTTTTTTTTTTTTTTTTTTTAAAGTGCACTAAATAAATAAACGGGGACTAGAGAATTTAGAGTATGAGAGAAATAAATTATGAAATAAAAAAAGGAAAAAAAAAATAGAAATAGAAGTAGAAGGAAAAAAAAAAGGTAGAGAGGAAGAGAGAGGGGGGAGTAACAAAAAAAAAAGTTGAAAAATGATTTGGGATGTTGTTCATTGACTAAAGAATCATTCAGACTTACATTATGGTGTGAGTATGTTTCTTATATCATGAAACATTTATAAAATTTGGCGAGATAAAATTGGCTTTTTTATGACACCCAGAGGAACAGAACCACCAGTTCCACATGGGGTGTGCAAGGTAGGAGCAGTAAGAATATCTTCGTATTGTTTGCTTATTTATTACAAGTAAAAAAAAAAGTTGGTCAGGTAGGAACAGAACCACCAGTTCCATCTGACAGAAAAGGCCGCCAGCAAAACAATAATCCAATAATCCCACGCCAATTAGTATCTCTGAAGCATCATCCATTGTAATCTCAAACACCATTTTCCTAATCTTGGTTAAACATTCAACAAAAATTTTAACTGTAAAATCTGAAGTCTTGTATTAAAAAAAAAAAACACCACCATTAGGCTATTACCTTGTGAGCAACAGCATAGTCAAGAACAAAATTCAATCTGTAAAATTCATCTTCCTGGGATCCCAAATCAAGGTTGACAATGGTCCTGCACTTGCATAACAACAATGCATAGAACCCATTGTTTCCTCTCTCTTTCTCGAAATAAAAAAAAATAAAATAAAGTAGAATAAAAAGGAAAAAAAAGGGTAAGAAAAAAAAAAATCTCTGGAAATTCTCTAGAAATAAAATAAATAAAAAATCTGCACTTGTGTTAGTATCATCCTCACCGATCCTTTGCACATATGGTTCAACAAATATATATGTGGCCAATATTGTCAGTATTCACTATGTCAATGTAATAACGGTTTGTGTCCATCCAACTACAAAACATTTTTGTCATAACAACTATTTAGTATTATCACTATTATCGTATGTCTAGTAACGTGTTGATTAAAGTCTCCTAATCCCGTAGAAGATATTCACTCATCTTAACGGATCTTTTTACCACATGTGGCAACACCACTGGATATACAAGAACTACATACAATTCTATCAGAATATTTTATCCCAACACAATTCCCCCAGGTTAATTTTTCTATAAATAGGCAGGTCTCTTTGGCTGAGCCCTCAGTATTCATGTGAACCACCCACTCTCGTCGACACTTTCGTGTTAGAAATGGAATCCTATACAGGGTTGCTTCCAAGGTTCCCAATTCTCCTAGACTGGATTTTTGGGTATGCCTCTTGACAACTGGTCGTAGTGCAACACTTTTTTTCAACATGGAGGAGAACGGTTGTTCTTTTAACATTTCCACATCGGTTACACAGTTCAAGTTATATATTATTATCTCCACTATTTCATTATCTAGAAATCAAACCAGGAAAATATTTTCCTTTGATTTTCTTTCGTTGCTGTCACTCTGAAATATTTTATATTTCCAGAGTCAATTTATTTTTTTCTTTTCCACTTTTGTGTTTATGGGTACTTGGATATTATTTATTTATGGATCGCGTGTAATGGGAGTTATTGGGCTGGTTTATTTGTATCTTCTGAAAGAAAGTGTGTTTAAAATAGACACTTATAAATTTTAAATATTATTTTGTGTCTCTTCCTTTTACATGGCTTACTTTCTTGCTATTTTGGACAAATAATTTTTTTTTTCTCGTTGGTGTCGAGGAGGTGACACAAAATAGAGTATCAAGAACAGAAGAACAGCCTTTGCTTTTAGTGTTTTTTTCTGGTACTAAAAAAAGAAAAGAAAAGGCATGAAAAATAGGGGAAAGAAATTCGAGTTACAATTACATTGTTGCAAAAAGAAACGTGTCACTATTTATTATGCAGTGTGAAACAATAGTTACAAAAGTGTTTTTGCGACAAAAGTAAGAAATTCTTGAGATTGTAGAATTTGTTATTGCATGCAGTTATAAGAGTGTAGTAGATCACCAAGAAGATTTTGTTATAGAAATTCATTATTTTTTTGATGTTTGGCCAAGTAAGTATAGAATTTATTGTAACCGCCCTTCCGTGTTGTTATCTGGAACTAATAGCAGTATTTTTAGATTTGTTTTAGGATATCGTTTTTGAAGACAGCAGAATGATATTTGTGAAATCGAGAAACACGTACTGTACTTAAAACTACTTAACAAGAATATGTGATCTGGTGTTTTACTTACTGTTCGAGTTAAAAAATTGCACAAAGACCACCACCCCTTTTCTTTCATTTTAACCGCCTTCGTTTTTATTCTCCCCTATTACACATACCATAGTAATCTTGGGTAATCTTTTTTTTGTTTTTATTTTGGAAGGATACTCGGCGGCTAATTCCACTAATTACAAGATGAAGAATGAATCTAATGATCCCTAAATTGATTATTGTTAATGAAGTCTAATTTTACTCTTATATATAGGCACATTTTCGGTTCTTCTGTTTTCAGACAAATCAGTAACCAACACTCACATTTCTCAAATTAGATATCATATCTTGAATAATACTTTCTTATTGGATAACCAAACTATGCGAATACATTCAATTCTTGTTATAATATTCGAAGTATGCACTTCTTTTCATAACACTTTAACAAACTGAACATTTCTTACTTCCCTCTTACTTTATTGTTTTATAGGAATATACATCCAGCATTCATAAACCAATTTGGAATGTATGTAGAAAAACATCAAACCCCAGTTTATGTGGACTACCAAGGAATAAAATCAGCACTACAAATCGTGATATTGCAAAAAACGAGCCATATATATATAATTATGAACGATAGTTGCGTGGGTAACCCGAAGGAGGGTCTGGCTTTTAAATTTTCTATGAAAAGACCCTTTAATCTTTTTTTTTTTTTTTTTGAAGGAGAAAATAGACTTGAGTGTGAAAACAACGAAATCATGTAAAGTGGGAGAGTTATATATTGATACACAACTATAGACAAATGAGGGAGGTGTATATGATTAAATATATATTTGCAAAGAGAGACACATTAAAAATACAATATCATATTAAAAATTGGCAATTAGGGGTCTTTGGAGAAGAAGGCCTCTCCCCCTATCACCAGATCACCCAGCCACTAGGGAGTTAAGAACCAGTGATAACTAAGATATGTTACGATTTAAGATTTGTGGAGTAATAACCTATAAGTTATAACGGAACATCATAAACCGTATATTTTATAAGTAGTCGCTCACCTGTATTAAATAATACAAACATTATATACTAAACTATGTAAAGAGTATATAAAGTGGTAGATAAAAGAAATTATTTCTAATTTCTGTATCTCGACTATTTATATTTTTCTAAAAAATAATTTTGTGAAAAATTTTCACAAAATTTTCATTGAGTCAGGGTAATATCTCAACACCCTCCCTTACACGGTACTCAATGATTGTAGATATATGTGCCAGATGATTTATTAATCCCTTTTGATTAACTATTGGTATTACTTGGCACATATGTAAACTATATTGAAAATGTTTGATCTTTTAAGCTGCTTGATAAATACATAGGTTTCTGCAGAAATATCTTTCCATTTTTCTTTTTAGTAGTATTATTAAGGTAATCCTGAATACCCACGGTTTGCTCAACAATGATACAAGCTTGGTAACTGAGTTCATGACGTAAATCTTTTAGAGTGGCAACATAATATAAATTGAAAATTTGGCTGTGACGTTCTTGATAGATGTAACTGAAGCTAGATATTTAATGGTGTGATTGAAACATTTCTAAATGTGAATATACCTGGATTAGGAAGTTTCGTGGTAAGAGTATTCTATTGAAAGCTGAATGTCCTATTTTTAAAAATGATTATAAACACTCTGTAATAAAAGCAGCATTTGAATAGTGACATGTCAACTAAGGATCTAAAGAGAATAGTTGTCGATCTTTAGTCCTCGAAATAATATTTAAAGAGACGTCAGAGATGAGTAATCTAATATCCTATTGACCTTTCCAAATTATGCCATAAAGTTTGTTCATACTGTACCCTGTAAAAGAATACGATACAATTATTTATTTGTCATGACTCTTCAAAAACAAAGACGGCATTATGTCTTAGAAAAATGGAGATGAAAATTGAAATGAAGGATAAACTGTTAGAAAAGAGTAGAATTGAAAATGGCAGTTGTAAAGAAGTATTCCCTCCCTTACAGTAAAATTACAATGAAGGTTAGAAAAGGGACTTTACGCAGTGAAAATTTTAAACCTGTTAAACTCTGACGATGAAAATGGCAATGTTGAAAGACAAGAAATTGAGAACCTAATCTAGCTGCCAGATAATTAAAATTTGAAAGTAACAATAAGAATATATGAGAAAGCAAATCAGTCCATGTGTATGAAAATATTTACTGGTATGTCTAAATATTATCTCATGGCTGACCGTTTTATGATAAATGACCTTGTAGTGATTTATGTGAAATGAAAATGTGAGCAGCTAGACGTAATTAATTCTTGCAATCTGGTAATAATCCAATGACAGAAGAAGAGAAATAGTATTCTATATTTCTTTGGAATACTTCATGTCGTTTGAAACAATTGAATTAAATGTGTGGTTATGAAAAATAGAGTTTATATTGTTACTCTATGGTACGATTTTGTTTAACATGGATTATCACGGTGCGATTTAGTCAAAATAATAGCGAGTGGATTGTGGCGATCAGAATGTATACAGTGTTCCCCCCGTTCTGGAGACACACCACTTATGTAATGAAATAGTACTAAAAAGATATAGCCTGAAATTATAAAGCCGTATTAAACCAATGAATAGTCGTAGATCATCGAGAGATAGGGAAAATAGTGAATACGTTGGAGATGAATGGTAATCCTATAGTGGTGATAGTATGGCAATTAGATATAAATCATGTTCTTCTATGCTGTATATTGTGCCCATATTGTCGGATAGTATATGTGCCTGTAACATATAAATCATATGGGGCTTGGATGGTTGCCTGTCATAATGAAGGAGCTGAACATAATATTTAAAGCACGATCGGACAGAGTTTCAACCCTAGTGTGAAAGTTATTATAAGAACATGTATGGTATAGTGAAAGCTGTTGTAGTGTGATCTGTGGTGATCGATAAAAACAATTTGATAAACAACTTTTAGACGTAGGCAAATACTACACTGTTAGGATTAGCAACATGGATAAGTTAGTTCAACTATCGGTTTATGATAATGCAACCGATGTTAGTGTGGTAAAATGACATAATGAATGCAGCACTTGGTGATCGACAAATATAAATACGGACAGAATTAGGCCAATGAGTAATTGGAATTGAAAACAAGCACACAATATATGTTAAATCAAACTGAAACGCTGAATGATTTTTCTGACTCGACGTAATACTTAATTTACAAACCTCTCATGCGTAGGATAGTACACGTAATGAATCCGTGTAAATCTCATGTAGCAGGCTAATTAAACAACTCGAAAAATAGTCAACAAATGCATTCTTCAACATTGGAATACTAAATAAACAAACCTTTGTAGCTGTTCATACCTTGGATATTACATGTGCATTTGACATATAAATCATATGAAACTAAAAATACTACCTTAGAAAATAATTAAAAGATGTTGTTATTGTAAATTGAATGCATTGACAGTATAGTGAACTAGAATCATCATTCATACACTTGGATAGTATATGCTCTAAAGACATATATATCGTATGAACGTAACCAACTAATCAAGTTGAGTAGGATACATCAGAGCAGCAGCTAAAAATGCATTTCAAATGATATGTAGGTGACAGACTATTATTTTAAAATGGAACCTTGCAAAGCAACATAAGGTTAATTGGGAAAAGTATTAGTGGCCATTATGGAAACAGTTATTATAAATGTATTAAGCAGCTGGAGAAAGGTGTATAAGCAGCGATAATGATTAACACCTTTATGGGTAACAACCTTACATAAAGAGAAGAAGGTAAAGTAAGGTTGACGTATTCATATGTATCAGTACATACATTATCTGATACATAAAGGAAGTCGCATCAGGGCTCATAACCTGTTACGATTTAAGATTTGTGGAGTAATAACCTATAAGTTATAACGGAACATCATAAACCGTATATTTTATAAGTAGTCGCTCACCTGTATTAAATAATACAAACATTATATACTAAACTATGTAAAGAGTATATAAAGTGGTAGATAAAAGAAATTATTTCTAATTTCTGTATCTCGACTATTTATATTTTTCTAAAAAATAATTTTGTGAAAAATTTTCACAAAATTTTCATTGAGTCAGGGTAATATCTCAACAAGATACCACTGGCCCATTACTAAACCCTAGCAACGTGGGTGTTGTTCCTTTAGATACTATACACATAAACTAAATAGAAGGAAGACTATAAAGAATATAAATGGCTCCAAAAAAAATTTGGAGGTCAAGTTCTAAGGGTACACGAACGTTATGACATATTCGTGTAGCCCTGAACCCAACTGAGCCGAATAAGTCCCAGGACACACGACCAAAAATAAATAAGTCCAACACCTATAAAACACGAAAGTAGAACGAACCAAATAAAAAAAACGTACAGAAAATAGAAAACACCTCAGGGAAGCCACGGAAATGGAATCTCCAGAACATCAGAACCTGGATTGATTTGTCAATAACTTACACAGTCTCGATGATAATATATAATAGAAGTGTGAGGTTGTATGGAAACAGCCCCCAATGTGAAAAAAGATTTACATCCCTACGACTGTTGTTCTAAGAAGCTTTTGTACCCTCACCGCCATCGGTAGAATTAAGAACCTGGAGCAAATCCCTGTAGAGGATAAGTCCATTTCCCGAAAATATCGAGTCTCTAAGTAGTTAGCATGGATCGCTATGAAATACTAGGGTCAACCATCAAGACGCTGTATCTATTTACAGAAAAATAATTTAGAAAGGAATTGTGTTAAGATAAAATATTCCTCTGACTTGGGAGCTCCTGTATATACATGGGTACGACACATAGTAAAAAGATCATGAGAAGAGGAAGAAACATACATGGTATAGTTTTTGTGTACATCATAATAAGCGCTTTTTTTTTTTTTTTTCCCTTGTATGTTTCCATGTTAAGATGAGGAAAAGGTATTGATGGAATGGCACAACAGTAAAACATGGTTGTGAAATTGTATATAATAGAGATTCTTAATACTCTATTAAATTGTGATTTAAATAATGGGATTAGGAGGCACGGATAAAAGACATAACACTAGCGGAGCAAAAAAATAGCTAGATGATAATAATGATAAGAGACAAAATAAAATTAAAAAGTAAAATAGTGTTAATAATGTTGAATAGTCTTAATGGATGGACATAATGGTTCTGCAGTGAATTACTGATAGGTGAGGGATACTTTTTTTTTTTTTATTATAATCTTTTTTTGTGTTATAATTTTTTTTTTTTTTTTTTTTTTTTTTAAAGTGCACTAAATAAATAAACGGGGACTAGAGAATTTAGAGTATGAGAGAAATAAATTATGAAATAAAAAAAGGAAAAAAAAAATAGAAATAGAAGTAGAAGGAAAAAAAAAAGGTAGAGAGGAAGAGAGAGGGGGGAGTAACAAAAAAAAAAGTTGAAAAATGATTTGGGATGTTGTTCATTGACTAAAGAATCATTCAGACTTACATTATGGTGTGAGTATGTTTCTTATATCATGAAACATTTATAAAATTTGGCGAGATAAAATTGGCTTTTTTATGACACCCAGAGGAACAGAACCACCAGTTCCACATGGGGTGTGCAAGGTAGGAGCAGTAAGAATATCTTCGTATTGTTTGCTTATTTATTACAAGTAAAAAAAAAAGTTGGTCAGGTAGGAACAGAACCACCAGTTCCATCTGACAGAAAAGGCCGCCAGCAAAACAATAATCCAATAATCCCACGCCAATTAGTATCTCTGAAGCATCATCCATTGTAATCTCAAACACCATTTTCCTAATCTTGGTTAAACATTCAACAAAAATTTTAACTGTAAAATCTGAAGTCTTGTATTAAAAAAAAAAAACACCACCATTAGGCTATTACCTTGTGAGCAACAGCATAGTCAAGAACAAAATTCAATCTGTAAAATTCATCTTCCTGGGATCCCAAATCAAGGTTGACAATGGTCCTGCACTTGCATAACAACAATGCATAGAACCCATTGTTTCCTCTCTCTTTCTCGAAATAAAAAAAAATAAAATAAAGTAGAATAAAAAGGAAAAAAAAGGGTAAGAAAAAAAAAAATCTCTGGAAATTCTCTAGAAATAAAATAAATAAAAAATCTGCACTTGTGTTAGTATCATCCTCACCGATCCTTTGCACATATGGTTCAACAAATATATATGTGGCCAATATTGTCAGTATTCACTATGTCAATGTAATAACGGTTTGTGTCCATCCAACTACAAAACATTTTTGTCATAACAACTATTTAGTATTATCACTATTATCGTATGTCTAGTAACGTGTTGATTAAAGTCTCCTAATCCCGTAGAAGATATTCACTCATCTTAACGGATCTTTTTACCACATGTGGCAACACCACTGGATATACAAGAACTACATACAATTCTATCAGAATATTTTATCCCAACACAATTCCCCCAGGTTAATTTTTCTATAAATAGGCAGGTCTCTTTGGCTGAGCCCTCAGTATTCATGTGAACCACCCACTCTCGTCGACACTTTCGTGTTAGAAATGGAATCCTATACAGGGTTGCTTCCAAGGTTCCCAATTCTCCTAGACTGGATTTTTGGGTATGCCTCTTGACAACTGGTCGTAGTGCAACACTTTTTTTCAACATGGAGGAGAACGGTTGTTCTTTTAACATTTCCACATCGGTTACACAGTTCAAGTTATATATTATTATCTCCACTATTTCATTATCTAGAAATCAAACCAGGAAAATATTTTCCTTTGATTTTCTTTCGTTGCTGTCACTCTGAAATATTTTATATTTCCAGAGTCAATTTATTTTTTTCTTTTCCACTTTTGTGTTTATGGGTACTTGGATATTATTTATTTATGGATCGCGTGTAATGGGAGTTATTGGGCTGGTTTATTTGTATCTTCTGAAAGAAAGTGTGTTTAAAATAGACACTTATAAATTTTAAATATTATTTTGTGTCTCTTCCTTTTACATGGCTTACTTTCTTGCTATTTTGGACAAATAATTTTTTTTTTCTCGTTGGTGTCGAGGAGGTGACACAAAATAGAGTATCAAGAACAGAAGAACAGCCTTTGCTTTTAGTGTTTTTTTCTGGTACTAAAAAAAGAAAAGAAAAGGCATGAAAAATAGGGGAAAGAAATTCGAGTTACAATTACATTGTTGCAAAAAGAAACGTGTCACTATTTATTATGCAGTGTGAAACAATAGTTACAAAAGTGTTTTTGCGACAAAAGTAAGAAATTCTTGAGATTGTAGAATTTGTTATTGCATGCAGTTATAAGAGTGTAGTAGATCACCAAGAAGATTTTGTTATAGAAATTCATTATTTTTTTGATGTTTGGCCAAGTAAGTATAGAATTTATTGTAACCGCCCTTCCGTGTTGTTATCTGGAACTAATAGCAGTATTTTTAGATTTGTTTTAGGATATCGTTTTTGAAGACAGCAGAATGATATTTGTGAAATCGAGAAACACGTACTGTACTTAAAACTACTTAACAAGAATATGTGATCTGGTGTTTTACTTACTGTTCGAGTTAAAAAATTGCACAAAGACCACCACCCCTTTTCTTTCATTTTAACCGCCTTCGTTTTTATTCTCCCCTATTACACATACCATAGTAATCTTGGGTAATCTTTTTTTTGTTTTTATTTTGGAAGGATACTCGGCGGCTAATTCCACTAATTACAAGATGAAGAATGAATCTAATGATCCCTAAATTGATTATTGTTAATGAAGTCTAATTTTACTCTTATATATAGGCACATTTTCGGTTCTTCTGTTTTCAGACAAATCAGTAACCAACACTCACATTTCTCAAATTAGATATCATATCTTGAATAATACTTTCTTATTGGATAACCAAACTATGCGAATACATTCAATTCTTGTTATAATATTCGAAGTATGCACTTCTTTTCATAACACTTTAACAAACTGAACATTTCTTACTTCCCTCTTACTTTATTGTTTTATAGGAATATACATCCAGCATTCATAAACCAATTTGGAATGTATGTAGAAAAACATCAAACCCCAGTTTATGTGGACTACCAAGGAATAAAATCAGCACTACAAATCGTGATATTGCAAAAAACGAGCCATATATATATAATTATGAACGATAGTTGCGTGGGTAACCCGAAGGAGGGTCTGGCTTTTAAATTTTCTATGAAAAGACCCTTTAATCTTTTTTTTTTTTTTTTTGAAGGAGAAAATAGACTTGAGTGTGAAAACAACGAAATCATGTAAAGTGGGAGAGTTATATATTGATACACAACTATAGACAAATGAGGGAGGTGTATATGATTAAATATATATTTGCAAAGAGAGACACATTAAAAATACAATATCATATTAAAAATTGGCAATTAGGGGTCTTTGGAGAAGAAGGCCTCTCCCCCTATCACCAGATCACCCAGCCACTAGGGAGTTAAGAACCAGTGATAACTAAGATATGTTACGATTTAAGATTTGTGGAGTAATAACCTATAAGTTATAACGGAACATCATAAACCGTATATTTTATAAGTAGTCGCTCACCTGTATTAAATAATACAAACATTATATACTAAACTATGTAAAGAGTATATAAAGTGGTAGATAAAAGAAATTATTTCTAATTTCTGTATCTCGACTATTTATATTTTTCTAAAAAATAATTTTGTGAAAAATTTTCACAAAATTTTCATTGAGTCAGGGTAATATCTCAACACCCTCCCTTACACGGTACTCAATGATTGTAGATATATGTGCCAGATGATTTATTAATCCCTTTTGATTAACTATTGGTATTACTTGGCACATATGTAAACTATATTGAAAATGTTTGATCTTTTAAGCTGCTTGATAAATACATAGGTTTCTGCAGAAATATCTTTCCATTTTTCTTTTTAGTAGTATTATTAAGGTAATCCTGAATACCCACGGTTTGCTCAACAATGATACAAGCTTGGTAACTGAGTTCATGACGTAAATCTTTTAGAGTGGCAACATAATATAAATTGAAAATTTGGCTGTGACGTTCTTGATAGATGTAACTGAAGCTAGATATTTAATGGTGTGATTGAAACATTTCTAAATGTGAATATACCTGGATTAGGAAGTTTCGTGGTAAGAGTATTCTATTGAAAGCTGAATGTCCTATTTTTAAAAATGATTATAAACACTCTGTAATAAAAGCAGCATTTGAATAGTGACATGTCAACTAAGGATCTAAAGAGAATAGTTGTCGATCTTTAGTCCTCGAAATAATATTTAAAGAGACGTCAGAGATGAGTAATCTAATATCCTATTGACCTTTCCAAATTATGCCATAAAGTTTGTTCATACTGTACCCTGTAAAAGAATACGATACAATTATTTATTTGTCATGACTCTTCAAAAACAAAGACGGCATTATGTCTTAGAAAAATGGAGATGAAAATTGAAATGAAGGATAAACTGTTAGAAAAGAGTAGAATTGAAAATGGCAGTTGTAAAGAAGTATTCCCTCCCTTACAGTAAAATTACAATGAAGGTTAGAAAAGGGACTTTACGCAGTGAAAATTTTAAACCTGTTAAACTCTGACGATGAAAATGGCAATGTTGAAAGACAAGAAATTGAGAACCTAATCTAGCTGCCAGATAATTAAAATTTGAAAGTAACAATAAGAATATATGAGAAAGCAAATCAGTCCATGTGTATGAAAATATTTACTGGTATGTCTAAATATTATCTCATGGCTGACCGTTTTATGATAAATGACCTTGTAGTGATTTATGTGAAATGAAAATGTGAGCAGCTAGACGTAATTAATTCTTGCAATCTGGTAATAATCCAATGACAGAAGAAGAGAAATAGTATTCTATATTTCTTTGGAATACTTCATGTCGTTTGAAACAATTGAATTAAATGTGTGGTTATGAAAAATAGAGTTTATATTGTTACTCTATGGTACGATTTTGTTTAACATGGATTATCACGGTGCGATTTAGTCAAAATAATAGCGAGTGGATTGTGGCGATCAGAATGTATACAGTGTTCCCCCCGTTCTGGAGACACACCACTTATGTAATGAAATAGTACTAAAAAGATATAGCCTGAAATTATAAAGCCGTATTAAACCAATGAATAGTCGTAGATCATCGAGAGATAGGGAAAATAGTGAATACGTTGGAGATGAATGGTAATCCTATAGTGGTGATAGTATGGCAATTAGATATAAATCATGTTCTTCTATGCTGTATATTGTGCCCATATTGTCGGATAGTATATGTGCCTGTAACATATAAATCATATGGGGCTTGGATGGTTGCCTGTCATAATGAAGGAGCTGAACATAATATTTAAAGCACGATCGGACAGAGTTTCAACCCTAGTGTGAAAGTTATTATAAGAACATGTATGGTATAGTGAAAGCTGTTGTAGTGTGATCTGTGGTGATCGATAAAAACAATTTGATAAACAACTTTTAGACGTAGGCAAATACTACACTGTTAGGATTAGCAACATGGATAAGTTAGTTCAACTATCGGTTTATGATAATGCAACCGATGTTAGTGTGGTAAAATGACATAATGAATGCAGCACTTGGTGATCGACAAATATAAATACGGACAGAATTAGGCCAATGAGTAATTGGAATTGAAAACAAGCACACAATATATGTTAAATCAAACTGAAACGCTGAATGATTTTTCTGACTCGACGTAATACTTAATTTACAAACCTCTCATGCGTAGGATAGTACACGTAATGAATCCGTGTAAATCTCATGTAGCAGGCTAATTAAACAACTCGAAAAATAGTCAACAAATGCATTCTTCAACATTGGAATACTAAATAAACAAACCTTTGTAGCTGTTCATACCTTGGATATTACATGTGCATTTGACATATAAATCATATGAAACTAAAAATACTACCTTAGAAAATAATTAAAAGATGTTGTTATTGTAAATTGAATGCATTGACAGTATAGTGAACTAGAATCATCATTCATACACTTGGATAGTATATGCTCTAAAGACATATATATCGTATGAACGTAACCAACTAATCAAGTTGAGTAGGATACATCAGAGCAGCAGCTAAAAATGCATTTCAAATGATATGTAGGTGACAGACTATTATTTTAAAATGGAACCTTGCAAAGCAACATAAGGTTAATTGGGAAAAGTATTAGTGGCCATTATGGAAACAGTTATTATAAATGTATTAAGCAGCTGGAGAAAGGTGTATAAGCAGCGATAATGATTAACACCTTTATGGGTAACAACCTTACATAAAGAGAAGAAGGTAAAGTAAGGTTGACGTATTCATATGTATCAGTACATACATTATCTGATACATAAAGGAAGTCGCATCAGGGCTCATAACCTGTTACGATTTAAGATTTGTGGAGTAATAACCTATAAGTTATAACGGAACATCATAAACCGTATATTTTATAAGTAGTCGCTCACCTGTATTAAATAATACAAACATTATATACTAAACTATGTAAAGAGTATATAAAGTGGTAGATAAAAGAAATTATTTCTAATTTCTGTATCTCGACTATTTATATTTTTCTAAAAAATAATTTTGTGAAAAATTTTCACAAAATTTTCATTGAGTCAGGGGTAATATCTCAACAAGATACCACTGGCCCATTACTAAACCCTAGCAACGTGGGTGTTGTTCCTTTAGATACTATACACATAAACTAAATAGAAGGAAGACTATAAAGAATATAAATGGCTCCAAAAAAAATTTGGAGGTCAAGTTCTAAGGGTACACGAACGTTATGACATATTCGTGTAGCCCTGAACCCAACTGAGCCGAATAAGTCCCAGGACACACGACCAAAAATAAATAAGTCCAACACCTATAAAACACGAAAGTAGAACGAACCAAATAAAAAAAACGTACAGAAAATAGAAAACACCTCAGGGAAGCCACGGAAATGGAATCTCCAGAACATCAGAACCTGGATTGATTTGTCAATAACTTACACAGTCTCGATGATAATATATAATAGAAGTGTGAGGTTGTATGGAAACAGCCCCCAATGTGAAAAAAGATTTACATCCCTACGACTGTTGTTCTAAGAAGCTTTTGTACCCTCACCGCCATCGGTAGAATTAAGAACCTGGAGCAAATCCCTGTAGAGGATAAGTCCATTTCCCGAAAATATCGAGTCTCTAAGTAGTTAGCATGGATCGCTATGAAATACTAGGGTCAACCATCAAGACGCTGTATCTATTTACAGAAAAATAATTTAGAAAGGAATTGTGTTAAGATAAAATATTCCTCTGACTTGGGAGCTCCTGTATATACATGGGTACGACACATAGTAAAAAGATCATGAGAAGAGGAAGAAACATACATGGTATAGTTTTTGTGTACATCATAATAAGCGCTTTTTTTTTTTTTTTTTTCCCTTGTATGTTTCCATGTTAAGATGAGGAAAAGGTATTGATGGAATGGCACAACAGTAAAACATGGTTGTGAAATTGTATATAATAGAGATTCTTAATACTCTATTAAATTGTGATTTAAATAATGGGATTAGGAGGCACGGATAAAAGACATAACACTAGCGGAGCAAAAAAATAGCTAGATGATAATAATGATAAGAGACAAAATAAAATTAAAAAGTAAAATAGTGTTAATAATGTTGAATAGTCTTAATGGATGGACATAATGGTTCTGCAGTGAATTACTGATAGGTGAGGGATACTTTTTTTTTTTTTATTATAATCTTTTTTTGTGTTATAATTTTTTTTTTTTTTTTTTTTTTTTTTTAAAGTGCACTAAATAAATAAACGGGGACTAGAGAATTTAGAGTATGAGAGAAATAAATTATGAAATAAAAAAAGGAAAAAAAAAATAGAAATAGAAGTAGAAGGAAAAAAAAAAGGTAGAGAGGAAGAGAGAGGGGGGAGTAACAAAAAAAAAAGTTGAAAAATGATTTGGGATGTTGTTCATTGACTAAAGAATCATTCAGACTTACATTATGGTGTGAGTATGTTTCTTATATCATGAAACATTTATAAAATTTGGCGAGATAAAATTGGCTTTGTTATGACACCCAGAGGAACAGAACCACCAGTTCCACATGGGGTGTGCAAGGTAGGAGCAGTAAGAATATCTTCATATTGTTTGCTTATTTATTACAAGTAAAAAAAAAAGTTGGTCAGGTAGGAACAGAACCACCAGTTCCATCTGACAGAAAAGGCCGCCAGCAAAACAATAATCCAATAATCCCACGCCAATTAGTATCTCTGAAGCATCATCCATTGTAATCTCAAACACCATTTTCCTAATCTTGGTTAAACATTCAACAAAAATTTTAACTGTAAAATCTGAAGTCTTGTATTAAAAAAAAAAAACACCACCATTAGGCTATTACCTTGTGAGCAACAGCATAGTCAAGAACAAAATTCAATCTGTAAAATTCATCTTCCTGGGATCCCAAATCAAGGTTGACAATGGTCCTGCACTTGCATAACAACAATGCATAGAACCCATTGTTTCCTCTCTCTTTCTCGAAATAAAAAAAAATAAAATAAAGTAGAATAAAAAGGAAAAAAAAGGGTAAGAAAAAAAAAAATCTCTGGAAATTCTCTAGAAATAAAATAAATAAAAAATCTGCACTTGTGTTAGTATCATCCTCACCGATCCTTTGCACATATGGTTCAACAAATATATATGTGGCCAATATTGTCAGTATTCACTATGTCAATGTAATAACGGTTTGTGTCCATCCAACTACAAAACATTTTTGTCATAACAACTATTTAGTATTATCACTATTATCGTATGTCTAGTAACGTGTTGATTAAAGTCTCCTAATCCCGTAGAAGATATTCACTCATCTTAACGGATCTTTTTACCACATGTGGCAACACCACTGGATATACAAGAACTACATACAATTCTATCAGAATATTTTATCCCAACACAATTCCCCCAGGTTAATTTTTCTATAAATAGGCAGGTCTCTTTGGCTGAGCCCTCAGTATTCATGTGAACCACCCACTCTCGTCGACACTTTCGTGTTAGAAATGGAATCCTATACAGGGTTGCTTCCAAGGTTCCCAATTCTCCTAGACTGGATTTTTGGGTATGCCTCTTGACAACTGGTCGTAGTGCAACACTTTTTTTCAACATGGAGGAGAACGGTTGTTCTTTTAACATTTCCACATCGGTTACACAGTTCAAGTTATATATTATTATCTCCACTATTTCATTATCTAGAAATCAAACCAGGAAAATATTTTCCTTTGATTTTCTTTCGTTGCTGTCACTCTGAAATATTTTATATTTCCAGAGTCAATTTATTTTTTTCTTTTCCACTTTTGTGTTTATGGGTACTTGGATATTATTTATTTATGGATCGCGTGTAATGGGAGTTATTGGGCTGGTTTATTTGTATCTTCTGAAAGAAAGTGTGTTTAAAATAGACACTTATAAATTTTAAATATTATTTTGTGTCTCTTCCTTTTACATGGCTTACTTTCTTGCTATTTTGGACAAATAATTTTTTTTTTCTCGTTGGTGTCGAGGAGGTGACACAAAATAGAGTATCAAGAACAGAAGAACAGCCTTTGCTTTTAGTGTTTTTTTCTGGTACTAAAAAAAGAAAAGAAAAGGCATGAAAAATAGGGGAAAGAAATTCGAGTTACAATTACATTGTTGCAAAAAGAAACGTGTCACTATTTATTATGCAGTGTGAAACAATAGTTACAAAAGTGTTTTTGCGACAAAAGTAAGAAATTCTTGAGATTGTAGAATTTGTTATTGCATGCAGTTATAAGAGTGTAGTAGATCACCAAGAAGATTTTGTTATAGAAATTCATTATTTTTTTGATGTTTGGCCAAGTAAGTATAGAATTTATTGTAACCGCCCTTCCGTGTTGTTATCTGGAACTAATAGCAGTATTTTTAGATTTGTTTTAGGATATCGTTTTTGAAGACAGCAGAATGATATTTGTGAAATCGAGAAACACGTACTGTACTTAAAACTACTTAACAAGAATATGTGATCTGGTGTTTTACTTACTGTTCGAGTTAAAAAATTGCACAAAGACCACCACCCCTTTTCTTTCATTTTAACCGCCTTCGTTTTTATTCTCCCCTATTACACATACCATAGTAATCTTGGGTAATCTTTTTTTTGTTTTTATTTTGGAAGGATACTCGGCGGCTAATTCCACTAATTACAAGATGAAGAATGAATCTAATGATCCCTAAATTGATTATTGTTAATGAAGTCTAATTTTACTCTTATATATAGGCACATTTTCGGTTCTTCTGTTTTCAGACAAATCAGTAACCAACACTCACATTTCTCAAATTAGATATCATATCTTGAATAATACTTTCTTATTGGATAACCAAACTATGCGAATACATTCAATTCTTGTTATAATATTCGAAGTATGCACTTCTTTTCATAACACTTTAACAAACTGAACATTTCTTACTTCCCTCTTACTTTATTGTTTTATAGGAATATACATCCAGCATTCATAAACCAATTTGGAATGTATGTAGAAAAACATCAAACCCCAGTTTATGTGGACTACCAAGGAATAAAATCAGCACTACAAATCGTGATATTGCAAAAAACGAGCCATATATATATAATTATGAACGATAGTTGCGTGGGTAACCCGAAGGAGGGTCTGGCTTTTAAATTTTCTATGAAAAGACCCTTTAATCTTTTTTTTTTTTTTTTTGAAGGAGAAAATAGACTTGAGTGTGAAAACAACGAAATCATGTAAAGTGGGAGAGTTATATATTGATACACAACTATAGACAAATGAGGGAGGTGTATATGATTAAATATATATTTGCAAAGAGAGACACATTAAAAATACAATATCATATTAAAAATTGGCAATTAGGGGTCTTTGGAGAAGAAGGCCTCTCCCCCTATCACCAGATCACCCAGCCACTAGGGAGTTAAGAACCAGTGATAACTAAGATACCACTGGCCCATTACTAAACCCTAGCAACGTGAGTGTTGTTCCTTTAGATACTATACACATAAACTAAATAGAAGGAAGACTATAAAGAATATAAATGGCTCCAAAAAAAATTTGGAGGTCAAGTTCTAAGGGTACACGAACGTTATGACATATTCGTGTAGCCCTGAACCCAACTGAGCCGAATAAGTCCCAGGACACACGACCAAAAATAAATAAGTCCAACACCTATAAAACACGAAAGTAGAACGAACCAAATAAAAAAAACGTACAGAAAATAGAAAACACCTCAGGGAAGCCACGGAAATGGAATCTCCAGAACATCAGAACCTGGATTGATTTGTCAATAACTTACACAGTCTCGATGATAATATATAATAGAAGTGTGAGGTTGTATGGAAACAGCCCCCAATGTGAAAAAAGATTTACATCCCTACGACTGTTGTTCTAAGAAGCTTTTGTACCCTCACCGCCATCGGTAGAATTAAGAACCTGGAGCAAATCCCTGTAGAGGATAAGTCCATTTCCCGAAAATATCGAGTCTCTAAGTAGTTAGCATGGATCGCTATGAAATACTAGGGTCAACCATCAAGACGCTGTATCTATTTACAGAAAAATAATTTAGAAAGGAATTGTGTTAAGATAAAATATTCCTCTGACTTGGGAGCTCCTGTATATACATGGGTACGACACATAGTAAAAAGATCATGAGAAGAGGAAGAAACATACATGGTATAGTTTTTGTGTACATCATAATAAGCGCTTTTTTTTTTTTTTTTTTCCCTTGTATGTTTCCATGTTAAGATGAGGAAAAGGTATTGATGGAATGGCACAACAGTAAAACATGGTTGTGAAATTGTATATAATAGAGATTCTTAATACTCTATTAAATTGTGATTTAAATAATGGGATTAGGAGGCACGGATAAAAGACATAACACTAGCGGAGCAAAAAAATAGCTAGATGATAATAATGATAAGAGACAAAATAAAATTAAAAAGTAAAATAGTGTTAATAATGTTGAATAGTCTTAATGGATGGACATAATGGTTCTGCAGTGAATTACTGATAGGTGAGGGATACTTTTTTTTTTTTTATTATAATCTTTTTTTGTGTTATAATTTTTTTTTTTTTTTTTTTTTTTTTTAAAGTGCACTAAATAAATAAACGGGGACTAGAGAATTTAGAGTATGAGAGAAATAAATTATGAAATAAAAAAAGGAAAAAAAAAATAGAAATAGAAGTAGAAGGAAAAAAAAAAGGTAGAGAGGAAGAGAGAGGGGGGAGTAACAAAAAAAAAAGTTGAAAAATGATTTGGGATGTTGTTCATTGACTAAAGAATCATTCAGACTTACATTATGGTGTGAGTATGTTTCTTATATCATGAAACATTTATAAAATTTGGCGAGATAAAATTGGCTTTGTTATGACACCCAGAGGAACAGAACCACCAGTTCCACATGGGGTGTGCAAGGTAGGAGCAGTAAGAATATCTTCATATTGTTTGCTTATTTATTACAAGTAAAAAAAAAAGTTGGTCAGGTAGGAACAGAACCACCAGTTCCATCTGACAGAAAAGGCCGCCAGCAAAACAATAATCCAATAATCCCACGCCAATTAGTATCTCTGAAGCATCATCCATTGTAATCTCAAACACCATTTTCCTAATCTTGGTTAAACATTCAACAAAAATTTTAACTGTAAAATCTGAAGTCTTGTATTAAAAAAAAAAAACACCACCATTAGGCTATTACCTTGTGAGCAACAGCATAGTCAAGAACAAAATTCAATCTGTAAAATTCATCTTCCTGGGATCCCAAATCAAGGTTGACAATGGTCCTGCACTTGCATAACAACAATGCATAGAACCCATTGTTTCCTCTCTCTTTCTCGAAATAAAAAAAAATAAAATAAAGTAGAATAAAAAGGAAAAAAAAGGGTAAGAAAAAAAAAAATCTCTGGAAATTCTCTAGAAATAAAATAAATAAAAAATCTGCACTTGTGTTAGTATCATCCTCACCGATCCTTTGCACATATGGTTCAACAAATATATATGTGGCCAATATTGTCAGTATTCACTATGTCAATGTAATAACGGTTTGTGTCCATCCAACTACAAAACATTTTTGTCATAACAACTATTTAGTATTATCACTATTATCGTATGTCTAGTAACGTGTTGATTAAAGTCTCCTAATCCCGTAGAAGATATTCACTCATCTTAACGGATCTTTTTACCACATGTGGCAACACCACTGGATATACAAGAACTACATACAATTCTATCAGAATATTTTATCCCAACACAATTCCCCCAGGTTAATTTTTCTATAAATAGGCAGGTCTCTTTGGCTGAGCCCTCAGTATTCATGTGAACCACCCACTCTCGTCGACACTTTCGTGTTAGAAATGGAATCCTATACAGGGTTGCTTCCAAGGTTCCCAATTCTCCTAGACTGGATTTTTGGGTATGCCTCTTGACAACTGGTCGTAGTGCAACACTTTTTTTCAACATGGAGGAGAACGGTTGTTCTTTTAACATTTCCACATCGGTTACACAGTTCAAGTTATATATTATTATCTCCACTATTTCATTATCTAGAAATCAAACCAGGAAAATATTTTCCTTTGATTTTCTTTCGTTGCTGTCACTCTGAAATATTTTATATTTCCAGAGTCAATTTATTTTTTTCTTTTCCACTTTTGTGTTTATGGGTACTTGGATATTATTTATTTATGGATCGCGTGTAATGGGAGTTATTGGGCTGGTTTATTTGTATCTTCTGAAAGAAAGTGTGTTTAAAATAGACACTTATAAATTTTAAATATTATTTTGTGTCTCTTCCTTTTACATGGCTTACTTTCTTGCTATTTTGGACAAATAATTTTTTTTTTCTCGTTGGTGTCGAGGAGGTGACACAAAATAGAGTATCAAGAACAGAAGAACAGCCTTTGCTTTTAGTGTTTTTTTCTGGTACTAAAAAAAGAAAAGAAAAGGCATGAAAAATAGGGGAAAGAAATTCGAGTTACAATTACATTGTTGCAAAAAGAAACGTGTCACTATTTATTATGCAGTGTGAAACAATAGTTACAAAAGTGTTTTTGCGACAAAAGTAAGAAATTCTTGAGATTGTAGAATTTGTTATTGCATGCAGTTATAAGAGTGTAGTAGATCACCAAGAAGATTTTGTTATAGAAATTCATTATTTTTTTGATGTTTGGCCAAGTAAGTATAGAATTTATTGTAACCGCCCTTCCGTGTTGTTATCTGGAACTAATAGCAGTATTTTTAGATTTGTTTTAGGATATCGTTTTTGAAGACAGCAGAATGATATTTGTGAAATCGAGAAACACGTACTGTACTTAAAACTACTTAACAAGAATATGTGATCTGGTGTTTTACTTACTGTTCGAGTTAAAAAATTGCACAAAGACCACCACCCCTTTTCTTTCATTTTAACCGCCTTCGTTTTTATTCTCCCCTATTACACATACCATAGTAATCTTGGGTAATCTTTTTTTTGTTTTTATTTTGGAAGGATACTCGGCGGCTAATTCCACTAATTACAAGATGAAGAATGAATCTAATGATCCCTAAATTGATTATTGTTAATGAAGTCTAATTTTACTCTTATATATAGGCACATTTTCGGTTCTTCTGTTTTCAGACAAATCAGTAACCAACACTCACATTTCTCAAATTAGATATCATATCTTGAATAATACTTTCTTATTGGATAACCAAACTATGCGAATACATTCAATTCTTGTTATAATATTCGAAGTATGCACTTCTTTTCATAACACTTTAACAAACTGAACATTTCTTACTTCCCTCTTACTTTATTGTTTTATAGGAATATACATCCAGCATTCATAAACCAATTTGGAATGTATGTAGAAAAACATCAAACCCCAGTTTATGTGGACTACCAAGGAATAAAATCAGCACTACAAATCGTGATATTGCAAAAAACGAGCCATATATATATAATTATGAACGATAGTTGCGTGGGTAACCCGAAGGAGGGTCTGGCTTTTAAATTTTCTATGAAAAGACCCTTTAATCTTTTTTTTTTTTTTTTTGAAGGAGAAAATAGACTTGAGTGTGAAAACAACGAAATCATGTAAAGTGGGAGAGTTATATATTGATACACAACTATAGACAAATGAGGGAGGTGTATATGATTAAATATATATTTGCAAAGAGAGACACATTAAAAATACAATATCATATTAAAAATTGGCAATTAGGGGTCTTTGGAGAAGAAGGCCTCTCCCCCTATCACCAGATCACCCAGCCACTAGGGAGTTAAGAACCAGTGATAACTAAGATACCACTGGCCCATTACTAAACCCTAGCAACGTGAGTGTTGTTCCTTTAGATACTATACACATAAACTAAATAGAAGGAAGACTATAAAGAATATAAATGGCTCCAAAAAAAATTTGGAGGTCAAGTTCTAAGGGTACACGAACGTTATGACATATTCGTGTAGCCCTGAACCCAACTGAGCCGAATAAGTCCCAGGACACACGACCAAAAATAAATAAGTCCAACACCTATAAAACACGAAAGTAGAACGAACCAAATAAAAAAAACGTACAGAAAATAGAAAACACCTCAGGGAAGCCACGGAAATGGAATCTCCAGAACATCAGAACCTGGATTGATTTGTCAATAACTTACACAGTCTCGATGATAATATATAATAGAAGTGTGAGGTTGTATGGAAACAGCCCCCAATGTGAAAAAAGATTTACATCCCTACGACTGTTGTTCTAAGAAGCTTTTGTACCCTCACCGCCATCGGTAGAATTAAGAACCTGGAGCAAATCCCTGTAGAGGATAAGTCCATTTCCCGAAAATATCGAGTCTCTAAGTAGTTAGCATGGATCGCTATGAAATACTAGGGTCAACCATCAAGACGCTGTATCTATTTACAGAAAAATAATTTAGAAAGGAATTGTGTTAAGATAAAATATTCCTCTGACTTGGGAGCTCCTGTATATACATGGGTACGACACATAGTAAAAAGATCATGAGAAGAGGAAGAAACATACATGGTATAGTTTTTGTGTACATCATAATAAGCGCTTTTTTTTTTTTTTTTTTCCCTTGTATGTTTCCATGTTAAGATGAGGAAAAGGTATTGATGGAATGGCACAACAGTAAAACATGGTTGTGAAATTGTATATAATAGAGATTCTTAATACTCTATTAAATTGTGATTTAAATAATGGGATTAGGAGGCACGGATAAAAGACATAACACTAGCGGAGCAAAAAAATAGCTAGATGATAATAATGATAAGAGACAAAATAAAATTAAAAAGTAAAATAGTGTTAATAATGTTGAATAGTCTTAATGGATGGACATAATGGTTCTGCAGTGAATTACTGATAGGTGAGGGATACTTTTTTTTTTTTTATTATAATCTTTTTTTGTGTTATAATTTTTTTTTTTTTTTTTTTTTTTTTTAAAGTGCACTAAATAAATAAACGGGGACTAGAGAATTTAGAGTATGAGAGAAATAAATTATGAAATAAAAAAAGGAAAAAAAAAATAGAAATAGAAGTAGAAGGAAAAAAAAAAGGTAGAGAGGAAGAGAGAGGGGGGAGTAACAAAAAAAAAAGTTGAAAAATGATTTGGGATGTTGTTCATTGACTAAAGAATCATTCAGACTTACATTATGGTGTGAGTATGTTTCTTATATCATGAAACATTTATAAAATTTGGCGAGATAAAATTGGCTTTGTTATGACACCCAGAGGAACAGAACCACCAGTTCCACATGGGGTGTGCAAGGTAGGAGCAGTAAGAATATCTTCATATTGTTTGCTTATTTATTACAAGTAAAAAAAAAAGTTGGTCAGGTAGGAACAGAACCACCAGTTCCATCTGACAGAAAAGGCCGCCAGCAAAACAATAATCCAATAATCCCACGCCAATTAGTATCTCTGAAGCATCATCCATTGTAATCTCAAACACCATTTTCCTAATCTTGGTTAAACATTCAACAAAAATTTTAACTGTAAAATCTGAAGTCTTGTATTAAAAAAAAAAAACACCACCATTAGGCTATTACCTTGTGAGCAACAGCATAGTCAAGAACAAAATTCAATCTGTAAAATTCATCTTCCTGGGATCCCAAATCAAGGTTGACAATGGTCCTGCACTTGCATAACAACAATGCATAGAACCCATTGTTTCCTCTCTCTTTCTCGAAATAAAAAAAAATAAAATAAAGTAGAATAAAAAGGAAAAAAAAGGGTAAGAAAAAAAAAAATCTCTGGAAATTCTCTAGAAATAAAATAAATAAAAAATCTGCACTTGTGTTAGTATCATCCTCACCGATCCTTTGCACATATGGTTCAACAAATATATATGTGGCCAATATTGTCAGTATTCACTATGTCAATGTAATAACGGTTTGTGTCCATCCAACTACAAAACATTTTTGTCATAACAACTATTTAGTATTATCACTATTATCGTATGTCTAGTAACGTGTTGATTAAAGTCTCCTAATCCCGTAGAAGATATTCACTCATCTTAACGGATCTTTTTACCACATGTGGCAACACCACTGGATATACAAGAACTACATACAATTCTATCAGAATATTTTATCCCAACACAATTCCCCCAGGTTAATTTTTCTATAAATAGGCAGGTCTCTTTGGCTGAGCCCTCAGTATTCATGTGAACCACCCACTCTCGTCGACACTTTCGTGTTAGAAATGGAATCCTATACAGGGTTGCTTCCAAGGTTCCCAATTCTCCTAGACTGGATTTTTGGGTATGCCTCTTGACAACTGGTCGTAGTGCAACACTTTTTTTCAACATGGAGGAGAACGGTTGTTCTTTTAACATTTCCACATCGGTTACACAGTTCAAGTTATATATTATTATCTCCACTATTTCATTATCTAGAAATCAAACCAGGAAAATATTTTCCTTTGATTTTCTTTCGTTGCTGTCACTCTGAAATATTTTATATTTCCAGAGTCAATTTATTTTTTTCTTTTCCACTTTTGTGTTTATGGGTACTTGGATATTATTTATTTATGGATCGCGTGTAATGGGAGTTATTGGGCTGGTTTATTTGTATCTTCTGAAAGAAAGTGTGTTTAAAATAGACACTTATAAATTTTAAATATTATTTTGTGTCTCTTCCTTTTACATGGCTTACTTTCTTGCTATTTTGGACAAATAATTTTTTTTTTCTCGTTGGTGTCGAGGAGGTGACACAAAATAGAGTATCAAGAACAGAAGAACAGCCTTTGCTTTTAGTGTTTTTTTCTGGTACTAAAAAAAGAAAAGAAAAGGCATGAAAAATAGGGGAAAGAAATTCGAGTTACAATTACATTGTTGCAAAAAGAAACGTGTCACTATTTATTATGCAGTGTGAAACAATAGTTACAAAAGTGTTTTTGCGACAAAAGTAAGAAATTCTTGAGATTGTAGAATTTGTTATTGCATGCAGTTATAAGAGTGTAGTAGATCACCAAGAAGATTTTGTTATAGAAATTCATTATTTTTTTGATGTTTGGCCAAGTAAGTATAGAATTTATTGTAACCGCCCTTCCGTGTTGTTATCTGGAACTAATAGCAGTATTTTTAGATTTGTTTTAGGATATCGTTTTTGAAGACAGCAGAATGATATTTGTGAAATCGAGAAACACGTACTGTACTTAAAACTACTTAACAAGAATATGTGATCTGGTGTTTTACTTACTGTTCGAGTTAAAAAATTGCACAAAGACCACCACCCCTTTTCTTTCATTTTAACCGCCTTCGTTTTTATTCTCCCCTATTACACATACCATAGTAATCTTGGGTAATCTTTTTTTTGTTTTTATTTTGGAAGGATACTCGGCGGCTAATTCCACTAATTACAAGATGAAGAATGAATCTAATGATCCCTAAATTGATTATTGTTAATGAAGTCTAATTTTACTCTTATATATAGGCACATTTTCGGTTCTTCTGTTTTCAGACAAATCAGTAACCAACACTCACATTTCTCAAATTAGATATCATATCTTGAATAATACTTTCTTATTGGATAACCAAACTATGCGAATACATTCAATTCTTGTTATAATATTCGAAGTATGCACTTCTTTTCATAACACTTTAACAAACTGAACATTTCTTACTTCCCTCTTACTTTATTGTTTTATAGGAATATACATCCAGCATTCATAAACCAATTTGGAATGTATGTAGAAAAACATCAAACCCCAGTTTATGTGGACTACCAAGGAATAAAATCAGCACTACAAATCGTGATATTGCAAAAAACGAGCCATATATATATAATTATGAACGATAGTTGCGTGGGTAACCCGAAGGAGGGTCTGGCTTTTAAATTTTCTATGAAAAGACCCTTTAATCTTTTTTTTTTTTTTGAAGGAGAAAATAGACTTGAGTGTGAAAACAACCAAAACATATAGAGTGGGAGAGTTATATAGTGATACATAACTATAGACAAGTGAGGGAGCTGTATATGATTAAATATATATTTGCAAAGAGAGACACATTAGCAATACAATATCATATTAAAAATTGGCGATTAGGGGTCTTTGGAGAAGAAGGCCTTGTTGAGATATTACCCTGACTCAATGAAAATTTTGTGAAAATTTTTCACAAAATTATTTTTTAGAAAAATATAAATAGTCGAGATACAGAAATTAGAAATAATTTCTTTTATCTACCACTTTATATACTCTTTACATAGTTTAGTATATAATGTTTGTATTATTTAATACAGGTGAGCGACTACTTATAAAATATACGGTTTATGATGTTCCGTTATAACTTATAGGTTATTACTCCACAAATCTTAAATCGTAACAGGTTATGAGCCCTGATGCGACTTCCTTTATGTATCAGATAATGTATGTACTGATACATATGAATACGTCAACCTTACTTTACCTTCTTCTCTTTATGTAAGGTTGTTACCCATAAAGGTGTTAATCATTATCGCTGCTTATACACCTTTCTCCAGCTGCTTAATACATTTATAATAACTGTTTCCATAATGGCCACTAATACTTTTCCCAATTAACCTTATGTTGCTTTGCAAGGTTCCATTTTAAAATAATAGTCTGTCACCTACATATCATTTGAAATGCATTTTTAGCTGCTGCTCTGATGTATCCTACTCAACTTGATTAGTTGGTTACGTTCATACGATATATATGTCTTTAGAGCATATACTATCCAAGTGTATGAATGATGATTCTAGTTCACTATACTGTCAATGCATTCAATTTACAATAACAACATCTTTTAATTATTTTCTAAGGTAGTATTTTTAGTTTCATATGATTTATATGTCAAATGCACATGTAATATCCAAGGTATGAACAGCTACAAAGGTTTGTTTATTTAGTATTCCAATGTTGAAGAATGCATTTGTTGACTATTTTTCGAGTTGTTTAATTAGCCTGCTACATGAGATTTACACGGATTCATTACGTGTACTATCCTACGCATGAGAGGTTTGTAAATTAAGTATTACGTCGAGTCAGAAAAATCATTCAGCGTTTCAGTTTGATTTAACATATATTGTGTGCTTGTTTTCAATTCCAATTACTCATTGGCCTAATTCTGTCCGTATTTATATTTGTCGATCACCAAGTGCTGCATTCATTATGTCATTTTACCACACTAACATCGGTTGCATTATCATAAACCGATAGTTGAACTAACTTATCCATGTTGCTAATCCTAACAGTGTAGTATTTGCCTACGTCTAAAAGTTGTTTATCAAATTGTTTTTATCGATCACCACAGATCACACTACAACAGCTTTCACTATACCATACATGTTCTTATAATAACTTTCACACTAGGGTTGAAACTCTGTCCGATCGTGCTTTAAATATTATGTTCAGCTCCTTCATTATGACAGGCAACCATCCAAGCCCCATATGATTTATATGTTACAGGCACATATACTATCCGACAATATGGGCACAATATACAGCATAGAAGAACATGATTTATATCTAATTGCCATACTATCACCACTATAGGATTACCATTCATCTCCAACGTATTCACTATTTTCCCTATCTCTCGATGATCTACGACTATTCATTGGTTTAATACGGCTTTATAATTTCAGGCTATATCTTTTTAGTACTATTTCATTACATAAGTGGTGTGTCTCCAGAACGGGGGGAACACTGTATACATTCTGATCGCCACAATCCACTCGCTATTATTTTGACTAAATCGCACCGTGATAATCCATGTTAAACAAAATCGTACCATAGAGTAACAATATAAACTCTATTTTTCATAACCACACATTTAATTCAATTGTTTCAAACGACATGAAGTATTCCAAAGAAATATAGAATACTATTTCTCTTCTTCTGTCATTGGATTATTACCAGATTGCAAGAATTAATTACGTCTAGCTGCTCACATTTTCATTTCACATAAATCACTACAAGGTCATTTATCATAAAACGGTCAGCCATGAGATAATATTTAGACATACCAGTAAATATTTTCATACACATGGACTGATTTGCTTTCTCATATATTCTTATTGTTACTTTCAAATTTTAATTATCTGGCAGCTAGATTAGGTTCTCAATTTCTTGTCTTTCAACATTGCCATTTTCATCGTCAGAGTTTAACAGGTTTAAAATTTTCACTGCGTAAAGTCCCTTTTCTAACCTTCATTGTAATTTTACTGTAAGGGAGGGAATACTTCTTTACAACTGCCATTTTCAATTCTACTCTTTTCTAACAGTTTATCCTTCATTTCAATTTTCATCTCCATTTTTCTAAGACATAATGCCGTCTTTGTTTTTGAAGAGTCATGACAAATAAATAATTGTATCGTATTCTTTTACAGGGTACAGTATGAACAAACTTTATGGCATAATTTGGAAAGGTCAATAGGATATTAGATTACTCATCTCTGACGTCTCTTTAAATATTATTTCGAGGACTAAAGATCGACAACTATTCTCTTTAGATCCTTAGTTGACATGTCACTATTCAAATGCTGCTTTTATTACAGAGTGTTTATAATCATTTTTAAAAATAGGACATTCAGCTTTCAATAGAATACTCTTACCACGAAACTTCCTAATCCAGGTATATTCACATTTAGAAATGTTTCAATCACACCATTAAATATCTAGCTTCAGTTACATCTATCAAGAACGTCACAGCCAAATTTTCAATTTATATTATGTTGCCACTCTAAAAGATTTACGTCATGAACTCAGTTACCAAGCTTGTATCATTGTTGAGCAAACCGTGGGTATTCAGGATTACCTTAATAATACTACTAAAAAGAAAAATGGAAAGATATTTCTGCAGAAACCTATGTATTTATCAAGCAGCTTAAAAGATCAAACATTTTCAATATAGTTTACATATGTGCCAAGTAATACCAATAGTTAATCAAAAGGGATTAATAAATCATCTGGCACATATATCTACAATCATTGAGTACCGTGTAAGGGAGGGTGTTGAGATATTACCCTGACTCAATGAAAATTTTGTGAAAATTTTTCACAAAATTATTTTTTAGAAAAATATAAATAGTCGAGATACAGAAATTAGAAATAATTTCTTTTATCTACCACTTTATATACTCTTTACATAGTTTAGTATATAATGTTTGTATTATTTAATACAGGTGAGCGACTACTTATAAAATATACGGTTTATGATGTTCCGTTATAACTTATAGGTTATTACTCCACAAATCTTAAATCGTAACAGGCCTCTCCCCCTATCACCAGATCACCCAGCCACTAGGGAGTTAAGAACCAGTGATAACTAAGATACCACTGGCCCATTACTAAACCCTAGCAATGTGAGTGTTGTTCCTTTAGATACTATACACATAAACTAAATAGAAGGACGACTATAAAGAATATAAATGGCTCCAAAAAATATTGGAGATCGAGTTCTAAGGGTACACGAATTAGTCATAATATTCGTGTAGCCCTGAACCCAACTCAGCCGAATAAGTCCCAGGACACACGACCAAAAATAAATAAGGCCAACACCTATAAAACACCAAAGTAGAACGAACCAAATAAAAAAAACGTACAGAAAATAGAAAACACCTCAGGGAAGCCACGGAAATGGAATCTCCAGAACATCAGAACCTGATTTGATTTGTCAATAACTTACACAGTCTCGATGATAATATATAATAGAAGTGTGAGGTTGTGTGGAAACAGCCCCAATGTGAAGAAAGATTTACATCCCTACGACTGTTCTTCTAAGAAGCTTTTGTACCCTCACCGCCATCGGTAGAATTAAGAACCTGGAGCAAATCCCTGTAGAGGATAAGTCCATTTCCCGAAAATATCGAGTCTCTAAGTAGTTAGCATGGATCGCTATGAAATACTAGGGTCAACCATCAAGACGCTGTATCTATTTACAGAAAAATAATTTAGAAAGGAATTGTGTTAAGATAAAATATTCCTCTGACTTGGGAGCTCTTGTATATACATGGGTACGACACATAATAAAAAGATCATGGGAAGAGGAGGAAACATACATGTATAGATATGATGTACAACATAGTAAGCGCTTTTTTTTTTTTTTTTTTTCCTTTGTATGTTTCCATGTTAAGATGAGGAAAAGGTATTGATGAAATGGCACAACGGTAAAACATTGTTGTGAAATGGTATATAATAGAGATGCTTAATACTCTATTAAATTGTGATTTAAATAATGGGATTAGGAGGCACGGATAAAAGACATAACACTAGCGGAGCAAAAAAATAGCTAGATGATAATAATGATAAAAGACAAAATAAAATTAAAAAGTAAAATAGTGTTAATAATGTTGAATAGTCTTAATGGATGGACATAATGGTTCTGCAGTGAGTTACTGATAGGTGAGGGATACTTTTTTTTTTTTTTTATTATAATCTTTTTTTGTGTTATAATTTTTTTTTTTTTTTTTTTTTTTTTTTTAAAAGTGCACTAAATAAATAAACGGGGACTAGAGAATTTAGAGTATGAGAGAAATAAATTATGAAATAAAAAAAGGAAAAAAAAATAGAAATAGAAGTAGAAGGAAAAAAAAGGTAGAGAGGAAGAGAGAGGGGGGAGTTAAAAAAAAAAGTTGAAAAATGATTTGGGATGTTGTTCATTGACTAAAGAATCATTCAGACTTACATTATGGTGTGAGTATGTTTCTTGTATCATGAAACATTTATAAAATTTAGCGAGATAAAATTGGCTTTGTTATGACACCCAGAGGAACAGAACCACCAGTTCCACATGGGGTGTGCAAGGTAGGGCCAGTAAGAATATCTTCATATTGTTTGCTTATTTATTACAAATAAAAAAAAAAGTTGGTCAGGTAGGAACAGAACCACCAGTTCCATCTGACAAAGAAGGCCGCCAGCAAAACAATAATCCAATAATCCCACGCCAATTAGTATCTCTGAAGCGTCGTCCACTGTAATCTCAAACACCATTTTCCTAATCTTGGTTAAACATTCAACAAAAATTTTAACTGTAAAATCTGAAGTCTTGTATTAAAAAAAAAACACCACCATTAGGCTATTACCTTGTGAGCAACAGCAGAGTCAAGAACAAAATATGATCTGCAAAATTTATCTTCCTGGGATCCCAAATCAAGGTTGACAATGGTCCTGCACTTGTATAACAACAATGCATAAAACCCATTGTTTCCTCTCTCTCTCTCGAAGTAAAAAAAATAAAGTAGAATAAAAAGGAAAAAAAAAGGATAAGAAAAAAAAAAATCTCTGAAAATTCTCTAGAAATAAAATAAATAAAAAATCTGCACTTGTGTTAGTATCATCCTCACCAATCTTTTGCACATATGGTTCAACAAATATATATGTGGCCAATATTGTCAGTATTCACTATGTCAATGTAATAACGGTTTGTGTCCATCCAACTACAAAACATTTTTGTCATAACAACTATTTAGTATTATCACTATTATCGTATGTCTAGTAACGTGTTGATTAAAGTCTCCTAATCCCGTAGAAGATATTCACTCATCTTAACGGATCTTTTTACCACATGTGGCAACACCACTGGATATACAAGAACTACATACAATTCTATCAGAATATTTTATCCCAACACAATTCCCCCAGGTTAATTTTTCTATAAATAGGCAGGTCTCTTTGGCTGAGCCCTCAGTATTCATGTGAACCACCCACTCTCGTCGACACTTTCGTGTTAGAAATGGAATCCTATACAGGGTTGCTTCCAAGGTTCCCAATTCTCCTAGACTGGATTTTTGGGTATGCCTCTTGACAACTGGTCGTAGTGCAACACTTTTTTTCAACATGGAGGAGAACGGTTGTTCTTTTAACATTTCCACATCGGTTACACAGTTCAAGTTATATATTATTATCTCCACTATTTCATTATCTAGAAATCAAACCAGGAAAATATTTTCCTTTGATTTTCTTTCGTTGCTGTCACTCTGAAATATTTTATATTTCCAGAGTCAATTTATTTTTTTCTTTTCCACTTTTGTGTTTATGGGTACTTGGATATTATTTATTTATGGATCGCGTGTAATGGGAGTTATTGGGCTGGTTTATTTGTATCTTCTGAAAGAAAGTGTGTTTAAAATAGACACTTATAAATTTTAAATATTATTTTGTGTCTCTTCCTTTTACATGGCTTACTTTCTTGCTATTTTGGACAAATAATTTTTTTTTTCTCGTTGGTGTCGAGGAGGTGACACAAAATAGAGTATCAAGAACAGAAGAACAGCCTTTGCTTTTAGTGTTTTTTTCTGGTACTAAAAAAAGAAAAGAAAAGGCATGAAAAATAGGGGAAAGAAATTCGAGTTACAATTACATTGTTGCAAAAAGAAACGTGTCACTATTTATTATGCAGTGTGAAACAATAGTTACAAAAGTGTTTTTGCGACAAAAGTAAGAAATTCTTGAGATTGTAGAATTTGTTATTGCATGCAGTTATAAGAGTGTAGTAGATCACCAAGAAGATTTTGTTATAGAAATTCATTATTTTTTTGATGTTTGGCCAAGTAAGTATAGAATTTATTGTAACCGCCCTTCCGTGTTGTTATCTGGAACTAATAGCAGTATTTTTAGATTTGTTTTAGGATATCGTTTTTGAAGACAGCAGAATGATATTTGTGAAATCGAGAAACACGTACTGTACTTAAAACTACTTAACAAGAATATGTGATCTGGTGTTTTACTTACTGTTCGAGTTAAAAAATTGCACAAAGACCACCACCCCTTTTCTTTCATTTTAACCGCCTTCGTTTTTATTCTCCCCTATTACACATACCATAGTAATCTTGGGTAATCTTTTTTTTGTTTTTATTTTGGAAGGATACTCGGCGGCTAATTCCACTAATTACAAGATGAAGAATGAATCTAATGATCCCTAAATTGATTATTGTTAATGAAGTCTAATTTTACTCTTATATATAGGCACATTTTCGGTTCTTCTGTTTTCAGACAAATCAGTAACCAACACTCACATTTCTCAAATTAGATATCATATCTTGAATAATACTTTCTTATTGGATAACCAAACTATGCGAATACATTCAATTCTTGTTATAATATTCGAAGTATGCACTTCTTTTCATAACACTTTAACAAACTGAACATTTCTTACTTCCCTCTTACTTTATTGTTTTATAGGAATATACATCCAGCATTCATAAACCAATTTGGAATGTATGTAGAAAAACATCAAACCCCAGTTTATGTGGACTACCAAGGAATAAAATCAGCACTACAAATCGTGATATTGCAAAAAACGAGCCATATATATATAATTATGAACGATAGTTGCGTGGGTAACCCGAAGGAGGGTCTGGCTTTTAAATTTTCTATGAAAAGACCCTTTAATCTTTTTTTTTTTTTTTTTGAAGGAGAAAATAGACTTGAGTGTGAAAACAACGAAATCATGTAAAGTGGGAGAGTTATATATTGATACACAACTATAGACAAATGAGGGAGGTGTATATGATTAAATATATATTTGCAAAGAGAGACACATTAAAAATACAATATCATATTAAAAATTGGCAATTAGGGGTCTTTGGAGAAGAAGGCCTCTCCCCCTATCACCAGATCACCCAGCCACTAGGGAGTTAAGAACCAGTGATAACTAAGATACCACTGGCCCATTACTAAACCCTAGCAACGTGAGTGTTGTTCCTTTAGATACTATACACATAAACTAAATAGAAGGAAGACTATAAAGAATATAAATGGCTCCAAAAAAAATTTGGAGGTCAAGTTCTAAGGGTACACGAACGTTATGACATATTCGTGTAGCCCTGAACCCAACTGAGCCGAATAAGTCCCAGGACACACGACCAAAAATAAATAAGTCCAACACCTATAAAACACGAAAGTAGAACGAACCAAATAAAAAAAACGTACAGAAAATAGAAAACACCTCAGGGAAGCCACGGAAATGGAATCTCCAGAACATCAGAACCTGGATTGATTTGTCAATAACTTACACAGTCTCGATGATAATATATAATAGAAGTGTGAGGTTGTATGGAAACAGCCCCCAATGTGAAAAAAGATTTACATCCCTACGACTGTTGTTCTAAGAAGCTTTTGTACCCTCACCGCCATCGGTAGAATTAAGAACCTGGAGCAAATCCCTGTAGAGGATAAGTCCATTTCCCGAAAATATCGAGTCTCTAAGTAGTTAGCATGGATCGCTATGAAATACTAGGGTCAACCATCAAGACGCTGTATCTATTTACAGAAAAATAATTTAGAAAGGAATTGTGTTAAGATAAAATATTCCTCTGACTTGGGAGCTCCTGTATATACATGGGTACGACACATAGTAAAAAGATCATGAGAAGAGGAAGAAACATACATGGTATAGTTTTTGTGTACATCATAATAAGCGCTTTTTTTTTTTTTTTTTTCCCTTGTATGTTTCCATGTTAAGATGAGGAAAAGGTATTGATGGAATGGCACAACAGTAAAACATGGTTGTGAAATTGTATATAATAGAGATTCTTAATACTCTATTAAATTGTGATTTAAATAATGGGATTAGGAGGCACGGATAAAAGACATAACACTAGCGGAGCAAAAAAATAGCTAGATGATAATAATGATAAGAGACAAAATAAAATTAAAAAGTAAAATAGTGTTAATAATGTTGAATAGTCTTAATGGATGGACATAATGGTTCTGCAGTGAATTACTGATAGGTGAGGGATACTTTTTTTTTTTTTATTATAATCTTTTTTTGTGTTATAATTTTTTTTTTTTTTTTTTTTTTTTTTAAAGTGCACTAAATAAATAAACGGGGACTAGAGAATTTAGAGTATGAGAGAAATAAATTATGAAATAAAAAAAGGAAAAAAAAAATAGAAATAGAAGTAGAAGGAAAAAAAAAAGGTAGAGAGGAAGAGAGAGGGGGGAGTAACAAAAAAAAAAGTTGAAAAATGATTTGGGATGTTGTTCATTGACTAAAGAATCATTCAGACTTACATTATGGTGTGAGTATGTTTCTTATATCATGAAACATTTATAAAATTTGGCGAGATAAAATTGGCTTTGTTATGACACCCAGAGGAACAGAACCACCAGTTCCACATGGGGTGTGCAAGGTAGGAGCAGTAAGAATATCTTCATATTGTTTGCTTATTTATTACAAGTAAAAAAAAAAGTTGGTCAGGTAGGAACAGAACCACCAGTTCCATCTGACAGAAAAGGCCGCCAGCAAAACAATAATCCAATAATCCCACGCCAATTAGTATCTCTGAAGCATCATCCATTGTAATCTCAAACACCATTTTCCTAATCTTGGTTAAACATTCAACAAAAATTTTAACTGTAAAATCTGAAGTCTTGTATTAAAAAAAAAAAACACCACCATTAGGCTATTACCTTGTGAGCAACAGCATAGTCAAGAACAAAATTCAATCTGTAAAATTCATCTTCCTGGGATCCCAAATCAAGGTTGACAATGGTCCTGCACTTGCATAACAACAATGCATAGAACCCATTGTTTCCTCTCTCTTTCTCGAAATAAAAAAAAATAAAATAAAGTAGAATAAAAAGGAAAAAAAAGGGTAAGAAAAAAAAAAATCTCTGGAAATTCTCTAGAAATAAAATAAATAAAAAATCTGCACTTGTGTTAGTATCATCCTCACCGATCCTTTGCACATATGGTTCAACAAATATATATGTGGCCAATATTGTCAGTATTCACTATGTCAATGTAATAACGGTTTGTGTCCATCCAACTACAAAACATTTTTGTCATAACAACTATTTAGTATTATCACTATTATCGTATGTCTAGTAACGTGTTGATTAAAGTCTCCTAATCCCGTAGAAGATATTCACTCATCTTAACGGATCTTTTTACCACATGTGGCAACACCACTGGATATACAAGAACTACATACAATTCTATCAGAATATTTTATCCCAACACAATTCCCCCAGGTTAATTTTTCTATAAATAGGCAGGTCTCTTTGGCTGAGCCCTCAGTATTCATGTGAACCACCCACTCTCGTCGACACTTTCGTGTTAGAAATGGAATCCTATACAGGGTTGCTTCCAAGGTTCCCAATTCTCCTAGACTGGATTTTTGGGTATGCCTCTTGACAACTGGTCGTAGTGCAACACTTTTTTTCAACATGGAGGAGAACGGTTGTTCTTTTAACATTTCCACATCGGTTACACAGTTCAAGTTATATATTATTATCTCCACTATTTCATTATCTAGAAATCAAACCAGGAAAATATTTTCCTTTGATTTTCTTTCGTTGCTGTCACTCTGAAATATTTTATATTTCCAGAGTCAATTTATTTTTTTCTTTTCCACTTTTGTGTTTATGGGTACTTGGATATTATTTATTTATGGATCGCGTGTAATGGGAGTTATTGGGCTGGTTTATTTGTATCTTCTGAAAGAAAGTGTGTTTAAAATAGACACTTATAAATTTTAAATATTATTTTGTGTCTCTTCCTTTTACATGGCTTACTTTCTTGCTATTTTGGACAAATAATTTTTTTTTTCTCGTTGGTGTCGAGGAGGTGACACAAAATAGAGTATCAAGAACAGAAGAACAGCCTTTGCTTTTAGTGTTTTTTTCTGGTACTAAAAAAAGAAAAGAAAAGGCATGAAAAATAGGGGAAAGAAATTCGAGTTACAATTACATTGTTGCAAAAAGAAACGTGTCACTATTTATTATGCAGTGTGAAACAATAGTTACAAAAGTGTTTTTGCGACAAAAGTAAGAAATTCTTGAGATTGTAGAATTTGTTATTGCATGCAGTTATAAGAGTGTAGTAGATCACCAAGAAGATTTTGTTATAGAAATTCATTATTTTTTTGATGTTTGGCCAAGTAAGTATAGAATTTATTGTAACCGCCCTTCCGTGTTGTTATCTGGAACTAATAGCAGTATTTTTAGATTTGTTTTAGGATATCGTTTTTGAAGACAGCAGAATGATATTTGTGAAATCGAGAAACACGTACTGTACTTAAAACTACTTAACAAGAATATGTGATCTGGTGTTTTACTTACTGTTCGAGTTAAAAAATTGCACAAAGACCACCACCCCTTTTCTTTCATTTTAACCGCCTTCGTTTTTATTCTCCCCTATTACACATACCATAGTAATCTTGGGTAATCTTTTTTTTGTTTTTATTTTGGAAGGATACTCGGCGGCTAATTCCACTAATTACAAGATGAAGAATGAATCTAATGATCCCTAAATTGATTATTGTTAATGAAGTCTAATTTTACTCTTATATATAGGCACATTTTCGGTTCTTCTGTTTTCAGACAAATCAGTAACCAACACTCACATTTCTCAAATTAGATATCATATCTTGAATAATACTTTCTTATTGGATAACCAAACTATGCGAATACATTCAATTCTTGTTATAATATTCGAAGTATGCACTTCTTTTCATAACACTTTAACAAACTGAACATTTCTTACTTCCCTCTTACTTTATTGTTTTATAGGAATATACATCCAGCATTCATAAACCAATTTGGAATGTATGTAGAAAAACATCAAACCCCAGTTTATGTGGACTACCAAGGAATAAAATCAGCACTACAAATCGTGATATTGCAAAAAACGAGCCATATATATATAATTATGAACGATAGTTGCGTGGGTAACCCGAAGGAGGGTCTGGCTTTTAAATTTTCTATGAAAAGACCCTTTAATCTTTTTTTTTTTTTTTTGAAGGAGAAAATAGACTTGAGTGTGAAAACAACGAAATCATGTAAAGTGGGAGAGTTATATATTGATACACAACTATAGACAAATGAGGGAGGTGTATATGATTAAATATATATTTGCAAAGAGAGACACATTAAAAATACAATATCATATTAAAAATTGGCAATTAGGGGTCTTTGGAGAAGAAGGCCTCTCCCCCTATCACCAGATCACCCAGCCACTAGGGAGTTAAGAACCAGTGATAACTAAGATACCACTGGCCCATTACTAAACCCTAGCAACGTGAGTGTTGTTCCTTTAGATACTATACACATAAACTAAATAGAAGGAAGACTATAAAGAATATAAATGGCTCCAAAAAAAATTTGGAGGTCAAGTTCTAAGGGTACACGAACGTTATGACATATTCGTGTAGCCCTGAACCCAACTGAGCCGAATAAGTCCCAGGACACACGACCAAAAATAAATAAGTCCAACACCTATAAAACACGAAAGTAGAACGAACCAAATAAAAAAAACGTACAGAAAATAGAAAACACCTCAGGGAAGCCACGGAAATGGAATCTCCAGAACATCAGAACCTGGATTGATTTGTCAATAACTTACACAGTCTCGATGATAATATATAATAGAAGTGTGAGGTTGTATGGAAACAGCCCCCAATGTGAAAAAAGATTTACATCCCTACGACTGTTGTTCTAAGAAGCTTTTGTACCCTCACCGCCATCGGTAGAATTAAGAACCTGGAGCAAATCCCTGTAGAGGATAAGTCCATTTCCCGAAAATATCGAGTCTCTAAGTAGTTAGCATGGATCGCTATGAAATACTAGGGTCAACCATCAAGACGCTGTATCTATTTACAGAAAAATAATTTAGAAAGGAATTGTGTTAAGATAAAATATTCCTCTGACTTGGGAGCTCCTGTATATACATGGGTACGACACATAGTAAAAAGATCATGAGAAGAGGAAGAAACATACATGGTATAGTTTTTGTGTACATCATAATAAGCGCTTTTTTTTTTTTTTTTTTCCCTTGTATGTTTCCATGTTAAGATGAGGAAAAGGTATTGATGGAATGGCACAACAGTAAAACATGGTTGTGAAATTGTATATAATAGAGATTCTTAATACTCTATTAAATTGTGATTTAAATAATGGGATTAGGAGGCACGGATAAAAGACATAACACTAGCGGAGCAAAAAAATAGCTAGATGATAATAATGATAAGAGACAAAATAAAATTAAAAAGTAAAATAGTGTTAATAATGTTGAATAGTCTTAATGGATGGACATAATGGTTCTGCAGTGAATTACTGATAGGTGAGGGATACTTTTTTTTTTTTTATTATAATCTTTTTTTGTGTTATAATTTTTTTTTTTTTTTTTTTTTTTTTTAAAGTGCACTAAATAAATAAACGGGGACTAGAGAATTTAGAGTATGAGAGAAATAAATTATGAAATAAAAAAAGGAAAAAAAAAATAGAAATAGAAGTAGAAGGAAAAAAAAAAGGTAGAGAGGAAGAGAGAGGGGGGAGTAACAAAAAAAAAAGTTGAAAAATGATTTGGGATGTTGTTCATTGACTAAAGAATCATTCAGACTTACATTATGGTGTGAGTATGTTTCTTATATCATGAAACATTTATAAAATTTGGCGAGATAAAATTGGCTTTGTTATGACACCCAGAGGAACAGAACCACCAGTTCCACATGGGGTGTGCAAGGTAGGAGCAGTAAGAATATCTTCATATTGTTTGCTTATTTATTACAAGTAAAAAAAAAAGTTGGTCAGGTAGGAACAGAACCACCAGTTCCATCTGACAGAAAAGGCCGCCAGCAAAACAATAATCCAATAATCCCACGCCAATTAGTATCTCTGAAGCATCATCCATTGTAATCTCAAACACCATTTTCCTAATCTTGGTTAAACATTCAACAAAAATTTTAACTGTAAAATCTGAAGTCTTGTATTAAAAAAAAAAAACACCACCATTAGGCTATTACCTTGTGAGCAACAGCATAGTCAAGAACAAAATTCAATCTGTAAAATTCATCTTCCTGGGATCCCAAATCAAGGTTGACAATGGTCCTGCACTTGCATAACAACAATGCATAGAACCCATTGTTTCCTCTCTCTTTCTCGAAATAAAAAAAAATAAAATAAAGTAGAATAAAAAGGAAAAAAAAGGGTAAGAAAAAAAAAAATCTCTGGAAATTCTCTAGAAATAAAATAAATAAAAAATCTGCACTTGTGTTAGTATCATCCTCACCGATCCTTTGCACATATGGTTCAACAAATATATATGTGGCCAATATTGTCAGTATTCACTATGTCAATGTAATAACGGTTTGTGTCCATCCAACTACAAAACATTTTTGTCATAACAACTATTTAGTATTATCACTATTATCGTATGTCTAGTAACGTGTTGATTAAAGTCTCCTAATCCCGTAGAAGATATTCACTCATCTTAACGGATCTTTTTACCACATGTGGCAACACCACTGGATATACAAGAACTACATACAATTCTATCAGAATATTTTATCCCAACACAATTCCCCCAGGTTAATTTTTCTATAAATAGGCAGGTCTCTTTGGCTGAGCCCTCAGTATTCATGTGAACCACCCACTCTCGTCGACACTTTCGTGTTAGAAATGGAATCCTATACAGGGTTGCTTCCAAGGTTCCCAATTCTCCTAGACTGGATTTTTGGGTATGCCTCTTGACAACTGGTCGTAGTGCAACACTTTTTTTCAACATGGAGGAGAACGGTTGTTCTTTTAACATTTCCACATCGGTTACACAGTTCAAGTTATATATTATTATCTCCACTATTTCATTATCTAGAAATCAAACCAGGAAAATATTTTCCTTTGATTTTCTTTCGTTGCTGTCACTCTGAAATATTTTATATTTCCAGAGTCAATTTATTTTTTTCTTTTCCACTTTTGTGTTTATGGGTACTTGGATATTATTTATTTATGGATCGCGTGTAATGGGAGTTATTGGGCTGGTTTATTTGTATCTTCTGAAAGAAAGTGTGTTTAAAATAGACACTTATAAATTTTAAATATTATTTTGTGTCTCTTCCTTTTACATGGCTTACTTTCTTGCTATTTTGGACAAATAATTTTTTTTTTCTCGTTGGTGTCGAGGAGGTGACACAAAATAGAGTATCAAGAACAGAAGAACAGCCTTTGCTTTTAGTGTTTTTTTCTGGTACTAAAAAAAGAAAAGAAAAGGCATGAAAAATAGGGGAAAGAAATTCGAGTTACAATTACATTGTTGCAAAAAGAAACGTGTCACTATTTATTATGCAGTGTGAAACAATAGTTACAAAAGTGTTTTTGCGACAAAAGTAAGAAATTCTTGAGATTGTAGAATTTGTTATTGCATGCAGTTATAAGAGTGTAGTAGATCACCAAGAAGATTTTGTTATAGAAATTCATTATTTTTTTGATGTTTGGCCAAGTAAGTATAGAATTTATTGTAACCGCCCTTCCGTGTTGTTATCTGGAACTAATAGCAGTATTTTTAGATTTGTTTTAGGATATCGTTTTTGAAGACAGCAGAATGATATTTGTGAAATCGAGAAACACGTACTGTACTTAAAACTACTTAACAAGAATATGTGATCTGGTGTTTTACTTACTGTTCGAGTTAAAAAATTGCACAAAGACCACCACCCCTTTTCTTTCATTTTAACCGCCTTCGTTTTTATTCTCCCCTATTACACATACCATAGTAATCTTGGGTAATCTTTTTTTTGTTTTTATTTTGGAAGGATACTCGGCGGCTAATTCCACTAATTACAAGATGAAGAATGAATCTAATGATCCCTAAATTGATTATTGTTAATGAAGTCTAATTTTACTCTTATATATAGGCACATTTTCGGTTCTTCTGTTTTCAGACAAATCAGTAACCAACACTCACATTTCTCAAATTAGATATCATATCTTGAATAATACTTTCTTATTGGATAACCAAACTATGCGAATACATTCAATTCTTGTTATAATATTCGAAGTATGCACTTCTTTTCATAACACTTTAACAAACTGAACATTTCTTACTTCCCTCTTACTTTATTGTTTTATAGGAATATACATCCAGCATTCATAAACCAATTTGGAATGTATGTAGAAAAACATCAAACCCCAGTTTATGTGGACTACCAAGGAATAAAATCAGCACTACAAATCGTGATATTGCAAAAAACGAGCCATATATATATAATTATGAACGATAGTTGCGTGGGTAACCCGAAGGAGGGTCTGGCTTTTAAATTTTCTATGAAAAGACCCTTTAATCTTTTTTTTTTTTTTTTTGAAGGAGAAAATAGACTTGAGTGTGAAAACAACGAAATCATGTAAAGTGGGAGAGTTATATATTGATACACAACTATAGACAAATGAGGGAGGTGTATATGATTAAATATATATTTGCAAAGAGAGACACATTAAAAATACAATATCATATTAAAAATTGGCAATTAGGGGTCTTTGGAGAAGAAGGCCTCTCCCCCTATCACCAGATCACCCAGCCACTAGGGAGTTAAGAACCAGTGATAACTAAGATACCACTGGCCCATTACTAAACCCTAGCAACGTGAGTGTTGTTCCTTTAGATACTATACACATAAACTAAATAGAAGGAAGACTATAAAGAATATAAATGGCTCCAAAAAAAATTTGGAGGTCAAGTTCTAAGGGTACACGAACGTTATGACATATTCGTGTAGCCCTGAACCCAACTGAGCCGAATAAGTCCCAGGACACACGACCAAAAATAAATAAGTCCAACACCTATAAAACACGAAAGTAGAACGAACCAAATAAAAAAAACGTACAGAAAATAGAAAACACCTCAGGGAAGCCACGGAAATGGAATCTCCAGAACATCAGAACCTGGATTGATTTGTCAATAACTTACACAGTCTCGATGATAATATATAATAGAAGTGTGAGGTTGTATGGAAACAGCCCCCAATGTGAAAAAAGATTTACATCCCTACGACTGTTGTTCTAAGAAGCTTTTGTACCCTCACCGCCATCGGTAGAATTAAGAACCTGGAGCAAATCCCTGTAGAGGATAAGTCCATTTCCCGAAAATATCGAGTCTCTAAGTAGTTAGCATGGATCGCTATGAAATACTAGGGTCAACCATCAAGACGCTGTATCTATTTACAGAAAAATAATTTAGAAAGGAATTGTGTTAAGATAAAATATTCCTCTGACTTGGGAGCTCCTGTATATACATGGGTACGACACATAGTAAAAAGATCATGAGAAGAGGAAGAAACATACATGGTATAGTTTTTGTGTACATCATAATAAGCGCTTTTTTTTTTTTTTTTTTCCCTTGTATGTTTCCATGTTAAGATGAGGAAAAGGTATTGATGGAATGGCACAACAGTAAAACATGGTTGTGAAATTGTATATAATAGAGATTCTTAATACTCTATTAAATTGTGATTTAAATAATGGGATTAGGAGGCACGGATAAAAGACATAACACTAGCGGAGCAAAAAAATAGCTAGATGATAATAATGATAAGAGACAAAATAAAATTAAAAAGTAAAATAGTGTTAATAATGTTGAATAGTCTTAATGGATGGACATAATGGTTCTGCAGTGAATTACTGATAGGTGAGGGATACTTTTTTTTTTTTTATTATAATCTTTTTTTGTGTTATAATTTTTTTTTTTTTTTTTTTTTTTTTTAAAGTGCACTAAATAAATAAACGGGGACTAGAGAATTTAGAGTATGAGAGAAATAAATTATGAAATAAAAAAAGGAAAAAAAAAATAGAAATAGAAGTAGAAGGAAAAAAAAAAGGTAGAGAGGAAGAGAGAGGGGGGAGTAACAAAAAAAAAAGTTGAAAAATGATTTGGGATGTTGTTCATTGACTAAAGAATCATTCAGACTTACATTATGGTGTGAGTATGTTTCTTATATCATGAAACATTTATAAAATTTGGCGAGATAAAATTGGCTTTGTTATGACACCCAGAGGAACAGAACCACCAGTTCCACATGGGGTGTGCAAGGTAGGAGCAGTAAGAATATCTTCATATTGTTTGCTTATTTATTACAAGTAAAAAAAAAAGTTGGTCAGGTAGGAACAGAACCACCAGTTCCATCTGACAGAAAAGGCCGCCAGCAAAACAATAATCCAATAATCCCACGCCAATTAGTATCTCTGAAGCATCATCCATTGTAATCTCAAACACCATTTTCCTAATCTTGGTTAAACATTCAACAAAAATTTTAACTGTAAAATCTGAAGTCTTGTATTAAAAAAAAAAAACACCACCATTAGGCTATTACCTTGTGAGCAACAGCATAGTCAAGAACAAAATTCAATCTGTAAAATTCATCTTCCTGGGATCCCAAATCAAGGTTGACAATGGTCCTGCACTTGCATAACAACAATGCATAGAACCCATTGTTTCCTCTCTCTTTCTCGAAATAAAAAAAAATAAAATAAAGTAGAATAAAAAGGAAAAAAAAGGGTAAGAAAAAAAAAAATCTCTGGAAATTCTCTAGAAATAAAATAAATAAAAAATCTGCACTTGTGTTAGTATCATCCTCACCGATCCTTTGCACATATGGTTCAACAAATATATATGTGGCCAATATTGTCAGTATTCACTATGTCAATGTAATAACGGTTTGTGTCCATCCAACTACAAAACATTTTTGTCATAACAACTATTTAGTATTATCACTATTATCGTATGTCTAGTAACGTGTTGATTAAAGTCTCCTAATCCCGTAGAAGATATTCACTCATCTTAACGGATCTTTTTACCACATGTGGCAACACCACTGGATATACAAGAACTACATACAATTCTATCAGAATATTTTATCCCAACACAATTCCCCCAGGTTAATTTTTCTATAAATAGGCAGGTCTCTTTGGCTGAGCCCTCAGTATTCATGTGAACCACCCACTCTCGTCGACACTTTCGTGTTAGAAATGGAATCCTATACAGGGTTGCTTCCAAGGTTCCCAATTCTCCTAGACTGGATTTTTGGGTATGCCTCTTGACAACTGGTCGTAGTGCAACACTTTTTTTCAACATGGAGGAGAACGGTTGTTCTTTTAACATTTCCACATCGGTTACACAGTTCAAGTTATATATTATTATCTCCACTATTTCATTATCTAGAAATCAAACCAGGAAAATATTTTCCTTTGATTTTCTTTCGTTGCTGTCACTCTGAAATATTTTATATTTCCAGAGTCAATTTATTTTTTTCTTTTCCACTTTTGTGTTTATGGGTACTTGGATATTATTTATTTATGGATCGCGTGTAATGGGAGTTATTGGGCTGGTTTATTTGTATCTTCTGAAAGAAAGTGTGTTTAAAATAGACACTTATAAATTTTAAATATTATTTTGTGTCTCTTCCTTTTACATGGCTTACTTTCTTGCTATTTTGGACAAATAATTTTTTTTTTCTCGTTGGTGTCGAGGAGGTGACACAAAATAGAGTATCAAGAACAGAAGAACAGCCTTTGCTTTTAGTGTTTTTTTCTGGTACTAAAAAAAGAAAAGAAAAGGCATGAAAAATAGGGGAAAGAAATTCGAGTTACAATTACATTGTTGCAAAAAGAAACGTGTCACTATTTATTATGCAGTGTGAAACAATAGTTACAAAAGTGTTTTTGCGACAAAAGTAAGAAATTCTTGAGATTGTAGAATTTGTTATTGCATGCAGTTATAAGAGTGTAGTAGATCACCAAGAAGATTTTGTTATAGAAATTCATTATTTTTTTGATGTTTGGCCAAGTAAGTATAGAATTTATTGTAACCGCCCTTCCGTGTTGTTATCTGGAACTAATAGCAGTATTTTTAGATTTGTTTTAGGATATCGTTTTTGAAGACAGCAGAATGATATTTGTGAAATCGAGAAACACGTACTGTACTTAAAACTACTTAACAAGAATATGTGATCTGGTGTTTTACTTACTGTTCGAGTTAAAAAATTGCACAAAGACCACCACCCCTTTTCTTTCATTTTAACCGCCTTCGTTTTTATTCTCCCCTATTACACATACCATAGTAATCTTGGGTAATCTTTTTTTTGTTTTTATTTTGGAAGGATACTCGGCGGCTAATTCCACTAATTACAAGATGAAGAATGAATCTAATGATCCCTAAATTGATTATTGTTAATGAAGTCTAATTTTACTCTTATATATAGGCACATTTTCGGTTCTTCTGTTTTCAGACAAATCAGTAACCAACACTCACATTTCTCAAATTAGATATCATATCTTGAATAATACTTTCTTATTGGATAACCAAACTATGCGAATACATTCAATTCTTGTTATAATATTCGAAGTATGCACTTCTTTTCATAACACTTTAACAAACTGAACATTTCTTACTTCCCTCTTACTTTATTGTTTTATAGGAATATACATCCAGCATTCATAAACCAATTTGGAATGTATGTAGAAAAACATCAAACCCCAGTTTATGTGGACTACCAAGGAATAAAATCAGCACTACAAATCGTGATATTGCAAAAAACGAGCCATATATATATAATTATGAACGATAGTTGCGTGGGTAACCCGAAGGAGGGTCTGGCTTTTAAATTTTCTATGAAAAGACCCTTTAATCTTTTTTTTTTTTTTTTTGAAGGAGAAAATAGACTTGAGTGTGAAAACAACGAAATCATGTAAAGTGGGAGAGTTATATATTGATACACAACTATAGACAAATGAGGGAGGTGTATATGATTAAATATATATTTGCAAAGAGAGACACATTAAAAATACAATATCATATTAAAAATTGGCAATTAGGGGTCTTTGGAGAAGAAGGCCTCTCCCCCTATCACCAGATCACCCAGCCACTAGGGAGTTAAGAACCAGTGATAACTAAGATACCACTGGCCCATTACTAAACCCTAGCAACGTGAGTGTTGTTCCTTTAGATACTATACACATAAACTAAATAGAAGGAAGACTATAAAGAATATAAATGGCTCCAAAAAAAATTTGGAGGTCAAGTTCTAAGGGTACACGAACGTTATGACATATTCGTGTAGCCCTGAACCCAACTGAGCCGAATAAGTCCCAGGACACACGACCAAAAATAAATAAGTCCAACACCTATAAAACACGAAAGTAGAACGAACCAAATAAAAAAAACGTACAGAAAATAGAAAACACCTCAGGGAAGCCACGGAAATGGAATCTCCAGAACATCAGAACCTGGATTGATTTGTCAATAACTTACACAGTCTCGATGATAATATATAATAGAAGTGTGAGGTTGTATGGAAACAGCCCCCAATGTGAAAAAAGATTTACATCCCTACGACTGTTGTTCTAAGAAGCTTTTGTACCCTCACCGCCATCGGTAGAATTAAGAACCTGGAGCAAATCCCTGTAGAGGATAAGTCCATTTCCCGAAAATATCGAGTCTCTAAGTAGTTAGCATGGATCGCTATGAAATACTAGGGTCAACCATCAAGACGCTGTATCTATTTACAGAAAAATAATTTAGAAAGGAATTGTGTTAAGATAAAATATTCCTCTGACTTGGGAGCTCCTGTATATACATGGGTACGACACATAGTAAAAAGATCATGAGAAGAGGAAGAAACATACATGGTATAGTTTTTGTGTACATCATAATAAGCGCTTTTTTTTTTTTTTTTTTCCCTTGTATGTTTCCATGTTAAGATGAGGAAAAGGTATTGATGGAATGGCACAACAGTAAAACATGGTTGTGAAATTGTATATAATAGAGATTCTTAATACTCTATTAAATTGTGATTTAAATAATGGGATTAGGAGGCACGGATAAAAGACATAACACTAGCGGAGCAAAAAAATAGCTAGATGATAATAATGATAAGAGACAAAATAAAATTAAAAAGTAAAATAGTGTTAATAATGTTGAATAGTCTTAATGGATGGACATAATGGTTCTGCAGTGAATTACTGATAGGTGAGGGATACTTTTTTTTTTTTTATTATAATCTTTTTTTGTGTTATAATTTTTTTTTTTTTTTTTTTTTTTTTTAAAGTGCACTAAATAAATAAACGGGGACTAGAGAATTTAGAGTATGAGAGAAATAAATTATGAAATAAAAAAAGGAAAAAAAAAATAGAAATAGAAGTAGAAGGAAAAAAAAAAGGTAGAGAGGAAGAGAGAGGGGGGAGTAACAAAAAAAAAAGTTGAAAAATGATTTGGGATGTTGTTCATTGACTAAAGAATCATTCAGACTTACATTATGGTGTGAGTATGTTTCTTATATCATGAAACATTTATAAAATTTGGCGAGATAAAATTGGCTTTGTTATGACACCCAGAGGAACAGAACCACCAGTTCCACATGGGGTGTGCAAGGTAGGAGCAGTAAGAATATCTTCATATTGTTTGCTTATTTATTACAAGTAAAAAAAAAAGTTGGTCAGGTAGGAACAGAACCACCAGTTCCATCTGACAGAAAAGGCCGCCAGCAAAACAATAATCCAATAATCCCACGCCAATTAGTATCTCTGAAGCATCATCCATTGTAATCTCAAACACCATTTTCCTAATCTTGGTTAAACATTCAACAAAAATTTTAACTGTAAAATCTGAAGTCTTGTATTAAAAAAAAAAAACACCACCATTAGGCTATTACCTTGTGAGCAACAGCATAGTCAAGAACAAAATTCAATCTGTAAAATTCATCTTCCTGGGATCCCAAATCAAGGTTGACAATGGTCCTGCACTTGCATAACAACAATGCATAGAACCCATTGTTTCCTCTCTCTTTCTCGAAATAAAAAAAAATAAAATAAAGTAGAATAAAAAGGAAAAAAAAGGGTAAGAAAAAAAAAAATCTCTGGAAATTCTCTAGAAATAAAATAAATAAAAAATCTGCACTTGTGTTAGTATCATCCTCACCGATCCTTTGCACATATGGTTCAACAAATATATATGTGGCCAATATTGTCAGTATTCACTATGTCAATGTAATAACGGTTTGTGTCCATCCAACTACAAAACATTTTTGTCATAACAACTATTTAGTATTATCACTATTATCGTATGTCTAGTAACGTGTTGATTAAAGTCTCCTAATCCCGTAGAAGATATTCACTCATCTTAACGGATCTTTTTACCACATGTGGCAACACCACTGGATATACAAGAACTACATACAATTCTATCAGAATATTTTATCCCAACACAATTCCCCCAGGTTAATTTTTCTATAAATAGGCAGGTCTCTTTGGCTGAGCCCTCAGTATTCATGTGAACCACCCACTCTCGTCGACACTTTCGTGTTAGAAATGGAATCCTATACAGGGTTGCTTCCAAGGTTCCCAATTCTCCTAGACTGGATTTTTGGGTATGCCTCTTGACAACTGGTCGTAGTGCAACACTTTTTTTCAACATGGAGGAGAACGGTTGTTCTTTTAACATTTCCACATCGGTTACACAGTTCAAGTTATATATTATTATCTCCACTATTTCATTATCTAGAAATCAAACCAGGAAAATATTTTCCTTTGATTTTCTTTCGTTGCTGTCACTCTGAAATATTTTATATTTCCAGAGTCAATTTATTTTTTTCTTTTCCACTTTTGTGTTTATGGGTACTTGGATATTATTTATTTATGGATCGCGTGTAATGGGAGTTATTGGGCTGGTTTATTTGTATCTTCTGAAAGAAAGTGTGTTTAAAATAGACACTTATAAATTTTAAATATTATTTTGTGTCTCTTCCTTTTACATGGCTTACTTTCTTGCTATTTTGGACAAATAATTTTTTTTTTCTCGTTGGTGTCGAGGAGGTGACACAAAATAGAGTATCAAGAACAGAAGAACAGCCTTTGCTTTTAGTGTTTTTTTCTGGTACTAAAAAAAGAAAAGAAAAGGCATGAAAAATAGGGGAAAGAAATTCGAGTTACAATTACATTGTTGCAAAAAGAAACGTGTCACTATTTATTATGCAGTGTGAAACAATAGTTACAAAAGTGTTTTTGCGACAAAAGTAAGAAATTCTTGAGATTGTAGAATTTGTTATTGCATGCAGTTATAAGAGTGTAGTAGATCACCAAGAAGATTTTGTTATAGAAATTCATTATTTTTTTGATGTTTGGCCAAGTAAGTATAGAATTTATTGTAACCGCCCTTCCGTGTTGTTATCTGGAACTAATAGCAGTATTTTTAGATTTGTTTTAGGATATCGTTTTTGAAGACAGCAGAATGATATTTGTGAAATCGAGAAACACGTACTGTACTTAAAACTACTTAACAAGAATATGTGATCTGGTGTTTTACTTACTGTTCGAGTTAAAAAATTGCACAAAGACCACCACCCCTTTTCTTTCATTTTAACCGCCTTCGTTTTTATTCTCCCCTATTACACATACCATAGTAATCTTGGGTAATCTTTTTTTTGTTTTTATTTTGGAAGGATACTCGGCGGCTAATTCCACTAATTACAAGATGAAGAATGAATCTAATGATCCCTAAATTGATTATTGTTAATGAAGTCTAATTTTACTCTTATATATAGGCACATTTTCGGTTCTTCTGTTTTCAGACAAATCAGTAACCAACACTCACATTTCTCAAATTAGATATCATATCTTGAATAATACTTTCTTATTGGATAACCAAACTATGCGAATACATTCAATTCTTGTTATAATATTCGAAGTATGCACTTCTTTTCATAACACTTTAACAAACTGAACATTTCTTACTTCCCTCTTACTTTATTGTTTTATAGGAATATACATCCAGCATTCATAAACCAATTTGGAATGTATGTAGAAAAACATCAAACCCCAGTTTATGTGGACTACCAAGGAATAAAATCAGCACTACAAATCGTGATATTGCAAAAAACGAGCCATATATATATAATTATGAACGATAGTTGCGTGGGTAACCCGAAGGAGGGTCTGGCTTTTAAATTTTCTATGAAAAGACCCTTTAATCTTTTTTTTTTTTTTTTTGAAGGAGAAAATAGACTTGAGTGTGAAAACAACGAAATCATGTAAAGTGGGAGAGTTATATATTGATACACAACTATAGACAAATGAGGGAGGTGTATATGATTAAATATATATTTGCAAAGAGAGACACATTAAAAATACAATATCATATTAAAAATTGGCAATTAGGGGTCTTTGGAGAAGAAGGCCTCTCCCCCTATCACCAGATCACCCAGCCACTAGGGAGTTAAGAACCAGTGATAACTAAGATACCACTGGCCCATTACTAAACCCTAGCAACGTGAGTGTTGTTCCTTTAGATACTATACACATAAACTAAATAGAAGGAAGACTATAAAGAATATAAATGGCTCCAAAAAAAATTTGGAGGTCAAGTTCTAAGGGTACACGAACGTTATGACATATTCGTGTAGCCCTGAACCCAACTGAGCCGAATAAGTCCCAGGACACACGACCAAAAATAAATAAGTCCAACACCTATAAAACACGAAAGTAGAACGAACCAAATAAAAAAAACGTACAGAAAATAGAAAACACCTCAGGGAAGCCACGGAAATGGAATCTCCAGAACATCAGAACCTGGATTGATTTGTCAATAACTTACACAGTCTCGATGATAATATATAATAGAAGTGTGAGGTTGTATGGAAACAGCCCCCAATGTGAAAAAAGATTTACATCCCTACGACTGTTGTTCTAAGAAGCTTTTGTACCCTCACCGCCATCGGTAGAATTAAGAACCTGGAGCAAATCCCTGTAGAGGATAAGTCCATTTCCCGAAAATATCGAGTCTCTAAGTAGTTAGCATGGATCGCTATGAAATACTAGGGTCAACCATCAAGACGCTGTATCTATTTACAGAAAAATAATTTAGAAAGGAATTGTGTTAAGATAAAATATTCCTCTGACTTGGGAGCTCCTGTATATACATGGGTACGACACATAGTAAAAAGATCATGAGAAGAGGAAGAAACATACATGGTATAGTTTTTGTGTACATCATAATAAGCGCTTTTTTTTTTTTTTTTTTCCCTTGTATGTTTCCATGTTAAGATGAGGAAAAGGTATTGATGGAATGGCACAACAGTAAAACATGGTTGTGAAATTGTATATAATAGAGATTCTTAATACTCTATTAAATTGTGATTTAAATAATGGGATTAGGAGGCACGGATAAAAGACATAACACTAGCGGAGCAAAAAAATAGCTAGATGATAATAATGATAAGAGACAAAATAAAATTAAAAAGTAAAATAGTGTTAATAATGTTGAATAGTCTTAATGGATGGACATAATGGTTCTGCAGTGAATTACTGATAGGTGAGGGATACTTTTTTTTTTTTTATTATAATCTTTTTTTGTGTTATAATTTTTTTTTTTTTTTTTTTTTTTTTTAAAGTGCACTAAATAAATAAACGGGGACTAGAGAATTTAGAGTATGAGAGAAATAAATTATGAAATAAAAAAAGGAAAAAAAAAATAGAAATAGAAGTAGAAGGAAAAAAAAAAGGTAGAGAGGAAGAGAGAGGGGGGAGTAACAAAAAAAAAAGTTGAAAAATGATTTGGGATGTTGTTCATTGACTAAAGAATCATTCAGACTTACATTATGGTGTGAGTATGTTTCTTATATCATGAAACATTTATAAAATTTGGCGAGATAAAATTGGCTTTGTTATGACACCCAGAGGAACAGAACCACCAGTTCCACATGGGGTGTGCAAGGTAGGAGCAGTAAGAATATCTTCATATTGTTTGCTTATTTATTACAAGTAAAAAAAAAAGTTGGTCAGGTAGGAACAGAACCACCAGTTCCATCTGACAGAAAAGGCCGCCAGCAAAACAATAATCCAATAATCCCACGCCAATTAGTATCTCTGAAGCATCATCCATTGTAATCTCAAACACCATTTTCCTAATCTTGGTTAAACATTCAACAAAAATTTTAACTGTAAAATCTGAAGTCTTGTATTAAAAAAAAAAAACACCACCATTAGGCTATTACCTTGTGAGCAACAGCATAGTCAAGAACAAAATTCAATCTGTAAAATTCATCTTCCTGGGATCCCAAATCAAGGTTGACAATGGTCCTGCACTTGCATAACAACAATGCATAGAACCCATTGTTTCCTCTCTCTTTCTCGAAATAAAAAAAAATAAAATAAAGTAGAATAAAAAGGAAAAAAAAGGGTAAGAAAAAAAAAAATCTCTGGAAATTCTCTAGAAATAAAATAAATAAAAAATCTGCACTTGTGTTAGTATCATCCTCACCGATCCTTTGCACATATGGTTCAACAAATATATATGTGGCCAATATTGTCAGTATTCACTATGTCAATGTAATAACGGTTTGTGTCCATCCAACTACAAAACATTTTTGTCATAACAACTATTTAGTATTATCACTATTATCGTATGTCTAGTAACGTGTTGATTAAAGTCTCCTAATCCCGTAGAAGATATTCACTCATCTTAACGGATCTTTTTACCACATGTGGCAACACCACTGGATATACAAGAACTACATACAATTCTATCAGAATATTTTATCCCAACACAATTCCCCCAGGTTAATTTTTCTATAAATAGGCAGGTCTCTTTGGCTGAGCCCTCAGTATTCATGTGAACCACCCACTCTCGTCGACACTTTCGTGTTAGAAATGGAATCCTATACAGGGTTGCTTCCAAGGTTCCCAATTCTCCTAGACTGGATTTTTGGGTATGCCTCTTGACAACTGGTCGTAGTGCAACACTTTTTTTCAACATGGAGGAGAACGGTTGTTCTTTTAACATTTCCACATCGGTTACACAGTTCAAGTTATATATTATTATCTCCACTATTTCATTATCTAGAAATCAAACCAGGAAAATATTTTCCTTTGATTTTCTTTCGTTGCTGTCACTCTGAAATATTTTATATTTCCAGAGTCAATTTATTTTTTTCTTTTCCACTTTTGTGTTTATGGGTACTTGGATATTATTTATTTATGGATCGCGTGTAATGGGAGTTATTGGGCTGGTTTATTTGTATCTTCTGAAAGAAAGTGTGTTTAAAATAGACACTTATAAATTTTAAATATTATTTTGTGTCTCTTCCTTTTACATGGCTTACTTTCTTGCTATTTTGGACAAATAATTTTTTTTTTCTCGTTGGTGTCGAGGAGGTGACACAAAATAGAGTATCAAGAACAGAAGAACAGCCTTTGCTTTTAGTGTTTTTTTCTGGTACTAAAAAAAGAAAAGAAAAGGCATGAAAAATAGGGGAAAGAAATTCGAGTTACAATTACATTGTTGCAAAAAGAAACGTGTCACTATTTATTATGCAGTGTGAAACAATAGTTACAAAAGTGTTTTTGCGACAAAAGTAAGAAATTCTTGAGATTGTAGAATTTGTTATTGCATGCAGTTATAAGAGTGTAGTAGATCACCAAGAAGATTTTGTTATAGAAATTCATTATTTTTTTGATGTTTGGCCAAGTAAGTATAGAATTTATTGTAACCGCCCTTCCGTGTTGTTATCTGGAACTAATAGCAGTATTTTTAGATTTGTTTTAGGATATCGTTTTTGAAGACAGCAGAATGATATTTGTGAAATCGAGAAACACGTACTGTACTTAAAACTACTTAACAAGAATATGTGATCTGGTGTTTTACTTACTGTTCGAGTTAAAAAATTGCACAAAGACCACCACCCCTTTTCTTTCATTTTAACCGCCTTCGTTTTTATTCTCCCCTATTACACATACCATAGTAATCTTGGGTAATCTTTTTTTTGTTTTTATTTTGGAAGGATACTCGGCGGCTAATTCCACTAATTACAAGATGAAGAATGAATCTAATGATCCCTAAATTGATTATTGTTAATGAAGTCTAATTTTACTCTTATATATAGGCACATTTTCGGTTCTTCTGTTTTCAGACAAATCAGTAACCAACACTCACATTTCTCAAATTAGATATCATATCTTGAATAATACTTTCTTATTGGATAACCAAACTATGCGAATACATTCAATTCTTGTTATAATATTCGAAGTATGCACTTCTTTTCATAACACTTTAACAAACTGAACATTTCTTACTTCCCTCTTACTTTATTGTTTTATAGGAATATACATCCAGCATTCATAAACCAATTTGGAATGTATGTAGAAAAACATCAAACCCCAGTTTATGTGGACTACCAAGGAATAAAATCAGCACTACAAATCGTGATATTGCAAAAAACGAGCCATATATATATAATTATGAACGATAGTTGCGTGGGTAACCCGAAGGAGGGTCTGGCTTTTAAATTTTCTATGAAAAGACCCTTTAATCTTTTTTTTTTTTTTTTTGAAGGAGAAAATAGACTTGAGTGTGAAAACAACGAAATCATGTAAAGTGGGAGAGTTATATATTGATACACAACTATAGACAAATGAGGGAGGTGTATATGATTAAATATATATTTGCAAAGAGAGACACATTAAAAATACAATATCATATTAAAAATTGGCAATTAGGGGTCTTTGGAGAAGAAGGCCTCTCCCCCTATCACCAGATCACCCAGCCACTAGGGAGTTAAGAACCAGTGATAACTAAGATACCACTGGCCCATTACTAAACCCTAGCAACGTGAGTGTTGTTCCTTTAGATACTATACACATAAACTAAATAGAAGGAAGACTATAAAGAATATAAATGGCTCCAAAAAAAATTTGGAGGTCAAGTTCTAAGGGTACACGAACGTTATGACATATTCGTGTAGCCCTGAACCCAACTGAGCCGAATAAGTCCCAGGACACACGACCAAAAATAAATAAGTCCAACACCTATAAAACACGAAAGTAGAACGAACCAAATAAAAAAAACGTACAGAAAATAGAAAACACCTCAGGGAAGCCACGGAAATGGAATCTCCAGAACATCAGAACCTGGATTGATTTGTCAATAACTTACACAGTCTCGATGATAATATATAATAGAAGTGTGAGGTTGTATGGAAACAGCCCCCAATGTGAAAAAAGATTTACATCCCTACGACTGTTGTTCTAAGAAGCTTTTGTACCCTCACCGCCATCGGTAGAATTAAGAACCTGGAGCAAATCCCTGTAGAGGATAAGTCCATTTCCCGAAAATATCGAGTCTCTAAGTAGTTAGCATGGATCGCTATGAAATACTAGGGTCAACCATCAAGACGCTGTATCTATTTACAGAAAAATAATTTAGAAAGGAATTGTGTTAAGATAAAATATTCCTCTGACTTGGGAGCTCCTGTATATACATGGGTACGACACATAGTAAAAAGATCATGAGAAGAGGAAGAAACATACATGGTATAGTTTTTGTGTACATCATAATAAGCGCTTTTTTTTTTTTTTTTTTCCCTTGTATGTTTCCATGTTAAGATGAGGAAAAGGTATTGATGGAATGGCACAACAGTAAAACATGGTTGTGAAATTGTATATAATAGAGATTCTTAATACTCTATTAAATTGTGATTTAAATAATGGGATTAGGAGGCACGGATAAAAGACATAACACTAGCGGAGCAAAAAAATAGCTAGATGATAATAATGATAAGAGACAAAATAAAATTAAAAAGTAAAATAGTGTTAATAATGTTGAATAGTCTTAATGGATGGACATAATGGTTCTGCAGTGAATTACTGATAGGTGAGGGATACTTTTTTTTTTTTTATTATAATCTTTTTTTGTGTTATAATTTTTTTTTTTTTTTTTTTTTTTTTTAAAGTGCACTAAATAAATAAACGGGGACTAGAGAATTTAGAGTATGAGAGAAATAAATTATGAAATAAAAAAAGGAAAAAAAAAATAGAAATAGAAGTAGAAGGAAAAAAAAAAGGTAGAGAGGAAGAGAGAGGGGGGAGTAACAAAAAAAAAAGTTGAAAAATGATTTGGGATGTTGTTCATTGACTAAAGAATCATTCAGACTTACATTATGGTGTGAGTATGTTTCTTATATCATGAAACATTTATAAAATTTGGCGAGATAAAATTGGCTTTGTTATGACACCCAGAGGAACAGAACCACCAGTTCCACATGGGGTGTGCAAGGTAGGAGCAGTAAGAATATCTTCATATTGTTTGCTTATTTATTACAAGTAAAAAAAAAAGTTGGTCAGGTAGGAACAGAACCACCAGTTCCATCTGACAGAAAAGGCCGCCAGCAAAACAATAATCCAATAATCCCACGCCAATTAGTATCTCTGAAGCATCATCCATTGTAATCTCAAACACCATTTTCCTAATCTTGGTTAAACATTCAACAAAAATTTTAACTGTAAAATCTGAAGTCTTGTATTAAAAAAAAAAAACACCACCATTAGGCTATTACCTTGTGAGCAACAGCATAGTCAAGAACAAAATTCAATCTGTAAAATTCATCTTCCTGGGATCCCAAATCAAGGTTGACAATGGTCCTGCACTTGCATAACAACAATGCATAGAACCCATTGTTTCCTCTCTCTTTCTCGAAATAAAAAAAAATAAAATAAAGTAGAATAAAAAGGAAAAAAAAGGGTAAGAAAAAAAAAAATCTCTGGAAATTCTCTAGAAATAAAATAAATAAAAAATCTGCACTTGTGTTAGTATCATCCTCACCGATCCTTTGCACATATGGTTCAACAAATATATATGTGGCCAATATTGTCAGTATTCACTATGTCAATGTAATAACGGTTTGTGTCCATCCAACTACAAAACATTTTTGTCATAACAACTATTTAGTATTATCACTATTATCGTATGTCTAGTAACGTGTTGATTAAAGTCTCCTAATCCCGTAGAAGATATTCACTCATCTTAACGGATCTTTTTACCACATGTGGCAACACCACTGGATATACAAGAACTACATACAATTCTATCAGAATATTTTATCCCAACACAATTCCCCCAGGTTAATTTTTCTATAAATAGGCAGGTCTCTTTGGCTGAGCCCTCAGTATTCATGTGAACCACCCACTCTCGTCGACACTTTCGTGTTAGAAATGGAATCCTATACAGGGTTGCTTCCAAGGTTCCCAATTCTCCTAGACTGGATTTTTGGGTATGCCTCTTGACAACTGGTCGTAGTGCAACACTTTTTTTCAACATGGAGGAGAACGGTTGTTCTTTTAACATTTCCACATCGGTTACACAGTTCAAGTTATATATTATTATCTCCACTATTTCATTATCTAGAAATCAAACCAGGAAAATATTTTCCTTTGATTTTCTTTCGTTGCTGTCACTCTGAAATATTTTATATTTCCAGAGTCAATTTATTTTTTTCTTTTCCACTTTTGTGTTTATGGGTACTTGGATATTATTTATTTATGGATCGCGTGTAATGGGAGTTATTGGGCTGGTTTATTTGTATCTTCTGAAAGAAAGTGTGTTTAAAATAGACACTTATAAATTTTAAATATTATTTTGTGTCTCTTCCTTTTACATGGCTTACTTTCTTGCTATTTTGGACAAATAATTTTTTTTTTCTCGTTGGTGTCGAGGAGGTGACACAAAATAGAGTATCAAGAACAGAAGAACAGCCTTTGCTTTTAGTGTTTTTTTCTGGTACTAAAAAAAGAAAAGAAAAGGCATGAAAAATAGGGGAAAGAAATTCGAGTTACAATTACATTGTTGCAAAAAGAAACGTGTCACTATTTATTATGCAGTGTGAAACAATAGTTACAAAAGTGTTTTTGCGACAAAAGTAAGAAATTCTTGAGATTGTAGAATTTGTTATTGCATGCAGTTATAAGAGTGTAGTAGATCACCAAGAAGATTTTGTTATAGAAATTCATTATTTTTTTGATGTTTGGCCAAGTAAGTATAGAATTTATTGTAACCGCCCTTCCGTGTTGTTATCTGGAACTAATAGCAGTATTTTTAGATTTGTTTTAGGATATCGTTTTTGAAGACAGCAGAATGATATTTGTGAAATCGAGAAACACGTACTGTACTTAAAACTACTTAACAAGAATATGTGATCTGGTGTTTTACTTACTGTTCGAGTTAAAAAATTGCACAAAGACCACCACCCCTTTTCTTTCATTTTAACCGCCTTCGTTTTTATTCTCCCCTATTACACATACCATAGTAATCTTGGGTAATCTTTTTTTTGTTTTTATTTTGGAAGGATACTCGGCGGCTAATTCCACTAATTACAAGATGAAGAATGAATCTAATGATCCCTAAATTGATTATTGTTAATGAAGTCTAATTTTACTCTTATATATAGGCACATTTTCGGTTCTTCTGTTTTCAGACAAATCAGTAACCAACACTCACATTTCTCAAATTAGATATCATATCTTGAATAATACTTTCTTATTGGATAACCAAACTATGCGAATACATTCAATTCTTGTTATAATATTCGAAGTATGCACTTCTTTTCATAACACTTTAACAAACTGAACATTTCTTACTTCCCTCTTACTTTATTGTTTTATAGGAATATACATCCAGCATTCATAAACCAATTTGGAATGTATGTAGAAAAACATCAAACCCCAGTTTATGTGGACTACCAAGGAATAAAATCAGCACTACAAATCGTGATATTGCAAAAAACGAGCCATATATATATAATTATGAACGATAGTTGCGTGGGTAACCCGAAGGAGGGTCTGGCTTTTAAATTTTCTATGAAAAGACCCTTTAATCTTTTTTTTTTTTTTTTTGAAGGAGAAAATAGACTTGAGTGTGAAAACAACGAAATCATGTAAAGTGGGAGAGTTATATATTGATACACAACTATAGACAAATGAGGGAGGTGTATATGATTAAATATATATTTGCAAAGAGAGACACATTAAAAATACAATATCATATTAAAAATTGGCAATTAGGGGTCTTTGGAGAAGAAGGCCTCTCCCCCTATCACCAGATCACCCAGCTGTGATAAAGTAATTCGTATTTTGTGATATGTTGTTGTCACAAAGGAGTGTGTAGGAATAATGTGTAAGTTGACAATATTCTCTAAATAAACATAACATGTGGTTATCAAAAGACAGATATTTGTATTCTCTTACAATTGAAGCTTGTATATTATTTAGGTAATATATGTATATTATATAGGAGGATAGAAGATTATAACAGATCATTGATTTATATTCCTTATGATAAGAATATACTCACCAAGTAATTACTTCACTTTCTGAATTAAAGGTAAAGTTCAGACTGCAACACCAGCCACTAAGAAGTTAAGAACAAGTGAGTGATATGGTATTTTAGGAATCAAAGAAACCTTCGAAGGGAAGGGATTTCTCAAGATTATTTTCAGAAATATAGGAAATGTAAGATGCAGAGGTTAGAGTTAGATTTTGCTCTCTTTCACTTGTTATTCATGTTACATACAACGGTAAAATATTTTTATAATTTTTAATATGTATAGGCGGTACCTCGTGAAGTTGTAAAGTTGAAAACTTTTTATTATAAACTCAAAGGTCCCCCCACCCCTTTCGTATATAAATTGTAATAAAACATAAAGAATTATAATTTTAAAAATATATTATGGAACTATATGAATGGATATATTTTATGTAGCAGCTTACGTGCATCGAAATTAAAAAATATTTAAATACAGGAGTATGTAATGTTTATGTAAATTGAAAAATAAAAAAATAAAACATACCTTCTTTATAGCCTTTTTTCTTTTCTTAAAGGTATGTTTTTACAATTAGAGTCAAAGAATTATTTAATATGTTTAATATCGAAACATTTGTTGAAATAGAAGTTCAGTATTAAAGATTCTAACTGAGCCCCTGGTAATAATTTATAATAAACTTTATGTTGAAGATAAGATAATTTTATGAAATTGTGTTTGTGCTGAAATAAAAGATTCTAGAATAATATAGAATAAATCAATAAGATTTTAACAATAGATTACCCCTTGATGATAGATCTTCCAGCAAAAGTGTCTCATAGTAAAATTATGATTAGTAAGATAATTTACCCCTTGTTATCCAAATAGAATATTATTAATTTCCTATTAAGTTAATGTGGTAAACTATTATTTACCCCCTGAAATGAATACAGTGGCAAGTTATTATTAACTATAAGATTCGACGCTCATTTCCAAACATATATAAGGAACATGAAGTTGTCGATAATTCAAATTATTTTCCTCACTATTTCTTACACATCAAATATTTTATTTCATTTCATATTATCTTTTATATATTTTCTAGACCACCGAAGAACAAATATTGAAGAACATCTTCAGTATATATTAGACATAATAGAAATCAATACATATGCAAAAATATATTTTAAGCTAAGAATGTATGCTAATAATAATATTAGTGAAGGCACTCATTCTTCTCAGAATCAACTACTATATATTTTGTAAGTATTTTTATAATTAATAACAATTTTATAGTAAACTGTTTGAGATGACACCTTACAGTGAAAATATTTAAAATATTAAAGACTTTCTAACGTTTAATATTTAGTAACTGCTTAGTACCTTTTTGCTAAAAATTCCAGAATTTTCCAAAAAAAAAAAAAATAAACAATTTAGAGGAGTTACAAAAAAAAGGGAGAAGTTCAAAGGATTCTGGACTATTTACACAAAGTAGAGTTAATGAAGTATTTTTACTTAGGGATGGTGTAACTCCCCAGGAGAATAAATAAGGTAAGTAAAAAAGAGACGTAAAAAGTATAAAGGTATGTTTACTCTTAGTGCTGCTGGAATGGAAGGTTCTAGAATAAAATATGATGAACCAATAAGATTTTAATAATAGATTATCCCTTGAGGATAAATATTCCAGCAAAAATATCTCATAGTAAATATATCATTAATAAGATATTTTACCCCTTGATACTTAAATAGGATACTCCTAGTTTCCTAAAACGTTAAGATGATATTTTGCCAATTACCCCTGAAACAAATACAGTGGCAAATAACATTGTACAATAAGATTCGATACTCATTTCCAAACATATATAAGGAACATGAAGTAATCGATAATCTAAATTATTTCCTTACTCCTTTTACACATTACATTTTTACGCTATTATACATTATTATCTTTTATATAAATTCTAGATCACCGAAGAACGATTATTGAAAAACGATTACGGAAGAACGATTATTGAAGAACGATTATTGAAGAACATTCACAGAAGAACACCTTCAATATATATAACATATAAGAAAGCTTAATATATATATCAATACATTTAAAGTTAAGAATGTATGCTAATAATAATATTAGTGACGGCGCTCATTCTTATCAAGTGCTTTTCAAAGTACTGTTTAAATCCACTTAGTTTTTTATATAAAAATCTTGTGTAAGAAAAAATATAAAACCTATTTTAACCAATTTTCTCTTCAGTTTTTAAATGTACAAAAAAATATTTGTATTATGTTTTATTAAGTGTATATAATTAAACGTTCACCTAGATATCGGAATGAAAAAACCTCTTTACCTTAAAAAGGTATAAGATCATTCCAGCAATAAAAACTCTGAAAAGACAATTTTTTTTCTTTATAATTTATCATACAGTAATAATTTAGGAATAATTAACAATTACATTAGTTAATATTCATAGGGTAAAAGTTACAATCTCAAATTTTCTTCAACAAGTTATTTTTGGACACTTTGAGTGAAAATGTTACTACAATTTTACTTATATTAAATCTTTAAAAAAAATTTACAAGGTAAAAATTTATGTCCTCAAAGAAAAACGAGATTGTCCCAAGGATTATTTTATAATCTTGATATTCTAGAAATTAAAATACCAATAATTTTTCTAAAATGTTCTGGTCTCAGACAAATATGTGAACAAAGGGCTAGTTTCTCTCTAAACTAAGTAACCTTTCAGAAGAAAAAAAACCTTATATATTTATATTTACTTAAAATAATTTTTGTAACGATTTTTCCATAAGGTTATGACATAAAACAATTTAAGTTTTTAATTTTTTTTTTTTTTTTACAAAAATACCCACATATATTTATATATCAATGCACGTCTTCAAATTTCAACTATAATATTTTAACTAAGTATTTTTATTAATTATATGAATGTAGTTGAAATAGAAATACTAAACCAGATTTGAGTTCATCAGAGTTTTAGATAACACACTTTCAGTATCATTTAATGTTCTGCACTCATATACGCGTTGTTTAATTCTATCGACTAAAACTAGAGCCTCTTCAACACTTTTAAGTGAAGATAGATCAAATGGTATAGCCTGAAAATTCGTTGTCTCTAATATTTTTAAATTTGTTGTCAACAAAGAATTAATCCCAGATTCTCGGAGCCTTTCTCTTATTATATTTGTCTTAGGAACTCTAACTAAAAATACAAATGCCTTCTCTTCTTGATATTTATATATAATTTCATATAATATTTGTGTTGCTGAAGAATCAAGATCAGTCATGCCATGAAGATCAAATATAACATATTCAATATTTTGTTCTTGTATTTCTTTAGACCCTGGATGTGCATTTGTAGAACCAAACCGTTTAACCCTATCCAACCTCTCCTTCATATCCTCTGCATTGGTAAAAGTAAGGGGCTCAGGAACTTTTATTAGTAAGCATCCTTCAAGATGTTCCAAAGTGGAATCTGGAACATTACTACGAACATCCATGTAATTAGTAACATTAATGAAACGATCACTACCTTCAATTTTTCTTAATATCTGAATTCTAGATTTAGCTGAATGTTTAACAATAGATACAATCGAATACAAGCAGCCAATACTTATCCCTAATTCAACAGAATAAAATAAAGTACAGATTATCGTAAGGAGAAAGACAAATAACTCACTATACCCATGACAACGAATATGAAATAGAATATCTTTTGGGATGTCTTCCAGAAGGGTGAATCCAATCAAAGTCGTAGTGACAGCAAGAATACAAATAGGGATATAATGAATAATTGATAAAAAATATTTTGTAGTTAGTAAGGTTATAGCCCCCATACAGACTCCCGACATGACAGTTCTAGCGCCTGATTTTAAGTTTATTTTGGATCTTCCATAACCGCCAAATGCTGGTAAAATACCGAAAGTTGAACCAACTACATTCATGACACCCAATGCTATTAATTCTCTATTTGATGATACAACCGAATTATTGATACCACCCAATTCCTTAGAGGCAGTGGCAGACTCAAAGAAACCAAGAGTAGCTACAATGGTAGAGAGTTGTCCCAACAATGGCATTAGTTGTCTATAGTCTGATGACAATGGGTTCTTGAGTTCATCAAAACCCTGTGTATCAAATTCGCCCAATATAGATATACCAAATCTCTTTTTGAAATCATAACAATAAGAAATAAAGGATACTGAAGATACGACTAGTAATATTTCAGGTAAAAAAATCATCCATTTGATTTTTTTAGCTAATCTATTTTTAAAAGTTCTTAATATCAATAAAATTGATAGTACAGCAAGACTGAAAATAAACGTTGGCTTATGATAATTTCCAGGAGCATATTTAATTAAAAACTTGATTTTTTGGAATGGTGTGTGATAATGTTCAGAGACATCTCTCAACAATTTGTTAAGTTTCAATTCTGTAATTAGAGAGTCAAGTACCATCACAAAGCCAACCGAGCCTATAAATCCCCTTAATAAAGCTCTACTTAAAATCGACCCCATAAATCCTAATCTCATTAGTCCAATGGAAAATAAAATCAAACCTGCCAAGAACGTTGTAACTGTTGTGATTTGAATAGCAGTTATATTTTCATTATGACTTGTTATGGATTCTATATTTTGCCCGATTACCAAAGATATGGCAGCTTCTGGACCCACAATTAGAGAAGGTGTTGAACCAAAAATAGTATAAACAAAAGGTGCAATTCCTAAAGAATATAAACCTGATAATGGATCTGCATGAGCTAAAGAAGATGCATACGATATACTTAATGGGATTTGGAATGATGCTAATGATAATCCTGCAATAAAATCATACAAAAAATCTAATCGGGTATATGTACCTATCCATGCGGTACAAGGTAAATAGTAAGATAATGTTTCAAACCGTGTACATGAGCGCCTATTATCAATACTGTTGATATTAACACTTGTAACTAATTCAGAATTAAATTCAGTTTGTTCTTCACTTAATGTAGATGATTTTTTATTATTAACCAGTGCTGATTGAGGACTACTCCCGTAGCTTTGAGATACACCAATGCTTTGTGATTTAGCTAGTAATGGATTAGATTCAAAATTCATCATTAACTAACGTAGTTATTAACTAATAACATTCAAGTAAATTGGACAAATTCTTCTATATAAAAATCTCCTTATAATCTTCTTTTATTAAAGAAATGGAATAAAAAAATAAAAAACATTGTATTTATAACTTTCTTTTCTCTCTCTCTCTCTCTCTTTTTTTTTTTTTTTTTTATTAAAAAAAAGAAAATGAAAAAGGAATATATCTATTATATGTTATATAGTTGATGTTTTATGTTATTATATTATTTTTCTTTACTACTATTATAGTCAATGAAAGCATTACTTTACTTCTTGTGTTAGATACTTTTACTTTGGTTTAAAATCGAAGATTTATTTTTTATAAGATATGTTAAAGTTTGAATATTTAACTATTATTTTTCCTTTTCGTCGAAGAGCGAGATATTTTGTATAAAAAGCTTAGATTACAAAAGTTTATCCGGACGAAAAAAAAAAAAAAAACTAGCTAAAATAGATACATATATGCATAGTAAGAGCAACATTGAAGCCATAGAGTATCCATATTTAATCAATATTTAAACATAGATTACGAGACGTAGACAATGGAGGGGAAGTAGGAGAATAGGAAGAAAAAAAAACAAAAAACAAAAAATACGAACGTTGTGGCATTGTGAATATATGTTTAATGTTGAATTTCACTAATAACAATATAATAATTATAACATATTGATTCAAACAAAATACATATATACACATTCATATATTAAAAAAGGTAAAAAAGAAAAAAAAAAAAGAAGAAGGAGAAGAATACAATAATAATCATGATAATATATATTTTAATCCTATGAATTAGGGAAAGGAAAAAGAGAATTTAAATCTCTTTTTTTCATAATTTATTAATCAATTCTAGAACAATCTCGAATAAATCTCCTTGTATAGAATAATCTGCAATCTTACATATTGGAGCATCTAAATCTTTGTTAATAGCCACAATAACTTTTGAATCTTTCATACCAGCTAAATGTTGGATAGCACCAGATATACCAATTGCAATATATAGGTCAGGGGATACAAATTTACCAGTTTGACCGACTTGTATAGAATTTGGACAATATCCGTTATCAACTGCCACTCTAGTAGCTCCAATAGCAGCATGGTCAAATTTTTGGGCTAATGGGTATAATAAATTATTAAAATTCTCTTTATTCTTTAGCCCAGCACCACCAGCAATAATAACTCTAGCGGAAGTTAGTTCAGGCAATTTATTTTCATCAACATTTGAATTTTCCTGGTTAATTACGTTAGGAACAACGTATTCAATATCATCTTTTAGTAGACTCAATTCTTCAATATTGTTTGAAGTGGTGCTTTCCTCATTTGTCATTGAATATTCAGGGAACAATGAAGTACCGATGGATAATAATTTGATAGGTTGTTTAGTTTCTATTTGAGAAATGATATTACCGGCATAGATTGGTCTATAAAATGTATTTTTATCATTATCAATTTTAATCACATTTGAAATTGGTTGGATATCTAAAATTGCACCTAACCGTGGTAAAATATTTTTACCCGAAATATTATTTGCGATTAAGAAATGGGAAACACGTTTCTTTTTAATCAAATCAGATAACACTGATGTAATAACTTCTGGTAAATTATCTTTAAACATAGTATTATTTGAAAATAGTAATTTATTAATGATTGGTAAAGATTTAACTTGATCATGTTTCAAGTTTGAATTTAATACAACACCAATAATTGGATTACCTAGTTCTCTTGCTGCGGTCAAAACACTTAAGGACGAAGAAGTAAAATCACCATTATGAGTAGTTTCTAGAAATGTTAGTGTAGAAGCAAATCTATTTGAAAATCCAGTCTTCAAATAAGGTGTCATAAATAATCTTCTTGATTGGAATTTAAACATTTCAAATATAATATTATGAATCGCTCAGTATGAATATTTAGTTATATATGTTCAAAGTGTCTAGTGAAAAGCACAAAATAAACAAAAAAAAATTATACAAAATTAAGGTATCAGTCTATCTGTATATATACTTTTTGCAAATGAGAATGATCGAATAGGAATTGGAAGTCAAACAGGGACTCTTCGGAGTTGTTAATTTTTGTTTATTTGTATTTTCTACAATAAAAAAGTTCCAAAACCTCAAAGACTACCACAAGAAAAATGAAATGACATGAAAATTGAATCTTACTTTCTTTGCATGACTCCATTTTCTCGAACTTCTCTCCTTTGTGTCTCGAGCAGCGGGGACGGGGGCCAAAGGGGGAGAAAGAGGGGGAGAACAGATTATCTGCAGAGAACAAGAACAAGAACAAACAAACAAACAAAAATAAGCCCAGAGATAGATAAGAAATAAATGAAACAAAAACTTTTAAAGGAAGATTTAAATAAAATAGAACTTTGGAGTTATATATTTTAGTCATATCTCTTTCTCTAACTGGAATCCTTTTTTATTTTTAGTATTATTATTATTAATATCCCCCCCATTTACCACTAATGTTCTAAAAAAAAAAAAAAAAACACAAAATAAAGAAAACAACAAAAGAAAAAGGTTAAAAGCATCTTATATAGACTCTTTACATGTGAGAATTAATATATCCAATTAATATATATGTTTGCTATACATACTAGACGATTGAGCTTGATACTGTTCCTTAACACTTGTTATAACTTGCAATATTCTAATTGTTAACCAAAGAGAGTGGTACATTAAGAATAAACTTCATAATGGACATTTACACTTTCCTATTATCTCTTCTAAAAAGTCCATACCTAAAGAGATATACTCGATGTATATTTTTAACATCGAAACACCGTGTGTAATTAATCGACTAGTACAAAATTTATTTTTATCTCTTTCCTTTATTATATTAATTAAATCTTCTGCTGTTTTCTTATCACGAAAATTTCCCGCTCTCTAAATTAACCTCTGAAATTTTTTTTTTTTCTTCGAAAATTTTCATTTGTAGGAAAAAAAACAAAAGAAAAAAAAAATTTCAAAAAATATCGATGAGCTTAAGAAGAAATGAAGAATCCTTAATAACTACTAGTAACATAATAATGTCTTATTCGTTAGAACTTTATAACGTAAAACAACAACAATAACAACAAACAATCATTAGATAAAACAAGAAATTATATAGATTTTATATCTATAGAAACATATAATTATCGTTCTTATCGTATCATATATATTTTCATATTTTATTTAATTCCAGATGGTAGCTAGAAAGTATAAGAAGAGCAAGTCTAAATACCAAACTACACAGAGAGAGGTACGCCCTGAAGTATTTAATGACTCAATATCAAGAAATCAACTAAATGATACTATCATTTCGAATGAATCAAAACACCAAGAGCAATTGCTAAAGGCTAAACAGAATAAGAAATACAAAGTTAGTAAACTTGCTACTGCAAAAGAACAATTAAAAGTTAGATTGTATGGTAAAAAGGCAGTTTCGCGTGGTAGAGATTATATTTCCAAAATTAAAATTGATGAAGATAAAGATATACCTAATTTAAACAGATCTATTGTGCCTGGTATTAAAATTAAACGTGGTAAGAAGGGTAAAAAATTTATTGATGATAATGATACACTTGTTTGGCAAAGATTAGTTAAAACTGTTGGTGACAAATATGATCAAATCAATGAATCAAAGATTGAAAAGGATCGTCGTCTAGAAGAAATTAGAGAGATTAAGAGAAAGGAAATTGAATTAAAGGAACAAGCAAAATTACAAAAATTGGAAGAGAAAAAAACTGAAATCAAGAATAAAGCATCTTTAGCTAGATCATTACGTAGAAAAAATAAAAGATTAGCGATGAAGGAAGCAAATGAATCCAAAAATGAACATGACAAATCTAAAAAGAAATCTGTTTCTTTCGCATAAGCAAGTAAATAAATAATAATAAATAAATTAAATATAAATTCTCCACTTTACATATTAATTGTACAATAGCATAATAATCTAATATAGATTATGTTAAATCTTAAAAATTATGATCGAGTAAAAAAAAAAGTGTTCAACAAACGAATTCCACATTACCAAACTTTACACAACTATAATATAGTAGAAAGGAAAAAAAAAAAACAAAAAAAAAACACCACTATAAATGCATATATAAATAATCAACCATGTTATTTAATGGAAAAGATATTTTAAACAATTCTTATTCCAATCTTATATTAGACGGCATAAAAGTAAAAATCAAGTAAGACCGATTAACATAACATATACGAGGGTCCCGAAGACTGCCGCAACATTTTTTTTTATCCTGAAGCTCTGTTTTGGTTATTATTAAAGGGTCAAATTCCTACTAAAGAACAAGTTAAGGGTTTGAACCAACAACTGAATAAAATTGTCAATTCTAACTCTTCTATTAAGACTTCTTGTTTACCTGAAGAGTTCAATGCAATTACAAAATCGTTGTTTATCACAGGGTACCCAATGACACAACTCTCCATGGGTATCTGCTCTTTAAGTCATTTTTCAAAAAATTTGAGATCACTATTCTCTTGGGATAAATAACAATTTAACCTTATGGGAAGACACATTTGACGATGCTATAACATTAATCCCCTTTTTACCATTTTTAGCAAGTAAAATTTATTGTAGGATTACAAAGCAAGATAACATTACAGAGGTAAGTAAACTTGTTCCAAATGGAAATTGGGCACAAAATTGGACTTCTATGATGGGTTTGTTAAATAGAGAACATAACCAAACAATAAAAAAGAATGAAGAGGGTCAAAAAAGAAATCACAAATTTAATTAGATTATATACTGGTTTACATGTGGACTACGAAGGTGGTAACATATCAGCACATGCAACACATCTATTTGAATCCACAATGAATAATCAAATGCTGAGTTTCTCTACTGAATTATTGGGGCTAGCAGATCCTTTACATGGGTCAGCAGCTCAAGATGCAGTTAAATTTTTGTTGGAGATCGGAAACAAGCAGATAATGCTAAGGAAAAAAAACCTAGGTAGAAGATTATCTATGATCATGTATAAAAAATATTGTGTTATCCCTGAATGTGATCCTGTATGTAGTATTAAGACGCGAAGACCCTCAATTTTCCATCATGAACGGTTTTATTTATAAAAGGGTCGGACAATTTAAAGATGACCCTTCCCAAGAGTCATTTGGATGATTTTATTATCTAAAGTTGCGTCTCAGGTTCTAACAAAATGGGAAATTTATAAAAATTCTCACCACAACGTTGATGATGCCTCCGGAGTTTGAAGATGGGATGAAGAAAAAAAAATTGAATTCTGCCACTGTCGTCTTTGGTTGTCCAAATAGTCATGGGTCCCTTGGCACAAGTGGTTTGGGATCGAATATATGGGTTGCCAGTTGAAAGACCAAAAAATGTTAATTTTGGCTACTTGAAGAAATTTTCAAAACTCTGACTATCATACATGTTCTTTTTTAAATTACCTTTTTCATTATTCTCATTAACCTTCTCTTCTCCATTTTTTCACAGTCTTCCCCATTTATGTTCTTTTGAAATAACAAACAAACAACCAAATAAACAAAAAAACAACAACTAACTAGCTAAGCAACCCATTTTTTTTTTTTTTTTTTGATTCTATAATACTTTTTTTTTTGTTTACATAAATGTGTACATAATTCTTTATACACATAATTTTATCTATATTCTTATTATACTTATGGTTAATTTTTAAACTCTTGTATCCTTTTTCTTTTATATCATCCCCTCCTCAAAAATATACAAAAACAAACAGTAGATTTTAGAATATATCTTAATGTTATATTCAATCTCTAATAAATTTACAAGATCCACTTTAACAAAAAGATCATACATTGCTACTATTAACACAACACCTTCGATACTTAATGAAAGGCCTGCTACAGACAAATTAATCGATGATATTGCAAATTACGTTCATAAAAAAGATATTTTCTCACCACTGGCAATCCAAACTGCAAAATGGTGTTTATTAGATACTTTAGGATGTGGTCTTGCTTCTTTAAAGTTCCCTTTAGCTAAAAAAGTGATGACGCCTGTGATGCCTGAACGATTAACCCACATTCCAGGAGGTACAAAGATCCTAGGGACAAATTGGTCTATGGACCCTATCAATGGAAGTTTTACCTTTGGTACCATGATCCGGTGGTTAGATTTCAATGATTGCTGGCTTGCTTCAGAATGGGGTCATCCTTCAGATAACCTTGGTGGGATCCTGCCCGTGGCTGATTACCTCAGTCGTAATATTAACGGTCAAGATCCGCCAGTAACTATGAATGATGTTTTGCATTGTATGATTAAAGCACATGAAATCCAAGGTATATTGGCTCTAGATAATTCTTTTAATACTCATGGCTTGGACCATGTCTTATTAGTGAAATTAGCCACTGCTAGTGTCGTATCCAAATTATTAAATCTTACCCATAAGCAAACAGTACAGTGTATTTCTCATGCCTTAGTTGATGGTCACTCATTAAGAACTTATCGTCATGCACCAAACACAGGGTCTCGTAAGTCTTGGGCCGCTGGTGATGCTGTTTCTAGAGCAGTAAAACTAGCATTTATGGTCAAACAAACCGAAGGGCAATTAGGGGATATCCCATCTATCTTATCTGCCCCCAAATGGGGGTTCTATGACGCTTTAAATGGCGGTGAACCATTTATCTTTGACCAACGTAAAGTCTTTGGTTCATACGTTATGGAAAATGTTTTATTCAAGATTTCCTTTCCAGCAGAGTTTCATGCCCAGACTGCCGTTGAAGCTGCTTTAACTGTGAAACAACAGTTAGATTCACTGGACAAATCTTACTCCGATATTGAATCAATTAAAATTAGAACCCAACAAGCAGGTATGGATATAATCAATAAATCTGGTCCACTACATAACTATGCTGATAGAGACCACTGTATCCAATATATGATTGCCATCCCATTAATATATGGTGAACTAAGAGCTACTCACTACATGGATAGCGTTGCATTAGTTAACCCCGATATTGATATATTAAGAGGCAAGATGGAGTGTGGAGTCGACGAACAGTTTACAAAAGACTACCACGATCCACAAAAGCGCGCAATCCCTAATGCATTACTTGTTAAATTGAAAGATGGGACGGTTCTAGATGAAGTTGTCGTTAATTATCCAATTGGGCATCGCCTAAGACGGGGAGAAGGAATCCCATTATTACTTCAAAAATTCACTAACCATTTAGAACAACATTTTGGCAATGGTGAACGCACATCCAACATCCTGAAAAAATCCTTAGGGGAAAATTTTGGTCATATGCCAGTTAATGAGTACGTTGACATGTATATTGAAAAGTGATTTTGCTCAACATCTTAGCCAGACTTCATCATATATATAATCTTTTTAATATAGGTCGTCTACACAGTATTATATATTCCCTTTTCTAATTAATTCTGTCTCCCTCTAAAAAATTTTCCAAAAATTATTAGCTACCTCACATGAGACCATTTATGTTTTTATGCTTATATGTGTGGAGAAACTAAACAAAATCCAATTCTTGCATATTCTAAAGCTGAAGAAGAAATATATGAAGAACTTCTTAGAAAGGTCTATGAATATGTTTTAGTTGAGAATAAAAAAAAAACAAAACAAAATTCCATATTTTCAATATTTATGGCAATACTACTTAAATCCAGCTAAATTTAAAATGTGGAGTCGTGTTTCTAAATCTTAATGTGCCAAGAATGTTGAATATGATAAATGAATCTTTATTTAACGTTCTTAAACATAATTTTTTCGCAGACCGTCAGGGTGTTCAGAATAGATAGAATGCTTTTCATTTTAAATCCAACTAGACCATTCTAAGAAGTTCCTCATATATTTCTTGTTCAGTTTTGGAATAAACTAGAATTGGCTTTTTGATCTGTTCCTTGCTATTGATATGCATAAAGAATCTCTTGCAATAGAGCTAATAATTTTTTTTATCTTTGGGTATCGTTTTGCATTTTTCAGGGTAACTTATATCACTGGAGGGGAAAAAAAAACTTCTAAAGATGCTTTGGTTGTTTTCGTTAAAAAAAACACAACAATATTTGGTAGTTACTATCGATCAGATTGAACTACAACTGTCAGTCAACCTACATTAAACTAGTTTGTTTGTTCAAGACTGTTTTTTTTTATTTAATTTAATTTAATCATACGTTATATCATTAAAACATTGTTAAAATTGAAACAAAAAACGAAAAGAAATAACAGTTTGTAAAAGAAGTTTATCAAGGATGGTCTTAGTTGAATCAGTTAATCGAAAAAACCATGAAGGAGGGATCTCCTCCGAACAACCACAGAAGAATAGTACCTCTAAGTTATTCAATGACCTTTTAGAATCATCCAAATCACTACCAACCACCTCTTCTGATTTAGGTTCAATCCAGTTATCTATCCAAGAGATCAATAAAAGAGCCCGTGAATTAAGATCACACACTTCAACTGGATCCACCAATAATGGATCCGCTATGAAACAAGAACCTCTTGAAGACCACACAAAGGCTCATTACTTATTGGCAGGTAGTGGCTTACAATTCGATGAAGTTGATACCTCATTAAAAGCGTTGGAACATAAGCAAAATTTATCAAACTCTACCTTCCATAGAAACGCACAATTTATTTCTGCTAATACTGGTATTACTTCAAATACCTCCATTGAATTAACTGATACCAATACTCATGTAGCTACTCTTGATCTCACATCTAGTTTACATTCTACAGACAATAAAGTAGAATTCACTGAAATTGATAACTATTTAAAAATTAAAAAGAATGAAAATATTTTAGCTTCTATCGAAATGCTATTATCAAATGCTGCAAAGGATTTCGATGATTATATTAATGAGAATTTAAATTTAAATTGGAATGAAAGAAAAAATATTATTAAACAAAATTTCGGTATTTTAGTCAATAGAGAATCAAATCAAAACAGTAAAAACTTAAATAATGATGATTTAATGAAATTCTGGAGTAAAAAATCTACCGGAAATAGATTAGATGGAATTAATCTTTTGAATGATAACTATAATAATGATGGTTTTTCAAAGCTAAATGTAAATGAACATTATATGCTAAGAGATAAATTTGAGAAGAATGCCAAAATTATTCATAGATTTAATAATGCTAGGCAGCAAAATACTAAATTTCCGTTAAATCAAGAGTATATCTCTTTATTAAATAACAATTCTAATGATTTGAAATCAAGACAATTATTAGAATCGTGGAAAATTGTTGAATCGTTTCAGGAAGTCAAGAATAAACTATCAGCTACTTCTAACAATCTTAATTCATCTTCCTTTTCTCGCAATAATTTAATCATCACTAATGCTAGAAAGTATCTAGAAAGTCAATTTAAAGAATATGTCGATCTATTGTATAATAAGCAGATGGATGAAGGATTGCCAACAAATATCAACAAAATAAAGTCATTTATTGAAAAGAAGTTAAAAAATAATTCTACCAACAGTGTTCACGCAACTATAGATAATTTAGCCTTACGTACTACACCAGCAAATATCGGTACATCTTCTAATGATACTTGGAAAATTAATAACCTAACCATCATAAATGGAACACCCATTTGGGCTTTAATTTTCTATCTTTTAAGAGCTGGTATGGAAAAGGAAGCATTAGATGTTATGATTAATAATAGATCAAATTTCAAAAAGATCGAGCAATCGTTTATTGTTTACTTTAAGGCATATATTCATGCCAAGTCCAATGGTGATAACGAATTGCCTGTTGAATTTATGACTAGATTACACAATGAATTCAATCAACATATAAAGAACGCTTTGAATGGTGATCCATATAGATTAGCCGTTTATAAGATTATTGGCAGATGCGATTTAACAAAGAAGTCAATCCCGGAAATAACACTAAATGTCGAAGATTGGCTTTGGATTCACTTCATGTTGATTAAAGAAGAAGCTACCAATAATGATAAGTTATCAACTGACAGTATTGTCAATGATACTATCTACGAAAAATACACATTAAATGAATTTCAACAACTTATCTTATCTTATGGTGCTCAAAGATTTAATAATGACTATTTACAAATCTTGTTATTAAGTGGTCTTTTTGAATACGCTATTGAATATGCATATAAGATCAACGAAATGGATGCGGTACATTTAGCTATTGGTATTTGCAACCAACAGCTCTTGAATGTTAGCAACAATCCATTGTCTTCCTCGTTAATTGTACATGATAGTAATCATACTTCACCCGATAATAAGAACAATATCTCTATAAATTTTGTAAAAGTTATTACATCTTACATCAGATCATTTAAATATTCAGATCCTAGAATTGCATTAGAGTATTTATTGTTAATTGGATTAAATTCCAAGGGAGGTAAGAATGATACACAAACATTGTTCATGCATGAATGTATAAGGGAATTGATATTACAAACCAAAGAATTCACTATTCTTTTAGGAAAGATCGGTCGTGATGGCTCTCGTATCCCAGGTGTTATAGAACAGAGAAAACCATTATTATTGATTAACGACGATGCAGAAAATAAGTCATACTTGAAAGTTATTACAGAACAAGCCGCTTTGAAAGCTGATGAAGATGGTAGAATTTATGATAGTTTGTTGTTATACCAATTAGCTGAAGAATATGATATTGTAATTTCAATTATAAACAATATTATCAGTAATTTATTAAGTGATTCTGATTTAACCTGTAACATTTTGATTAATATTAATGATAATAGTGAAACAAATCCAATTTTATTAGCTGAGAAATTGATTGACATTCATTTGAATAGACAAGATAATAACAAGTCTACTATAAGTCTTAAAAACAAGGAAACATGTTTAATGTTGTTAAAAATAGTAGAGATTAGAAAATTATTCGATAATAACAATGTTTATAACATTATACCTAATGGGAGAAATGAATCTACTCATATAAATGTTGTACAATGGGAAGAAATATTAAATAAGATCGCCGAATTAGATATTTTACCATTGGTGGTAAACCAAAATAACACAGACAATAATGTGAATGGGGTCAACAAGGATGCTAGTTTCAGTGGCAGTGAAGAAATAGGTATTAGAAAGAAAGTAGAGGAATTTAATTTAATGGATTCTAATATAGTGAAATGCATTCCAAATTTATTAATTATTACTATGATCTCAATAAACAAGATCATTGAAAAATTGAAGGCATGTAATCCACAGAGTCAAATTCAAAACAATACTACAGTATTATGGTCTGGTTCAATGAATATTGATAATAACAAGAAGGAGCAAATTGCTATGATGAAAAAAATTGCTAGAAACTGTATGATTTATGCTGGTATGATCCAGTACAAGATTCCCAGGGAAACATACAGTACGTTAATCAAAATAGATATTGCATTGTAAAGTAAACCACACAAAAAAAAAAACAAACAAACAAAATGATATATCTATATGTATATATGTATATTTGTATACTGGTATAAAATTTGTTATTTAATATGTATTATTATATCATTGGATCTAACAACAAGAAAAAAAAAAAAGAAAGAGGAAGAGAGAAAGAAAATGAATAATTGAGTATGCCTATTTTATCTTCTATTTATTTCATTTTCTTAATGATGATTTGTTTGGATATTTTGGTTGATATTCGTATGCGTTAGTCTTATACTCAGTTTCATTATTTAATTTTTCATGACGTCTTATTATTCTTCTTTGACGTCTCTCATATCTATTCAAACCTTTATCATTATCACTTTCAGAACTGGAACTAGAATCTGAATCAGAATTTTCTTCATTATTTTCATTATGATGAAAATGAAAATGGTCATTCGATTCTGTATTCCCTTCCAACTCTTCGTCACTATCTTGTGGATGATATATACAACAAATTTTTGTCTTTTTCTTATTCATATGTTCATTGTCAATAACATCTTGTTTCCATCGAACGTTACTCTGATCTTTTTCCTTATTTTTACCATCTTCATCCAGAGAATTAGAAGTTGCCCGTAGAGTTAACACTGGTGTAGCTTCTTGTAGACAAATAGTTTGAGAACCTTCCATATCTTGATTCCTATGCGACATATTATTTATATTTATTTTGTTCTATCTATCTATATATATATATTTCCCCCCTCCCCAGAATTGTTTTAAATAACTTCACAATATATTAAAATATAACTATAACCCAGATAAATCAGTGTATCAATGAAAGCTATAATATCAGTTGCTTATACTGTGTTAATTTACTTTACTTATGTTATATTTGCGGTCAATATAATGTTTTCCTTACCTCTTCATGACAGTTGTTAATTCTTCATAGACCACTCCCATATATATATTAATTTGTAATATATATAATTCAGAAAGGATCCAATAAATTATAGTATATAAAAGCCCCATACATTAAAAAACTGGACAGTGGACGGAGCGGAATTGAACATACCGAAATAACCCGAAAACGGGATCAGCAATTCCGGAAATGAAAGTGGCAAAAGACAAATTTAAAAAACAAAAAATTCAAATGAAAAGCTAAGACGTAAAAGAAGAGACGAACCATTTAAAAGGAACTATGGGAAATTAAAGGTGGTATACTTTTTATTCACGACATTATCTTTATAGGTTTGTGAGTAATAATAATACAAGAACAGGAGCATAGCATTCATCCAAGTTTGACGATTTTAGTGCAGTTTTCTCTATTTTTAAGAATTTATCAATACATAAAGTTTAGGGAATTATATTGTGAAAAAAAAAAAAAAAAAACAAAGCATTATTGTGTAATATTTATTGGGTTTTATTCCTTTTATTTTATAATTATTAATATCATTATTGTGAATATTTTTTCAGAATATACAAAATGGAAAGGTTACAAAGATTAATGATGAATTCCATGGGAAAGATGGGGAATGTTGCCGGTGCCGATACCGACAAGGATGATACTAAAGAAACCATTTATATCTCTTCAATTGCTTTGTTAAAGATGTTAAAACATGGTAGAGCAGGTGTACCTATGGAAGTTATGGGTTTAATGTTGGGTGAATTTGTGGATGATTATACAGTTAATGTTGTTGATGTTTTTGCTATGCCTCAGAGTGGTACTGGTGTTTCTGTCGAAGCAGTGGATGATGTGTTTCAAGCTAAAATGATGGATATGTTAAAACAGACAGGTAGAGATCAAATGGTTGTTGGCTGGTATCATTCTCATCCAGGTTTCGGTTGTTGGTTATCAAGTGTGGATGTTAATACTCAAAAATCTTTCGAGCAATTAAACAGTAGAGCTGTAGCTGTTGTTGTGGACCCGATCCAATCTGTCAAAGGTAAAGTTGTTATCGATGCCTTTAGATTAATAGATACGGGTGCCTTAATAAATAACCAAGAACCAAGACAAACAACATCTAATGTTGGACTAATGAATAAACCTAATATTCAAGCCTTAATTCATGGTCTAAATAGACATTATTATTCCCTAAATATCGACTACCGTAAGACTCCAGCAGAAACTAAAATGCTGATGAATTTGCATAAAGAACAATGGCAATCTGGCTTAAAAATGTATGATTATCAAGTTAAAGAAGATAAGAATTTAGAGGCCACGAAACAAATGGTTAAAATTGCACAACAATATTCAAAGAGGATTGAAGAGGAAAAGACTTTAACAGAGTCTGAACTAAAAACTCGTTACGTAGGGAAACAAGATCCAAAGAAACATCTAGGTGATATTGCTGAAACTTTATTAGAGGATAACATTGTATCTGTTCTAGCATCCGGCGTTGATTCGATAGCTATTTAATAAACAGTATACGCACACACATACATATACATACATATATATATATATATACCTAAGACTAAAATATAAATAATATCTGTTAACATGTACCTATTCTATTCTTTCCCATACTTGAAGATATGTTTCTTTTAAAAACATTAACTCTGGTTTAATCAAACTAGATTTCATATCATAAATTTCATACCACTGATTTTTGCTTTCATTAAGTATTTGGATCTTCCAATGATTTATATCATCTTTGGATAAATCTGTATTAGCCTTCACTTCATTTATGATATTGCTTTGTAATCTGTAGTGATATTTCAATACTTGATCTTGGTTATTTATAACGTTTTTTGTAGTTAAATACATATCCAATGGGAATTCAACTATTGTTTGATTTCTATTCCTTATTGGAAATATTTCCTGTTTAATATTTTTGCCACTTAAAAAAGAATCATATCTATTAAAATAAATTATTAAATATTTAGGTAAAAGTTTAAATTCGTAATCTGATACTATTTTATTATTATCATTATTATCATTTTTTTCTTTGTTCTCCTTTTTATTTTCCCTCGAGTAAAACTTCTCTTTAATCAAATCTTCTAGCTTGACTTGAAGAAGATCATTAACATTTCTACCATCTTTGAAGTATGAAAGACGAGGTAATTTTAACGTTATATTCCAAAAGTGTATTGGGTTTACTCTATCCGTTCCTGAAAATTGCGCTAATTGTCCTCTACATGACTGTATTAAAATCTGTTTTAGAAGATTATTATTATTATTATTATCTTCATTATTAAGAATTTTATTAATTAACCAATTTAAAACTATCCTTGGGTTATTATTATTTATCCCATCTTTAAGAAAAATTGAATTATGTTCAATCATTAAATTATTGATTAACTCTAAAGATGAAATATGTGCTCGTAACAAAACAGGTGACCACAACTTTTGTACCAGTAAAGAGACAATATTTATTAATCTATCAGTTGAACTCCTGATACTTGATCCTGAGTTTAGTAAAAAATAGTCTCTTATAGGTTTTATATGTGCTAACAATAAAAGAACCACATTAACATGCCCTATTGACAGATTAGAAGAATTTGATCCATTTAGACCGATGAACCCTGTAACATATTTTTCTTTATCAATTAGAGTATAACAGTCAAAGGGAATTTTCTTTACTATATCATTATTGAAAGTTGGTTTTATACAACTTGCCAATTGTTTAAACAGTATCTGTAAATCATTATTATCAACTTCGTTTATATTAACTTTCACATTTTCAGGCAACCAATAAAATCTTGTTGTTTCAAGATTAACAAATAGATGATGCGGCTTGGTGGCTGTTCCTGATACAATAGAATGTTGAAATGCAGGTGATTGTTGAGTACGGCCTTGAAAGAATTTACCACATTGTAAACAACAGTAAACATTATTAGTGGAATGGTTAACAGAACAATGATGTATCGGTAAATCAAAATCCAATTTCTGCAAATTTATATTCCTTTTAATATCTGAAACATCATAGACCTGTTGAATTTTAGCTCTTTTGGATTTATGAGTTATATCTTCATGATCTTGCTCATCGTTCAAATAATCCTTTATTTGATTTCTCATCATAGTTTTTATCTAATGACTTTTTACACCAAGTAATATATACTCCAGTATATTTGTGTTTGTGTTCGTATCTGCCAATTCTGACAAAAGTAGAATTATTCTCTATATACCCCTTTTAAAGTAAAAATAAAACCTTCTACCTCTTTCTCTCTTCTCTCACCTTATAATCTCTTTAATTCTGCAGATTGTTTAATCTTGCATCTACAAATCCCGAATTTCAAAAGCTTGAAATTTCTCGACCTCGAAGGTAAAAGGACAACTCCAGAAACTCTCCATTTAAGAACGACAAACAAAAAGTATAAATAAATATTTGTATATATATGTATATATTCTTCTCATATTGGTATTCCTTTGAAAGGGGTGGGGGAAGCTAGAGTCTAGGTTTAGTTTGTTAATATACATTATTTTTCATTATGGGGTTTGAAAATAAGATCTGTTCATTTGAATTCAACAAAGATTTAAACCAAGTTTATGTGTTGTATATTTAATGAAAACCTGAATGAAAGCAGTTAACATTCCAGTTATTATACATAGTCAAACAATTTCAATATATATATATATATATATATATATATATAGAGAGAGAGAGAGAGAGAAAGAGAACAGAAATACCCTGAACCATCTTTTTATAATACTAACTTAGAATACAAAAGATCCCCAAGACTTTATCTTGTTCATTTGGTTTATTTGAAAGAAGAAACCAAGATATTTTGAAGGAAAAAGCTATATTTATACTTCGATGAATCATACTTTAAAATTTTGTTAAAAATATAAATATGCTTTATTCAGTAGATATGGAAAGAAACTTCCCATCTCTTGAGAATTTTAAGACACTATGTATAAACAAGAGAAAAAAAACCCCTGCATGACTACCATTATAAACCAGAATTATGGGAACAGTTGAGAAAGAGATAATTACTTTTAAATTTTAGTTAATTTTATCATAATAGCCATGAGAATGGTGATACAATTTAGATGTTTCTTTATATAATACGTATAAAACCTGATCTTGTCAAAAATTATACCTTGGGAAGAGGGAAGAGGAGGTTTTTTTTTCCTTCTTCCTTAATAAAGAATATTGATTTCTAATTCATTGGTATTTCAAGAGGGAAGATTTCAGTTGTTCAAGGTTTAAGAAAAAAAAAAAAACGGGGAAGAAAGAAAGAAAAAATTCCTTGACAAATTATTTCTGTGACTTCTCCATCCTGTAACTTCTTACAAATTAATGAACACACACACACGCACACACATAAGATATTTAAGATCAATTAACAAATAAGGAACTTAAAACGGTTCATGTAATATTTTACAATAAATTTTTTTTGGTGCCTTACATGTTCTTCTTTGAGCTTTATTTCTCTCTATTCTTCGTAAAAATTGACTTCTTTTTCACTGTGGTTTCCTTAACATTTATGTATCATTTCTTCACTCTCTTCTAACCTTTCTTTTCTTTTCTCTCTCGCTTTGTGCATATCACTATCAAGTTTTTATTACCTTATGGACTTTTCTGGATACTTAAATCCTTTATCAATTATTGCAGCTACTTCTGCTATCAGTTATTGGGCAGGCTCTAAATTGACAAAGAAAAGTGATATCAAAATGAGTCAAAAGAACGCTTCTTCTTCTTTAGAAGTCCCACAATATTTCAAGGATAACAAGTATCCTGCTAAGAGACACAATGAAAGAGTCGCTGAATTATTTGTCAAGTCTTGTGACAAGGATAATGTCGCATTTTTAGTCCCAGGTGAATCCATGGAATTAAGAAAATACTGTGATACTGTAAAACCTTTCAGACAAGACAGATATTACTATTATTTGTCTGGTTGTGATATCCCAGGTTCTTTTATTGTTTACAACATTGAACAATCCAAATTGTCATTATTTTTACCAGATATTGACAAAGAAGATATTATGTGGAGTGGTATGCCATTATCTTTAGAAGAAGCTAAAGAAAAATATGATGTGGATGACGTCTATTATGTCAGTGACTTCCATAATATGGTCACTGACCCCAAAAACTCGTTATTTAAGATTGACCATTTCTATTCTACAGATAAAGAATATTGTGAAACCATTTTGAAACAAGGTATGCAGTGTTTAAGAGAAAAGATCATCTTTGGTGATCATATTTTCTTTAAAAGTTTAGATTCTTGTAGGCTTATTAAAGATGAGTATGAGATCGAAACTTTAAGACATGTGGCTCGTGTCACTGATATCAATCATATGGCTGTTATGTCTGCTTTACCAATTGAAAATAATGAATGCCATATCCAAGCTGAATTTCAATATCATTCAATGAGACAAGGTGCGAAAGCGCTAGGTTACGATCCAATTTGTTGTTCAGGCCCAGCATGTGGTACTTTACATTACATTAAGAATGATCAAAGTATTGAAAAGAAACATTCTGTTTTAATTGATGCTGCCAGTGAATGGAACAACTATACTACTGATGTTACTAGATGTTTCCCAATTGATGGCAAGTTCACCAAAGAACATCGTGAAATATATGAAACTGTATTAGATATGCAATCTACTACAATGAAATTGATGAAACCTGGTGCCTCTTGGGATGATTTACATCTTCTATCACACAAAATTCTTATCGAACATTTGCTTAAATTAGGTATCTTCAAAAACACTTATTCCGTGGAACAAATCTTGGAGTCTCGTGTCTCTTGTGCCTTCTATCCACATGGTTTAGGTCATTTGATGGGTCTCGATGTCCACGACGTTGGTGGTGAACCAAATTATGAAGATCCAGATGATCTTTTCAAATATTTAAGATTACGTATACCATTACAAGCTGGTATGGTGATTACTAACGAACCAGGATGTTATTTCAATAGATTCTTGATTGATGAATATATCAATAAATATCCAGAAAGAATAGCTATGGTTGATTTTGATGTGTTAGAAAAATATATGTACATAGGAGGTGTCCGTATTGAAGACGACGTTCTTGTCACAAAGGATGGTTATGAAAACTTAACTGGTGTTACATCTGATCCGGATGAAATCGAAAAGATTGTCTCTGAGGGATTAAAGAGAAAACGTACTGATTTCCATGCCCTTGTTTAAACTGGTATATAATAAGATAATGTTATAATCCACAACTCCTTTATTTTCTTTACATGTATGTTTACATATTAATTAATAATTTTTTTTTTTAACTTTGTTTTGTTTTTTTTTTTAAAGGCTATGGATAATATTTTTATGTTTTTATATAAATTTATATGCTTATAATGACAATAAAAAACAAGATAGTAAAACAAGAAATCAATAAAGTGTGTTACACGACTATCAGTAATACTTTTTATTCATATATATCAGCTAAAAAATTCAAAAAAATCGTATAGAATAACTATATCTATTAAAGTTATATCTTTGTTCTTATATCATTTTAAATATTTCATAAACCTTGTTGTAATCTTTCCTGTAATTTACTCTTTGCAAAACCCCATGCACCTAACAGACCTTTATCCAAATCTAAAGATAGCTGATTATCATTTGTAGGTGGCTTACTGACTCTGGATGCAAGTGTTTGTGGATCAGTCTCTAGAATAATCCCATTATCTACAATTTCGTCTATAGTTAAAAGAACCATATCATAATTTTCTTGAACATTTTTCTTATCAATACCATTATCTAATATCAATTCTAAAGAGTTCTTTAAAGCATTGAAAGCAGTTTGAAGAACGATTTCATTTTCATTCATATCACCGATCAAATAAATTGTTAAATCAATATATTCTTTATAAAACACGAATCTATTTTCAAATAACATAATTTCACTATCTTGCTTATGTGTCTTTTTAATTAATCTCTTTTCAAAATCTTCTTGTTTTTTCAAAGAACCAAACAAATCATTCTCTCCATGGGTTTTGAAACTCCCATGTTGGTTTTGTGCTAAAACGTTCTGTGGAGGTTGATAATATTTAGCATATAACCTATTACCTTGTGAATCAAGTATTAAAATGCTTTGTACAGAATATAATGATAGATTAGACATTATTATTATTATTATTTTATTATTAATATTATTCTTTTTGTTTAAAATTGTTCTAACTTCAATAACTACAAAAAAGTTACGTGGTAAATATTAATTGTCCAATTGAGTACGAAGGGGATTCTTCTCTTTTCTCTTCCTTGCTTCAACACTATTACGATCTTTCGTATCAGATAAAATTTGGAGAAGTTAGGAGGAAATGAACAGACCAAAAAAAAAAAAAAATCAATGTATATCGATAGCAATTGAGGATTATGCTGTATTGGATGGTATAAAAGGTTTTGTTTGAATGCAAACTGGAACTTTGGAAAACAGCCACAAAAATAATGGTGCAATTGACAAGAATAAATTAACACGTATACGTTTACATCTAAATTTGGTGAAAGAAGTCTACTGCTGTCTTTCCCTGTCATATCCTTCTTATACCACAACAAGCAGTAGGAAAAAATAAATAAATAAATGAATAAAATATTGAAATATTTAGGTTACCCGGTATCTTCAAAAAAATTTGAAAAAGTTATAACCACAAGGACTCTTAGTTGGAATTCGTTTACTCATAATTAAACAATGACTATTCATGCATTTCAGTGTTTCTTAAAGACTTGGCAAACCGGTGGCCAAGAATGTATCAAGGGATTAACATCTACTATACGTTCCTCAACTACAAAAAGGAACCAAGAATATCCAACATTAACTAGACAAGATATTAAGGATAAAAATACTGAGAAGTAAATTAATAATGACTGTTAATGATGAATTTTATTTCTCTCTACTACGTATTTCGATGCTACAGTTACTAAAATCAATTGGGTTTGACAAGTCAAAACCTTCCACTGTAGACATTTTTACAGACTTATATATTAAATGGTTTGAACTTATGTTAAAGGAAATAAATAAACTGTCAATGGCTAGACAATCCAGCGAGACAGATGATGACAATAATATTGCTTTACAAGATATTGCTCAAGTGATGAGTAATTTAGGACAAATTAAACCAGTAGATATACTAGATATATATGATGAAAATCCTTCCTTACCAAGTGATAAAGGTTTATTACTATTAAAGGATTGGTGTTTACATGACATGCAATTACAGTATATGAGGAATCTAGCAATGCCTCAAATTGAGGCCATTAAGTTTGACTTAAATAAAACAATAGAGACTATGGCTACTACAAAACATAGATTTACAATAGGTCCAACTAAGGACGGTCCAGATGATAGTGTAGTGATGATAAAAAATAATGTTATACCAAATAATTACAGTAATATGAATGATTATCTCAATATATTAAATCTGGGACCAACACGTCCATTCGATGAAGATATTCTAAAGGAATTAATTAAGCAAGAAGATTTAATTGACCAAATTGTTGATAATGGGGATACTGATGATTGGATTAAATTTATTTTGATTAAACAAAGATTGAATCTTTGGAATAAAAAAGCTCAAAATAGTTTACCGGCAAGTACTTCACAATTATCCAGCATTAGTGGTTTGAAAAACTCTATATTATATTCAATGTTACAAGCTTCTAAAGATAATAACAATTACTATAATAAAAATAATAATAATTCACAGTCCACACTATCAAAATCAAATAATGATTATTTGCCAATAATATCAGAAAATAGTATCAGTAATAATGGAAATGATGATGTTAAATATAATAACGAGAGTAACTTAAATCCTTCGGAGAAAGATGTCATACTTGTTAAAAAGTCACAGAAATACATACAAAGATTATCGGTCATGAATAGAGATAATAAATTAAATACAATAAAATTGTCATTCGAAAATGATTCACTGGAAAGTGAAAGCTCATATGAAACCGAACAAAGCGAACCTAATGAAGTTATTGATGAGGGAAGGGGAGAAAAGGAAAATGATTTAGAAGAACAAGTCGACACTGTGGATGTTGAAATGGAAAATGATGGGGGAAACATAATTAAACAACCGTATATTGGGGATAATGTAGATAGTTTATTATACCCAACCGCAATTGCCGAACTATCCAATTTCCAATTCAATGGATCTGTTACTGGTAATATCACAAATAAAACGGACGATGTTGATAATTTAGAACTAGCGGCAATGGAGGATATGGAAAATACATTCCAAAGAAGACAATCATTAGATTTTGGTCAACCTTTCTAATTATGGATCATTAAAGACAGAATTTACAGTTAATAATATTCTCAAACACCTATTTTTTTTTTTTTTTTTTTCAAATTTTATAGATTTCAATATTCCACCCCCCCAATCACTTGTCTGTTTGTATCAATGAATATAAAATTTTTATTATTATATATATATTAATACATTATTATGTACAATGAAACATATATTTCTTTGTAATAATGGGGGACCATCACTCTAATAAACACGCTACAAAAAAAAAAAAAAAAAAAAGAAGAAGAAGAAGAAACATGTTTCTATCTCCTTTTATTATTATGTTAACTAATATACAATTATTCTATTTATATGTGCTTTTACACATCTATTCATGTTAATATGTATGCCATCATAAAGAATACTTTTTATAACTTTCTCTTCGATTTGTATTTGTTTGTCTTCTTGAAATTCTTGCCAATCTTATTTTTAATAATCGGCTTATTCACCTTTGGAAGCTTTTCATCATCACTGAAACCATCATCTTGTTCCTTTCTAGCACCCTTTTTGAATTTTAATCTGTTTCTTTGACCTCTAACAGGACCTTGTTTGACAGCTTCCAAATAAGCATTAATACCACTGGAAATTTCTTTCAATGGGTCATCATCCTCACCAGCATCTTGTTCCCCTTCTTTACTGTTTAGAACTAATTTACCTTCTGCGTCAAAACTGAAAACATCATCAGCTAGTCTTTTCTTTGTATCTTTCTTTAACTTCCTTGGTTGAGTAGAAGAAATATGTGCCAATGTTTCAGGATCTAATAAGTCCAATGGGTTATCACCGGATTTTTCAATAATATATTGTTTAGCAGCTCTTTTGTTTGAGGTCATATCTTCTTCATCAGATGGTTCCTTCAATTCACCATCAGAATCATAAATGGCCTCATCGTATGCAGACAAGAATTGACGACCAGGGTTCGAAACAGGAATAACGTTATCCTTAACAGTACCATCTTTACGTTTTAATCTATTATTAGTCTTTCTAATATTGGTCAACAATTTTCTGTCGTTTTCAGGGAAATGTTGATCAATGAATTCATAGCCGAATCTTCTAATTAATCTTTCAATGATATGTCTAACTTTTTGTTTAAAATGACCAGTATGTTCATTAGACCAACGTAGAAGTTTTGGTAATAATTCTGGTATTTTATCTCTCATCATATCTTCCGGCAAGCCAAGAACGCACACTTTGACAAAACCGATTGCGCTCTTGGCAATTTCTCTGGAGTTAGAAGTCAAATATAATTCAATGGTATCATAAATATCCATAATTATATCAGCTGGCAAAACATCTTTGAATTCAAACATTAAGCAAGAGTAAGCGGTGATGGTACTACTAACCATATGTTGTGATTCACCAATCAAACCAACGGACACAATCTTAAAGAATTCGGAGATACTAGCTGGATGAACCTCTTCATCAATTTTGATGATACCAACACCAGTCTCCCTTTGCATTTTGTGACCCATAGCAATTAAAGTGGCGAATGCAACATCTCTAGTCTTTTCGTTGACGTCCTTGGTAGCTAAAATGACTTCACTAGCGACTTTGACGATAAAATTCAAATGATCACTTGGCAATAAATTTATGACAGTCTTTATAGCTTCCAAACGAGAGGCACGAGAAGCTGCTTGTACAGTATGTGAATTGTTGATTATTGTATCTTCAATGGCTCCAATATGAGCAGCGACGGCATCTGATCCAGTTGGTAATTCAGACAATTTGCTAATGATTCTATAGGATCTCTTTTGAATTAAATTGTTTGGCAATTGAATGGTTGCATTAAATATAGAGAATAAAGCAAAGTATGATGAAGTTGGTAAATATTTTACCATCGTGATAAGAATATCTAATAATGTAGAGGTCAATTGTGGAACAGACTTATTCTTATTATTCACACCGTTGTTACCATTTACATTAGCAGCATCTTTATCCATAGAATCTTTCAATAGGGTACAAACATTATTGAAAGTCTTTTCAATATCTTCAGGGGTAGTAATCTTTAAATAGAATTCAATAGTTTCCAAGATATAACCTCTTGAATTTGGAGAGGTTTGAGTGTAAATATTGAAAAGGACAGCCAAAAGGTTAGGAGCCTTTGTAGTCAAATATTCGATATTCTTTTTAGCTTCTTCCACAGGGAATTGTTCATGTAATATAACATCATCAGAAAGAGCACCATCTATATATAATAAGTTACTCTCTACTAGCATCTTCAGAGCATTACAGATGGTAGTTCTTAATTCTGGGTTACTGTACAATAAAGAACATAACTCTTGCGCGAAATCATCAGTGAACGATTCCCTTAGATCCTTTGGTAATTCGGCAAAGTGAGGTAATAAGGACCATATTTGGTCTACTACAGTTTGAAAGACTCTTAATTGAACAGACTCCTTAGGTAATTTGTCAAAAGAATTTTGGAAATGGGTTACGATCGGAATCATATCATTGACAAAAGTGGACAATTTTGCATATTTAATGTGGTCTCTTAAGATTGGTAATAGCCAAGCTCTACCAGGTTGATCATTTGATGGGTTGATTAAATTCAAGGGTAAATATTGTAAGACCACATCAGGCCCCATTGCGGTGATAGCTGATCCAATAACCGATTCTACTTGTTTTTGATAATCCAAGTAATTTTGTTCATTGATTCTCCATTTATCCACGATTTGTAAAAGTTTGATCAAATGAGGGTTTGATCTATATTTAAATTTTTGGAAAGCAGTTGAAATGATGGTTAAAGTTTCTTTAGCTATATGAGTGTATTTAATGGATAAGAAATCCACAAAGATATCGGACAGTTGTCTTATGACATCATCGACAGATTCTACAATTTTCAAGTCGACGTTTTGTTTCAATAGGATATCATCTTTAACAGCTTGGTTTAATAAAGCGATTAAACATTGTGATGCACTGAAAGAGATCTCTGGGATATCGCTCTGTAAATAGATAGACATGATATTAAAAATATCGGGTAATTTTTGTAAGCATTTCAAAGGTTGATGAATTGAATATGTGGTGACACCTTTAACGACTACTGCGATCCATGACCCAGTCAATTGAACATCTGAATTAGATGGTTTCAAAGTGAAAATTGTGTCAAGGACTTTAACGTATTTATTTTCCGCGAGTCTTGTTGATGTAGACAACTGTGCCATTGAATTGAATAAATTTTCAAAACATTGGAATGCACCAGCGACGAGGATTTGATCAGAAGATTTAATGATATCCAACAAATAATCGCATAGAGGTTCGATCAAGTGGGATGGCCATTGACCTGTAGAGACGACAGTGTTGATCAACTTCGTTATTCTAATAATTTTACCGTTAATCTCTTGTTTAATTGAATCATTTTTCAATTTTTTATTAGACAAAGAATTGTATTCGTTGATTATTGCCGTTAATTGTTTTAATATAAAATCAGCGATAAATGGAGACGCGACATGTTCTGCAGTAGGAGCGACCGGTGGATTTAGTAAGATTTGAGAGATAGCATCTTGAGCTCTCTTTCTAATTTTGGGTCTTGGATCCAAAGACAATTCCAACAGACCTTGTAACCCTCTCTTTGGAGTGACGGATAAGTTATTGGTGTTATTCCATGCTTGAGAGTCCTGTGCTAACAATAAAGCTTCTAAAGCACCGATAGCAGATCTAATTAAAAGAGATTCGCTGTTTGGATCAGTGATACAGGGGGCAATTTTTGTTAGCACTTCGATGAATTTAGATCTCAATAGAGATTTTGGAGTGTAATGGAAGACGATATCCAAAAGGTAAGTAGCAGAAGTAGCCAATTGCAGATCAATGATTGAATGATTTTTTTGATCCATGGCTTGATCTAAAAGAGACATGAAGGCAATAATGTATTGAACAATATTTTTGGTTGGGTCATTGGTAGCATAACCGTCGATATTTTCTTCTACAGAGGTTAATATAATAGCAATATGTTTTTGGTTATCTAGTTTAGAAGATAACTGTTTTCTAATTTTGGCCAATTTATCTTCTAACTCCATAAAATGGGCCACTTGATCAGCATTCATTGTTATGATGAAGTTTGAAGAAAGGTGGTAAGATAATGGATATAAGGAGATATTAGATTGTATAAACAAATATATATATATATGTGTGTGTGTACGTAGTGGTCTGTAAATACTTAAGAATGGTATATTGATATAATAATTTATAGTTTTAGGACAAGATCAGTAGAGATGAGATGGGATTGAAGTTCATACCGTTTATTTAAAACAAAGCAAGAAGAAAACAAAATAAAATAAAATAGAAAAAAAAATTTTCTTACTTTCGTGTCCTGTGATAAAAAAACCTGTCTTTGCGGAATTCAGGGAGGGTTTAAAACCCGCAGACACGGAAAATGGAGGCCAAAAAGAAAAGAAAAGAGAAGAAAAACAAAACGAGACAACGGTCCACCCATACACCGCACTGGTTAAATACATTTGTATAATTATATAAAATATTTTATTATTATAATTATTATTTTTTACCTCGATTTTCCGATATTTTAGAAGAGAAAGGGATATTTCAATATTTCAATATATGTATACGTATATATAAATGAAGAGAAAAGAGTGAGTAACAAACAATATAATGAATATGTGTAGAGTATAATATATTCTATTTCATTCCTTATTCCTTTTTATGGGACGGTTGCAAGTACAAGTCAAGTAAAAAATAAGATAAGGTGTCAAGGAGAAAAAAAAAAAAGAAGAAGAGTAGTATATAGAGGACAAATGACAAAAGGTTTAGTAAGGATTAGGTTAGCCAGATTTGGACGTAAAAATAGTCCAGTCTATAATATCGTAGTAACTCAATCGTATAAGGCAAGGGACAGCAAACCGATTGAAGTTTTAGGTACTTATAATCCACGTCCATTTGGTTTACGTAACAATAAGAGTAAGAAGAAGATTAAAGATATTAAAGCAAGTGTAGAGAATAATACATTCCCTTGGAAAGATATTAAATTAGATTTTGCACGTACAAAATATTGGATTGGTTGTGGTGCACAACCTAGTGATACAATGATCAGATTATTAAATAAAGCAGGGATATTGACTGATGCATGGGGTAAACAAAAAATCAATAATATTAATAGTCAAAGAGAAGTTATAGCTCCTCGTCGGGAAGTCTATGAATAATACTAATGAATATATATATATATATATATATATATATATATATAATTGAGTTTTCTTTTTCTTTTTCTTTTTTTGTAAATAGATTATTAAAATTGTTTAAATACATGTATGTAACACAACAGAAGGGATAAGAATAATACTAATAATATAAGTTATAATTACAACGGTGAATTAATTAATTAATTAATAATTACAATACTTTAACAATATATGGGAATAATAAAAAAGTTTCATTATCAATCAATGAAAAATAATAATAATAATAATAAAAAGTGTGTGTGCAAGAGGGAAGTCGAACACGCACACACATACATATATATAGTTCCAAAGTTGTTTTTAGTTTTCTTCTTGGTTGTTTATTTTACTTATTAAAGATACCTTGTCCTTGTAGCTAAAGGAGATGAAATTCTACTTGATGAGTGACTTAACAACGGATTGAAATTATTAGTATTATTACTATTATTTAGACATGTTCCTAACCCAATATTACCACATGTAGTAGTAGTAGTAGTTGTTGTTGTTGTTTCATCCATGTTTAAACTTATTGTAGAATTATTCATTCCCGTTACATTAAAAATATTATTTTGTAATCTATCCATAGTATCAGTTCTTTTCAAAACCGGAAGTTGAGATGATGAACTATTATTATTATTATTATTATTATTATTGAATAGAAAAGGTTGTGGTAATGAGACCAATGAAACATTTCTTGAATAATATCCATCTTTTCTAATTTCAGATAATAAGTTATGTCTAATTATCGATAATAAAAAGGTTTGATTAGTGTTATTAATTTTACTATTTGTCGTGTTATTAAATATTTCCATATTAATGGAATTAGCTCTTTGTAAAGAGATTTTACCGACCCGATTAAGTATACCAGAAGGAGGATTATTTATATCGAATGGGGTGATAGTTGGATCAGAAGATAAGAATTGATAAGTTTCAATCAATAGATTAATAAATTGTTTAGATAAGATATTATTGTTTATGTTGACATTATTTAATGAATTAGATTGTAAAGGTAAAGTAACATCAGAGTTAATAGAACTTGCTAAAGATACAGTACTGCCATTATATTTACCATAACTAAATTGTTGTGGTGGTTGTTGTTGTAAATGATAGAAAGAATTATTATTATTATTATTATTATTAATAGAGGATAGTGGATTATAGGAAGTTACAGGGGTAGTCATATTGTATTGTAATCGAGGATCTATAAAAGTAGCCATATCAGATGATGTATTGGTATCAATACAATCATTTATATTATTATTGTTGTTATTGTTGTTGTATATTTCAGAAGGGGTAATATTATTAGTAACGGAAGTGTTATTGTTATTATGTTTATTAGAAGAAAACATATTGAACTTTTTCTGATATTTATTTAATAATAACATGATGATTATTAAATCTGTTGAGGCTGTTGCTGTTACTGCTTGTATTGGAAGGGAAATTATTCGAGGTTCTTACACCAATTGTACTTATGTTTATATGTAAATATGTAAATATATATATGTATGTATATGACAGGCACATGAATAACACGGCTAACAAGAAAGAGGAAGGGATAATTTTGAAGGAAGGAGACAGACACATTTAAAACTCCTTTTTCATTTATTATTATTGTTTCCTTGCCACGAAACGAGAAAAGAGAGGTAGATAGAGAAATGGGGTAAACAAGAATAGTTTATTATATAACACGAGAATGAACAGTGAATTGAATTGAAAAAAAAAAAAGGCACAAAATAAAACAAATTGAGTGTATTGTTTGTGCCTTTTTCAAGAGAGAATGAATGAATGAATGAATTTATTATTTGCTCTAAATTGAAAAATTTCTGTCTCCTTTTTATTTTTTTATTACTTGAATGCCACCAATTACGTAAGATATATCAGGAGGAACAAAACAAAAAAAAACAAAGATTGGATATTTTCTAAATTGCTCGAGCATTCCTTCTTTCCTATTTCGTGTTCGTGTATTGTTTTCCCTTGTGGAAATTTCCTGTTTTGTACAACCATTCAAAGGAGACTTACACCCATTTTTTATTTTTTTTACCTGGAAAATTATGGTAACTTAAAGCGAGACCCCCTTTCCACAACAACAACAACAATAAAGTATTGGGCCTTGTTCGTTCTGTTTGGCATCTTATTAAATGAAGAATATATTGTATCTTCTTATAAGTGTATCAAACATGTACTCGCTTTGGGATTAGGTCCCAGATTTGAACCTGCTTTAAATGAATATATATATATATATATATATATATATATATAATTTATTTCTTTCTTGTTCAGATGTCTATAATGTTGTAGAGTCCTACCAGTAGTCTCTCTTAATGGGTATCCTTTCTATATTTTAATCCGGTGAATGCTACAATCGAGAATAAATTCACATTTGGGGAAATATACTTGTAACCCTAATTAAATATCCTCAATTTCTGGTAATTTATTTATATATAAAAAAAAAAAGAAAGAAAGAAAAATATTAGTGGTGTCCAAACAATATTACCAATTAATGACTAATTGGAAAATCATGAAAGAATTACATATATATACGCATATTTTTTTTTTTCTTTTCTTACGCACTTGTATTAAGATTACCGCTTGTATATGGGCTTTTATCGTTGAAAAACTCTAATAAAGTTTTAGTAAACCAACCATAATCATTCAATGTATCCTTTTTAATGTCTATTATTCTTTGATTACTGACAGGGCCTATCTTCGTGTTGGTAGTTAACAGGGGTAATAATGTCAAGAAACATCTTCTCCATGAATTTCCCTCTATAGAATCAACTATCTGTGGTTTTACTATTTCCAAATACACTAAATGTTTGTTCTATGAATTCATCTTCTCCCCTTTCAAAAAATGACTCCTTATGTAACACATCGATTAAAAATTCAACACAATTTTGTTAACTCATCCTTATGAGCTTCTGCATATCTAAGAATAGATTCCCTAAATAATACAACTGACATTACTATCCGGTTCAATCATATTTTGGAACATTCTTCTAATTATCGTAGTCTTTTTTAACTAATATTTTTAAGTAATCTATAAATTCTAGTTTGATATCAATGCTACACTCGGATATTTCCGTCTCGATATCTTTACTACAGGAGTGGGCAACTGGAACTGGCAACTGTTCCCCATATATGTTGTATGTTTGAAACCATGACATCCCAGAAGCCCTCGCAGACAAACTCCAATTTTCATAGAGTGGTATGAATAAGACATTGAATTTATTTTCAGAGACAATTTTATATTTAAACGAGATCCTTTGGATATTATAAACTATAGCCACTGGATATTGATATGGAGAAAAAAGCTAATCCATAGATAGAAGAGATCTGTTTCATACTTGTTATACGGATTACTATATTCCTGCCCACTTTTGAACGTTTTTCTCACGATATGCGAAAATGATATTGTCTGGATATAGTGTAATCTCATCATTTAACAGTTTAAGAATGTGACTAGTTTTATTGGACAACAAAATCACTTCATTATTCGTGTATAACGGTATGAATAGATATTCACAGGTTGGATCCATCAGAATATTTTTTTTTTCTTTTGCCAGTAGAAATAATAATTTTGAAGATATTACTACATAGGGAGACAAAAGCCGTTTGTTCCATAAGTAAAACGTCATTTATTCTAAATCTTGAAGGAGACAAAATTATTTTAGAAGTAGATTCATTCTGATCGACACCCAGTATATAATATACGGTATTGTTTGAGGAAGCTGCAATTGGACCAAAATCATTCCACATTACTCTTGTGATTCATCCATCTGCATTTTCAAGCTTAACTGTCTTAGAAGAGTATGTATTTGTGGATATATCAATTGAAAACAAAACCACTTCATTCGCCTCATTCCCAATCGCCAGCGTTTCTCCATTTAGTTCCCACGCAAAACTATGATATGTTCTTTCTTATAACATTCTTTCCTTTTGATCTAAGTTTAAAATTGGCTTGTAATCGTAGTATATAATAACATTCCCATTATTTGTGATTGCAGCAAGCAGTTTACTATTACAAAGACAAGGATGACACATTCTGATATATGACTGTGGTAGAGAGTTTAACAGGATATTATCTTTAGAATCCCTAAATTCTAACTTATTATCCATCATGGGGAAATCAATGCTTGTTAAATGAAACAGATTTTTACTTGAACGCTTCATGCCTTTAGTATATAATGGTCTACCAACGGTAAATTCTGGAGTAGTATTAAAGTACAATGTACCATCTTCACTCCATGATAGTACACGGTCCCATTGTTGAAAGTCTTTTCTTGATACAACCAAATCTCTAAATAATTTCATTTCTATACTATAATCAATTAAATATATTTTATTGCTTAATGTTGTTGATTAGATCTCTAATACTTGTCCACTAATTTCCACTAATTTGTTTTAGTTTCCTTTTTGTTTATTTCTTATTTAATAAAAAGTATACATTTGTTAACTTCTGTTAGGGTTGAAAGTCGCAGTGTTCTTATTTTTTTATTTCATTTTTTTTTTTTTTTACTTATTTGAGACATTTTTAATTATTTACGTCAAGGGAAATTTAAAATAAAAAAAAGGAGAAGAAAGAAAAATAAATGTGTCAATCACACAGAAGATCAAACTTACTTAATAATTACTGTCAGTGTCTTATAGATATTTAAACACTTGCAACATCAAATGAGTAAATATAATTAGTTAAATAACAAATTTGTCCCCCTTTTCTTTTTTTTTGTTTTTTAAGCATCTTCAAAGCACAATGAGTTAGGTAGAGAAGAGGAAAATTATTTAAAATGTATAGATTATTTGAACTTTATAAACTTTCATTAAAGAAAAGACCTCATATAACTAATGCTATTATGACCGGGTCTCTTTTTGGGATTGGTGATATTTCTGCCCAATTTTTATTTTCACAATCAGAATATCCATTATCGGAAAAATATAATATAGTCCCAACAACTAACGCAGATGTTTTAAAAAAATATGATTATTTAAGAACAATAAGAGCTGTTACATATGGTTCTTTAATATTTTCTTTTATTGGCAACAAATGGTATAAATTTTTACATTATAAAGTGAAATTCCCAGATATACCTAATTCACATTGGAAAAATCAATTATTGAGAGTGTCAGTAGATCAATTATTGTTTGCTCCAATTTCGTTGCCATTTTATTTTGGTTGTATGACATTAATGGAAGGTCAATCAATTGATGTTGTTAAAAGAAAATTGGCAGATGAATGGTGGAACACTTTAAAAGTTAACTGGACTATATGGCCGTTATTTCAAACAGTAAACTTCTCCCTTATACCCCTACAACATCAACTGTTAGCAGTCAATTTGGTTGCCATATTTTGGAATACATTCCTATCTTACAAAAATTCAATAACCCCATCTGATAACGAGAAGAGAATCGTTCATTATCCTCCTGTTGCTGAATAAGGAAGAAATAGAATAGAAACTAAAAAGTTAGAAATGATGTTTCTTATTTTTTTTTAAGTAGATGAGAAAGTATGACTCTGACCCTTTATTCGATTAGTATTCTCTACGTCAATATAATTTGTTCATAAAGAGAATCATAGAAATACAATCATTTTATGCATATGTTTGTATAGTTTAAAAACTCATTATTGGATTTTTTTTTTTTTTGTGTATTTATGCATTATTAAAGTTTCCAAAATCTTTTATTTTTAGAAGTATCGCAAGATGTGTTTTTTTGTAAACTACTTTTAATTGAGTTTCTGACGCTTAACTTGTAAATATATATATATTTTAAAAACATTTAACAGTTTGAAAATATTATATAAAAATTGTTCACAAGATGGATGTAAAGAAAAATATTTAAAATATATAACAATTAGCATCATTTTGAAATAAGATCTTTAGATAAATTAACGGAAAAGATGCTCAAGAGTGTATTTCATTATTTACAGATGACACGGAATATTTTTTTGAATTACTTTATACATGGATATATTAATCACATAAACGTATACTCTTACTATATGAAAATTTTTGAGAACAAGTCAATGTAATATTCTAGTAACTTTACTTTTAAAACAAATATATTCGAATTATTCATCATATATATGAGACTTTGCTTCAATTTCTTCATAACACAAAGACTTAATATTTTATGGTATTTTTATTCGTTTTTAGGTTTGTGTATATATGTGTTTCCCAATGTGCACGATATATATATATATCCTTAATACATGTACTTAAAGATGGGTCACTATTCTACAACGGACATATCGGTATACACACGTCTAGTGAGTACACCTTTCGATTAAAATGTGATAACCTTATGATTATCTGCTTCTGATAACAGTTAATCTAGGTGTAATAGTACCAATAATTCATTTGAATAGAAAATAATATTAGTATATATCTCCCTCTGATTTGCGCGGACTATAGAATATACACTTATATATTCAATACCTTTTCATTATTCTTGATCCTTGTTCCTTATATTGGTTGCTCTCTCTTATTTATGTTAGTTACCCCTGATTTGTATGTGTTTGTAAAATTTTTCAAAAATGAGAGTTTAAGAAAATGACATTAACCCTTATTTTTTTTAAAACCATTCCTAAACATTAATATATCAGAGATAAACATCTATATAAAACCGCCATTGAAGAGTGGTAAAAAATTTGCCATCTCCTAGAATCGAATCAGGGTTTCATCGGCCACAACGATGTGTACTAACCACTATACTAAGATGGCGGAAATATCCGAAGTGTGATGTAGATTGGAATAAGGATTTAATTTGAAACTTGTATTTTAAACTATCGACGGATAGTGAATGTAGTGTTTGTATTATATAAGTACGTTATATAATCTCTTTTAGAGTAATACGGCTTCTTCTATTCTAGTTTATATAATAAATATATAAAACTATAAATTAGACATGAATGTCTTTTCCAATGTTGAACAATTGGGTCTTTATATATAAAAGGAAAACTATAATTTTTTAACTGTTTAACTTAATGTTTACTAACGTTCAACAATTTCTTTTCAATGAACGAAAACTGTTCGTTTAAAAACAATAGAAATTTATCTTCATAAATTTCTTAACCATAGTAAATTCTTATTCCAATTTCGTTTACTTTACATTCTATTGTTTTCCTTGTAATATTTTTATTTTCTCATTTGATATGTATTTAACCTTCTTACAAAATTATTCTTCTAAAATTCATTTAGCCATTCCGGTTAAACCCTGACTTTTTATAAAACATTTCTTGAACTAATTATTGGAAAATCTCATTAAACCTAATTTATTTTTCTAAACCCTAACTAGTTTTTCTTTTTTATCTTTAATTCAAATTCACTGTACAACAATGGGCATTGTAAAAAATCTGGATGTGAGAGAGGATTAAATAAAATATGCAATTCAAATAGAAAAGGTTAGGATAGAATTTACCTCTTCTAATACTATATAACTATACATTGGGCTATCTTGTCTTCATATATTTCTATAGTAAATATATATAAATTACATAAAGGAATTATAGGTAGAACAAGACTTTCATAAATTCACAAATTCGTGAATCTACTCGGATATCCTCTTTACTTATAGAAGTTCACATGTAAAACAGGGAGTGTCTAATGAAACTCTTTGTAAATTATTGTATCACAATGAGGCGTCCCTCGTTACAATAGAAAATTACTACTGAATCTTAATAATGTGAAAACATGTTCTTGCTGTTACGACAACACAAAAAAAAATAGACAATTATTGTTTCATTGGTTCATAATTTGTTTAGTTCTGAACATCCTCTGAGACATGTGGTCATAACAAAACAACAATCCAATTAGTCTTTTTGTTTCTTTATTATTTTTTTTTAATTCCTCTTTTTTCTTATTGTTGAATCCACTTCTTATTGTCCTCCTCCTTCTTCTGGAACGATTCTTATTTATTGTGTGTATGATTATTTGACTCTTATGGAACCTGCATATTTTTCTTTTTTTGTTTGTTAATTTTTTCTGTAGTTTCTTTTTCCTAAATCTCTTTTCCTCAAATATCTCTTGAAACTCTTTTCTTTTTCCAACACTTGAATATGTTCTTCTTGAGAATCGAATTTCGACTATTGTCTTTAACTATTACATTCAAAAATATTCCTTGACTTTTGCTAGCTAGATTACACTTTTTAACGTATAAATGTCCGATAAAAAAAATTTACTGAAAAGGACAACACATACTCACAGGGAAAACTATTGAAAAGGACAAATCCCATAATGTTTAAACCTGAAAATTTCTTAACTAAAATTAACCTAACATACTTTACCTATTGTTCAACCATTGTTTAGCCATCTTAACTCTCCCATGTCCAAATATATATAAAGGATATCTATTTCAACATTGAAGTGCCATGTTCAGGTTACTCTCCTCTATATGATATTTTTTAATATTTATATATATAGACAGAAAAAAAAACAAGACATCATATTTAGAACATAGATAACTTTCTAATAATTATAAGAGTGTTTTAATAATTGCATATAGGTTATATTAATCGCCAGCCTCTATTTATATATTTTTTATTAAAATATACTTAAGGTGTTTCCAGTTCATCTAATATTTTAGTTAGTTTCATTTAACTTTTACACATTTTGGTGGTAAACTAGTGATTGGTATTTAAAATAATGAAATATGGAAGTGTGAATAGTTATATTTAATGTTTTAGAGGGGAAAATTTGTTACAATAATAAAAGAAGTGGAGTAGTGACCCATAAACTATGACAGAACATTATAAACCGTAAATTTTATGAGTATTCGCTCACTTTTTTAAATATTGTAGATACTATATACTAAAATGAAGGAAATGAGTGCCTACGTTGTTATTTACAATGATCATTCTAAAGTTATATTGTACTTGTCTAAGTATTCGAGAGTTATATATGTGTTTATTTTCAAAGATGTTCTTCAGTTATATATGACTTACAAAAAAATATTGCTATGAAGAAGTAGTGAGGAAATAAGTTTGGAAAAGAACAGCGAATGTTATATATAATTATTATTTGCCACTGTATCCATTTCAGGGATAATTAATAGTTTATTAAGTTAACATACTAGGAAATTTGGAGTATCTTCTTTAATTATTAGGGGGGGTAAATATCTTACTATTGATAAATTTACTATAAGATATTTTTCTGCTGTAATATTTATTATCATGAGATCCATATATCATTAAAGTCTCATTGGTTCATCATATTTTATTCTAGAACCTTCCATTTCAGCATTGAAATAATTTTTTTTTCCCATTAAATACCAACTTTTATTAACAACTTAACAAACTAAAATTAAATATGGATTTATCCTAGAATTTTGCTGTTCAAAGGTAATGGAAATGTGCTTAAACGTAACAAGTCCCTAATAAAAACTAATTCCCGAAAGTTTTCACTAGAAAAATTTCAAAAAAAAAATTAAAATGGAAAATATATGAGAGAATAAAATAGAAGAACAACAGTAAACCTGTGTCAACTTGATCTCCTAGGATTAAAAAAATGTAGTCGAAACTCAGAAAGACAGATGTTAACAGTAGAAAGGTCTTTTTTTTATATCTTCCACTTTCAATTCAAATAAAGTATATGTTGTTTCTTTAAACTACACAACCACTAGGAAAATATTTACTTCTGTATTCGTGGTATAAACATTATTTAGAAGGGGGGGTTATTAGTAGGTAAATTTCTAGAAGAGAAGAATAACAGGTAATAATTCAATTGAAGTCAAATGCTAGTGGATAATTTTAAATAATCTTTGCTGATCTTCCCAACTTATCCTCGTCCATCACTCTATTAAAGTTAGGGGAAAAAGTTTTTGCATCACTTTTACACAATTTCTTTTTTTGAGAAAGTCTTCTAAAATGCCGTAATTCAAAGTCAGTAACGAATAGAGAATACTTTTCTTGTGGGAAAAAAACAATCAACCAACATTGGTAATATGTATAATATTAAATTAACTATTCATATATTGTTGGAATAAAGCAAGAACATTCTTTGGTCTGTTATGTTTTTATAAATATTTGAACCAAACTCATTTATTGTATAATATCTATTCTATAAATTATTTCTTGTTTTACAAAATAATGTTCTAGAAATTCCAATCCTATGTAAAGTGTATAAAAAAAGTTTTTAATAATATTGGATCCTTATTAAGATAAATCGTTGTTAATTAAACTTTAAATAATTGAGTTTCTAAATTAAAAGTTAATAAAAGAGATTGATGTTATTCTTTGGTATCTCTTTTATTAACTTTTAATTTTTTTAATCAAATTTCAACCGTAACCATTCATCGTATAAAATATTTGAGGAACAGACGAATTAATTTTGGCTGTAGTATAAAATAATAAGAATAAACGTACTATATCATTATATTACTTTATTGTGATGAAAGACATTGTTGATACAACTTCCAAGATGGACCATTTTTTGAATCTCTCACTTCAACAAATTTAATTCCGTACCTTTCTACATCTCTATTTCTGTTTTCATCATCGAATAAACATATCTTATATTTTTTTAAATCATCATCACCATATAATTTTTTCATTGCATCTCTTAAATGACCAACTTTGCTTCTTTCACCCCATTCACATGCATCGAATAATTCGCCTAAGGTAACTAGTTTGTCATTATACTTAATCTTAAAGACATTCATCAAATCTTGAGCAATCTCAGGAGCCCAAGTTCTTGATGCCGAAACAATTGTAGCACCATTTTCCTTTAGATCTATAATAATTCTGGGTATATCTTTGTATAATGTTAATCTGAAACCATGTGCATCTTCAACGGTCAACACTTCTCCATTTGTACTCTTTATAGGTTTAAAAGGTGGGAACAGATGAGTATCACAATAACAAGGCCATACAGTGTAGTCTAAATCAAATGCTGCAACTTCTGGGTATTTTACTGTCATATTTTAATATTCTTAAAACAATTCAACCTAAAAAGATATCAATTTTTTGATTTGTTGTGTGGTTTATTACATAAATGGATCTACGTAAGTATTTTTATTTATTAAAACACATCTCTTCTTCGAGAGATTAATTCAGTTTTGACTTCCCGAAATAGACACAACGCCACAATGAAGTTCAGATTAGCTTTACAAAAAAAAAAAAATTTTTTTTTCTCGGTCTTTAGTTTCAGGAAACTCTTGTTGATAATATTAAATAACAATAAAATTGCAAGATTATACGTGTATTCACATAAAAGTTGATAACTTCTCTGTATGTATGAGACATCCTTCGCAACTAGTTAGTGTATGCATTCTTTTTTTTTATACCAAAAATTGTAATACCTTTTATGGTTAGGTAATTAATAAAATAAACAAACAAGCAAGCAAAAAATTAGTTAAATAGAGGTAAGCATATGTATATACGTATGTTTGTAAAAAAAATTGTTACAAGATAAAAAAAATAATTTAATTAAAAAAAGATTACACTTTTTTTTCTTCATTATTATTACAAGTGTTACAGTAAAATCTTACAATATTATTCTCCAAGATACTACTATCAGAGTTGAATAATTATCATCTCTTAGAAGGGTGCTTTTTTGTCTTCATCTTCAAATATGCTTTTATTGCATTCTTACTCTAGTAATAAAATTCATTGTAGTCTTTATTCTTTTTGAAATATTTTATAGAGTGATTGATATTTCACATATTAGTAAAAGATGCTTGATTTTTAAAAGATTTCTAACATACTATTAACCCTTAATAAAAACAAAATTTTATATGACACTTTCCACAACTTTTTTACATTTTTCCTTTCCGCACATATATATTCGTTTGTTTCTCATATTTCTTATCTTTGAATCGATTACATTAAAGATGGAATGGAGAGATTTAAATAAAGCAAGATATGCAGTTACAAATATTTCTTTATAGAGAGGAGTAGAGTTATTATAGTCACTTGAAAAGTAATATATATAAATATTTTTTCATTTTTATTTTGATGACTATTGATAAAATATTAAATCTCAAGATCAGCATTTTTACCGCAATACTGTTGTATTTGTGCTTCCTATCCTTTTGTTTTTGCCTCTTTTTCTCATAAGCCTGGTTTTTTAAAATCATTACAGTAAAATAGTAGGAAAAGAATAACATCAACAAGGTCTATCTCTATTCTGTATAGAAACTAGAATGAACCTGGAAATAAACACCTCATTACCATTGTTGCCCTTCCTTTTGGTGTAAAATTCACGAGTACTTCTTCCCGAGAAACAAAAAAAAAATGGAAATTTTTAAACAAAAAAAAAAGTTGAATAAAATATATTTGACAAGAGATGAGATGGGTTTAAAGAAGAGAAGGTTTTTCTACACTCTGTTTTGCAACAAATAAGGTTAATATACTCTATTATATACCTATACTGTTAAAGACAAAGATTCAAGATATTTTCTCAAATATTAGAAGACATGGCTAAAAGAAGAAATAACAAGAAAAACGGCAACAAGAAAACTTTTGGTGCTCGTGACGATAGTAGAGCTCAAAATCATTGGAATGAGTTAGTTAAGGAAAACACCAAATGGGAACAATATTACCATGATATGTTGGATGTAATTCCGGATAATGAATGGGAAAATTTTAAGAAAACTTGTCAATCTCCATTACCATTAACTTTCAGAATTACTGGTTCTAGAGCTCATGCCCAAGAAGTCTTAAATCTTTTCAAAGAAAGACATTTGCCAAATCTTACTAATGTAGTCTACGAAGGTGAGACTTTGAAGGCTCCATTAGAATTACATTGGTATCCAAATAAATTAGCTTGGCAATTAGATGTTCCAAAGACTGTTATCAGAAAGAATGAACAATTTGCAAAGACACAAAGATTTCTTGTTATAGAAAATGCTGTTGGTAATATCTCTAGACAAGAAGCAGTCTCCATGATCCCACCAATAGTTTTGGATGTTAAGCCACATCACACTGTCTTAGATATGTGTGCAGCACCAGGTTCCAAGACTGCTCAATTGATTGAAGCTTTACATACAGATACTGATGAGCCAACCGGGTTTGTTGTGGCAAATGATGCAGATGCAAAGAGATCTCATATGTTGGTTCATCAATTAAAACGTTTGAATAGTGCTAATTTAATGGTGGTCAACCACGATGCTCAATTTTTCCCTCGTATTAAGACTGTACCAGGTTCTGACAAGAAAGCTGATTTATTAAAATTTGATAGAATTTTATGTGATGTCCCATGTTCTGGTGATGGTACTATGAGAAAGAATGTCAATGTTTGGAAGGATTGGAATACTCAAAGTGGTCTTGGTCTACACCAGGTTCAATTTAATATCTTGAATCGTGGTTTGCACCTTTTGAAGAATGGTGGTAGATTAGTATATTCTACCTGTTCCTTAAATCCAATTGAAAATGAAGCTGTTGTTGCTGAAGCTTTAAGAAAATGGGGTGATTCTATAAGACTAGTCAATTGTGATGACAGATTGCCTGGTCTTATCAGAAATCAAGGTATCACCTCATGGCCTGTTATTGACCGAAACATGGAGACTAGAGCTAAAGGTGACGAAAATACTTTAGATAGTTGGTTCCCACCAAGTGAAGAAGAAGTTGCTAAATTTAATTTGCAAAATTGTATGAGAGTTTACCCACATCAACAAAACACTGGTGGTTTCTTTATTACTGTTTTTGAAAAAGTTAATGATTCAGAAAAGAATGAAGACAAGAAAAGATTATCTGATAATTCCAGTGAGAAGTCAAGTGAAAAGAAAATTAGACGTAATGATGAAGCTGCTGTAATTCCACAAAAGAAGGAAAGATTACCACGTGATGCAAACGAAGAACCATTTGTCTTTGTTGATCCAAATCATAAAGCTATTGAATCATGTTGGAACTTTTATGGTATTGATGACAAATTCGATAAAAACACATGTTTGGTTCGTAATGCTACTGGTGAACCAACAAGAGTTGTTTATACCGTTTCCCCTTCATTAAGAGATATTATCCAAGCAAACGATGATAGATTAAAGATAATCTACGCTGGTGTTAAATTATTTGTTTCTCAAAGAAGCGATATTGAATGTTCATGGAGAATACAAGGTGAATCCTTGCCAATTATGAAACATCATATGAGCGGTAACAGAATTGTATCAGCAAATTTGGAAATGTTGAAACTTCTATTAACTGATTCATTCCCTAAGATCGAAGATTTAGAAGTCAAGAATGTTGATAACAAATTCATCGAAGATATTAAGAAATTGAGTTCTGGTTGTGCTTTTATCAATGTTCAAAGACAAGATGGAGAAGACTTATTTTTACCTATCTGGAAAGGTACCAAATGTATGAACTTAATGGTTTCTAAAGAAGATTCACATGAATTATTATACAGAGTGTTCAATGTAGAGACCACGGCTAAGGATAATGCAAAGGCTCCAAAGCCAAAAGAATCTTCCACCAACAACAATGAAGCTAAAGTCGAAACTAAAATTGAATGAGCAGTTTCAACAAAAACCATGGTTATTAACCTAACCTAGACTTGTTTCCTATATAAATTTTTTTATATACTTCAACTGTATAATACTGTAAAACTTTTATAAAAAAAGGTTTAATAATTTTTTTCCTGAAATTTCACAAACATTATGTTGTTTTCCGTGAGTAATTATGAAAAAAAAATATATATTTAAAGAAAAATATTTTAATATAATTTACACAGTAAATGTAAGTGAGGCTGGTGAGAGAATGTGTATAAACTTAGGTTAAAATATTTACACAAGTAAATTTCATAAATGATAAAACAAGACAAACTTGTTTATAATGACATTAGAAAATGAGAATTTAACAGTGGACGACTACATATCAAACCAACTAGCTTTAGAACAAGAGGCAAAAGAATTAATGCCATGGAGTCCCAAAACATGCACGTATAATATGGGTCCAATTAGACAGCAAGTCTTTGCATGTAAAACACATAACAATATTGGCATTTGCTATTCTTGTTCGATATTATGCCATACAAGCTGTGACATTGTGGAATTATTTACCAAGAGACATTTCACATGTGATTGTGGTACAGAAAGAGATAATCGAGTTAAGAAAGATAATGAAGTTCGATGTATGATCAGAAAAAATACGTCTGATGATATACCAGCATCAGATAACATTTATAACCAAAATTTTAAAGGATTCTTTTGTGACTGTTCTAAAGAATATGATCCAGATTCCTCTGCAATTATGTTACAATGTATTCTAGGACTTGAATGTGATGAAGATTGGTATCACGATTATTGTATAATGGGGAAAAAGGATACGGAAATAATTAGAAGGGGAGGTAAAGAGAATCAGGAAGTCTTAGAGGAGGCTCCAGAAGGTTTTCCTGAGCTAGAAAGTTTCGATTCTTTTATTTGTTGGAAATGTATATCCAAATATGAGTACTATTTCAATAAATTATTATCTCATGAATTGTCTAATGAATTATTTAGTCATAAACTGATTCGAGCAGATACTAATATAAAGCCTCAAACAGAAGTAAATAATAATTTAAAGAAGCGTAATTTTGGTGAAATGAGCGATTTTCAGACATCTAAATATTACTCCCTTTTTCTTAAAAAAGATTACCCTAAAACTCTAAAGGAAATCAAAGGATCAATTAAAGATCATAATGATAAACTGTATCTATTTTTAGATAGGATTATCCCATTCCTGCTTGACGATGATCCAATATATGAGCCTTGTGAAGATGATGATGAAAAGAATGAAACTGATATTTTTCAATTGACTAAAGACTTTTTAGAAGCATCACAAAATAGAGGCCAAGTAGCCAAGAATATTGCAGCATTCCATAATCTAAAATCAAAACTTAGTGATTTCTTAAAGTCCTTTGCTGATTCAGGAAAGGTAGTTAAAGAAGATGATATAAAGTCTTTTTTTCAACAATCTTCTTAACCGCAATTATACGGACGTACCGTATAGTAGTCAAAAAAATCCATTATTAGAAGATATGAAAAATTTGTTGTATGAATTAAATTCTAATCTTACATTGTTAGTATCTTCCAATATTAAGTTGTTTTTTCTGTTATTCAATTTGCATTGAACATATTAATAAATAGGAAATTAAAATAATCATGTTCAAGAATTATTCATGTCATATTAAAGTGTATATATAATTGGTTATATCAACCAAAAAAACATTAAATAAAAAAGAAAAATAAGAAATAAAGATATTTTAACCTCATCCAAATATTACCCTGTAGGTTCAAAAAAAATTATTAATTAATTAAGAGGCTCTATATTCATTAATGTAAAAAAAAATTAAAAATATTCATTTGAAAAGTTTAAAAAAAATTTTTTAAGAATAATGGAATCAACATATTACAAATATATTATTTTAAACATATATAAAAATTATATTTGATCAATAGAAAAAATCTATAGTAACATTATATTAATTTTTAAAAAAAATGAGTAATCTGAATAATAAGTCTGGAAGTATAAACCAAAAAAAAAGTATATTAGTTTTTTTATAGGCAGAGAACGAACTATAGTTATTTTAGTCAAGTTACAATCATTTAGCCAACAACTAATGAAAATCATTTTATGAAAGGGAAAAGGTGATGGAATGACCTAAGAAATTTTAAATATGTTTTGGTGTGATGACCTGTGCAAATAGAAGAAAAAAAAACAATTGAAATTCTTAGTCTTTTTTCTTGATAAAAGTGTTAGAGTTCCAAATTCATTCAATGAGAAAAAACTGAAAAAATGAGGGCATTAAACAACTTTAAAAACAAATATATAAATATGTAACAATATTAGGTACTAGCAAAACCAACAACTTTATAATATAAGTCAAATATATATACTTATTATAAAGTGTTTTATCTTTAAACTAACGACAAAGTTGAGCCTATTTGAATGTAGAATAATTAAACTTAAATGAATATATATGTGTGTACAGTTAACATTTTTGATATTCTTGTGATTTCTTTTCAAATGTAATAAACATCTTAATTTCTTTCTTATCCAAATATTCTGACATGTTCTTTTTTTTTTTTTTGGTGAAGTGGTTATTTGGTCGTCTTGTCTCTTTTTGAATTTGTTGTTGATGTTTGGAGGTATGTATATATTTTAGAATCAATTCTTTCCTTTAATTTTTAAGTGTTACCTTTTTAACAACAAACAAAAATAGTTTAATTAAATCTTTAAAATAACTTTGCATCATTTCATTTTTGTCTACTTTGTTCAATGAGAATTAATAAATATAAAGTGGTGAAAAGTTATTTGCAATATTTCAGTATTAATGATGATCAAAGATACCTTGTTATTTTATTGTTTTAAGAAATATAAATAATTTGCCTATTTGTATATAGTATTTTTACATTTCCTAAATAATCTTGTTAAAAGAGTAAAAAATTATGTGGAATTTTATACACTGCCAGTGTCTCAATAGGTAATGTCGATGAGATTAATAATAAAAAAAATGAAATACTTTCAAGATAACTAAGAACTTGAAATGAAATATAACACAAAAAAAAAAAATAGGTATGGATACTTTTAGAGTTTTCTTGACACTTTATAAAAGTTTATTGTTGAGTTAAGTTGTTTTGGTGAAAATACGTAAGAGTAAGAGAGGTGATTTGTAAATTTTAAACATTAATAATAAGAGTTAAGTCTTTTAACAGAGGGTATTTTGAAAAATTCAGACAAAACTAGATAAAATCACTTTTTAACATAATTTACATTGGTCTTCTACCGTTATGTTTAATAGAAACTAATAAGGTAGTTAATGACATTTTTTTTTAAAAAAAGACTCTATTAGTGCTACATATCATATATTAACGGTTCTGTGAATATGAAAACTGTTGGTTTATTCTTTCAAGTCTATATAAAAACACACAATTGAAATTATTTGAAGGTAAAGTCGAAAACCAAATATACCCTTCAAATAACAAGAACATTTGATAGATCGTTTTTCTAAAAGGTAAAAACTCCAAAACCAATTTTGGTATCTATTTGCCTAAAAACACAAAACAAAAGCCAAACTATTAAAAGAAGTAACTTACAAAAAATTAGAAAGGCAAGAGGGTGTTATGGTTCCAATACTTATAAATATATAAATAAAGTTGTAAGTAATCCTTCATATATAATAAGAAAAATATAAAAAACATATGTAATGTATACAGTAGTTGATTCAAACAACCCCCATGTTTTATCTGATGTTAGGTCGTTCGTCTCAAAAATTAAGCAGTGCTTTGTGTTCCATATTTCAAATTTATCAGAGAGATTTCCCTACAAAAAAAAATTATATTAAGGGTATTTTGAACATAACCTATACTTTCTTAACATGTTTGGAAAAGATAGGATTTTCCACATTGCAAGTGCAATATTCGTGAAGTATAGATGTAATGTTTTTTCCCAATTCACTTCTTTATTTTTGCAACATATTGTTGTTCAAGGAGAGCTTATTTGTTTTATATGAACTTGCAAAATGTAATGGTATCTTGGAAGGCTAGTGTAAGATGGATTAAACAACATAATAGACAGCCGAAAAAAGAAATAGCATTATACACTGTTGTTTATTAGCAATTTACTCTAGTTATTAATATCTGTGTTTTTTTTTTATTTTATGTCAGAAGATTAATATTTACACCTACAATCTAATCTAGGATTATTAAATTTTACTGTAATACCCGGGAGAAAGTAAGAGGGGACTCTAACTTTACAATCCTCTTACAGTAAGGGTAACCGAACATCATTGTTGTTTTTTTTTATTTGCGTCGTCGTCGAGATGTCCAGCCTGTCGTAGCTCACTTAAGAAAAGAACTTATGTGTACGTAGATTAGGAAGGAGACATACAAGTATATGATTTATGTAGTAAAAAACAGGAGGATTATATATATATATATATATATATATATATAAGAGGCTTAACTCATAGGTATAACTATTATTTATCCATTTAATACCTCTATTACTATAGTTTACCTACAAACTCCAAATTCTTTAACAGTACTCTAAACAGATATTAGAGTTGAGTCATTACAGTAAGATTTAAAGGTATCTTATAAAACACAAGGGAAAAAAAAAGATTTGGGGTCCACTAATTTTTATATTTGTGGTCGGTCGCCACTTACGTGGCTTCGTTGTCTGAGTTTCCAACTTTAAAGTGGAGCCCTGGCCAACAACTGTGCCATTCCAGTCGCCTCCTGACGAGTCAATGTTGCCATCGCTGGATGAAACTCCCCTAACAGCAGTTACATTGAAGCCCATAAACTCCTCCCTGCAACCATAACAAGTTGCAGCCCAGGAAGAAGCGGTTACTATGCTAATTTAAGGCATCGGCCCAATTCAGTAGACTACTCATACTGTTAAGCCAGAGCCACTCGCCAAGCTCGATTTACTGGAACACGTCTTGACACGAAAGACCCCATTGGAGTAAAACGACCCTACATCAAGAAGAATGCAGAGCCCAGACCGTGGTGCCGCTGGCCAACTGACCAAAAATCTACCACTCCCCAAAGTATGAGAAGCCATAGACAGCAAATCCCACGACCGGCCGCGGGGGACATTCGTCCCCATGCCGGGCAAACACAACCAACCACCTAGGTCCCCTCAACCATTACAGTCACCAAAGCAATATGAAAAATATCTATATTTATAGAAAAGTAGGAATCACGCCGTTCGACTCTTTTAAGGAACAGATATAGTTTTTTTTTTACAAATAATATATAAAATTTGTCATTGCCGTGTAAAGTTATATTTTTGAGATTGTGAAAATGGGTAATTTCTAAACCTGTAAATAAACAGCCAGAAATAAAACAATCAGTAAGAATATATACCCGTAAGCTAATATTATCTTGTAAAACCACATATTGTAAATTGATTCAGTATTATGAGTGATTGTTTATTGATATAATTATTCATTTTTCCTCTTTGAAAATTCTTTGCCTTTTTTTTAGATTAAAATAAAAGTAATACTATATATCCTGGAAAACAAAAAATGAATAATGATGATTATCCAAATCAACAAGATAGTCGACAAATTAGAAATAACCCATCTAAAGATGGTAATTTTAATAATGATATTTTAAAATTATCAAAAACACTGGACTCTATAGCTAAAGTAATCCTTGCGGAAAGAAAGCAAACCGAAACAATAAACAAAGATTTAGAAAATGAATACAGTAACAAGTTAAAGAATTTAAATACATTAATTAATTTAATACTAAAATTAAACGATACTGATGATTCCAAGGTCAGTCCGATTGTAGATACAACAAGATTAGATGTTTTATTAAAAGATAAAATTGATATTATTGAAAAAGATGGTCAGTCCTATGCTCTTATACCAATAAAGAAGGAAGTCAGTTCAGATGACAACTATAATGATATAATAACAGACACTAGCGAAAAAAAAAAGAAGAAGAAGAAGAAAAATAAAATTTTATGTTCTTTTTGTAACCAACCAGGACATACGAGGGCACATTGTGATAAAAGGTTATATAATGTACGATAATGAAAATGAACCTCAAATTAAAGTGCAAATTATACAAACATATATATATTCATAAAAATATTATTTTCTGATTTAGTCTTATAACCTTTTTTTATTCCAATTCCATATATTCGCTGTTCTTTTTGTTTTATGTTCTTTCGCTCATAATTTCTCTTCTTGTAGCATCTTGTAATAAATTTGTATCTACCATGTTTTTGTTTAAATAGACGTATCTTACTGTAGACCCTCTAATAAATATATTCCTTACTGAAGTTAAATGTGGATATTTGGTTTGATCTGCACAGGAAATGTTATCTAATTTAAGATTTAAAAATTGGTCTACTGATTGTAAGGTACCCTTTATTTCAATATCATTTTTTAACTAAACACAAATATATCGATAAAACTCATTCTTCCCTAACTTTTTTTTGTTATTCCTTCTCCTTCTTCATCTTTTTATTTTTATTATTTTTATTGGTTTTTATTGAAGTGGATTATCTTTTACATATCTATATTCTAGTGACACTAATATCAAAATCTAATATATTAAAATAATTACAACAATAAAAGGATGGAGAATATCAACGAAAAAAAAAAAGGAAATAAAAAAAAAAGAATAATTAAATAAATGTTAGTAAATTTTATTGCTCATACTTTAATATGTATATATCTATACCAATATTATCAATACCATTAACACATACCTGAACAACAACCTCTTGATCCACTAACGTTTTAAAAAAAGAAAAGAATAGCATAATGTGTGTACTGCGTGCTGATTTATAAAAGATATGTAGTGTGTTGAATAACGTGTGTTTTCTTTAACTCTTCTTTCAAGATCTTAATTACTCAAACTCTTTCCAGTTAGTAGCTTTCGTAAACACTTAAATTATACACGTATTGTGGTTTTATCAACCTTTTCTTCTTTCGAAATATTTTTATTTTCATTGTTTTTTTTCCCTTTGTCTTGAAGATTAGATAAATTTGGAAGGTGCTCGAAGTAATGAGTTTCTTATTGACGATAAAGTTTTTTTTTTCATTACTCATCTTCAACTTCTTTAGATAATATTTTAAGATATGCAAAGAATATATATATATATTTTCTTTAACAACACGACACAGTCATTCATGACTACAAGATAAGATATTAAACAATTGAAACAAGTTTCGAAATTTTTCACTAATTTCGAGGGGTCATAGAGAACTGCTTTAGATTTCCGATGCTCTTTTCAAATCCTCATTAAATGAAAAATTGTCTCTTGTCTTTAAATAGGCAATATAATATTTAGCAATTAACTATAACGAAAAAATTGGTCATCTAAGATCCAAATAACCCAAAATTAATTGATATTTTAAGTATTGACTTTTTTTTTATTTATTTGATCCATTGTTACTTTTCCGTTGGTTAAATTCAAAGGATCGCAAAGTGGAACAAATTTAGTTTAAAGGTGTTAACTCCACGGCCCAGTTTGGTGTACGCATTAAATATTTCAAATAAACATTTGATTAAACTTGTAATCAATCTAATTGGATTCAATAATGTGGACTATTCTGTGGAAACAGCTAATCGTTGAATATATATATGTAAAAGGTTGGTTGACGGATGAAAGTTGACTGAATTACAAGAGAGCTATGTTATGTATTTATCTAATGGACAGCCGAGACATATTAGATTAGCTAGAGCATTTTTGAAGACGCCAGCTTTGGTACTGATAGATGACCCATTCTTAGGGTTAGATCCAACTGCTAGTTCCATTATATATCTACCTTTTTAGCTAAATGTGGAGAAGAGGTAAATATTCCTGTGATTATTGGACTTAGATACCAGGATATAATCTCTAGTTGTTGTGATCATATAGTTGCAATAGAGGAACCAAAAAAATGGTATTCCCATATCAAAAGTTTAAGATAAGTTGAGTCTTTGCAATAGTGTTAGCAGAACATCCCCAATCATGGAATTTTAAAAATATTTAAAACGGCGAAGAAAGAAGAACAGACAAATCGAAGTATATCGATATAAATAAATAAATTAGTATGCAGTTACTTGAAGTACGTGCTAATTTTGCAAATAGAACTGGTAATAATACAACTGTTAGGGAATGGATTTTTCCTCTATTCCCTGAAGGTTCTGTAAACAAGTTTGTATCAATGTGGAAGAAATTAAATAAAGGTAAACAAGAAATTATTAATACGTATACATATGTGTATGAATTATTTTGGTACTTAAGATATTGCAGATAAAAGGACATTAGAACAATTGACTGTCAGTAAGCAGATATTGATACTATTTATAAGAGTTTTAATAAAGAGACTTGAAGTGTTAATTCGTGATGAAGTATTCTCTGATATGAAAGTAGACCCAGTGTTACGTTGCCATATTTTTTTTTAAAAAGATTGGCCAGGTACTGTTCTTGTTGTTGCATATGTGCCCAACAAAACTCCCAAATGTGATTGGTTTATTGAATTAATAGGGTCAAAAATATATATATAATTGGAGATGTAGAGAATTATGTGTCTATCAATATATACAAATGTATAGAAATATATTTGTATATTCTTAACTTGTACTTTGCACACTCATAGCATACAGAGTGGTAAAATATTGTCACTACTTGACTTTATTGGATGCGTCATCACTGTCGCAATTCCAAACACAAAGAGATTATTAACGAAACTTGCTGTGTCCGTATATTTTTTTTTCATCTCTAGTAAAAAAAATTCTCGCAGAACCATTTTTTTTTCTTTCTCCCTCGTAAAAGAACGAAAAATAAACAAATGAGTAGAAAAAAAAATAAGCCATATCTTTTTATAACTTTATAGGTTGTTTATAAAAGAAGAATATATTCAAATAAATCTGGAATTTTCTGATCTACTAACAAATAATCAAGTTACATCGGATTACGAGTAACAACATAATACTCTATTTTTGAAATATACAATTGGCTGTTAATAATAGATAAGCATAATCCAACTTTTTTTTTGGCTTTCCATTTTCCAAGGTGGTCATTTTTTTGTTGTTTTTTGTGTTTTAATCCATTCATTTATTCATTTCGTGTTTTATCAAGACGAATAATTTGATTTCCTGAGACTATCTTTAAATATTGTAATTCTTCTTTTCAAAAGAATATCTACTCATCCTCTACCTTCTTAGGAATAAATATATTTAAAAATAAAGCAATAATAGGTTAGGAAATAAAAAAATATAGAATAAAGATGCCTTTTGAAGATAGTGAACGTGATCAAACTCACGTTCCATTGATCACTCCCCCAGATTTACCAATAGAAATAAAGAGAGAAAATGAATTTGGTACTTTAACTAGTAAAGAATATTTACACCAAGTCAAATCTTTTGAAGGTAAAGAAATCCCTGATCCTATAATAGATACTCCGCCTTATTATATTTCGATTATCACTTATGTCAATTATTTAATATTAATTATTTTTGGTCATATTCATGATTTTTTTGGTATAAGATTTCAAAAGAGTAAATATGCCGATTTAATTGAAAAGGATGGTATGGCACCATGGTACTCTGCATTAGAAAGTTTCTATGTTAGAAGATTGAAAAAGAGAATTGATGATTGTTTCTCTAGGCCTACCACTGGTGTCCCTGGTAGATTCATCACATGTATTAACAGAGTATCACACAATTTTAATGAGTATTTCACTTATCCTGGTACCACAAGAATGTGTTTAAACCTTTCGTCTTATAATTATCTTGGTTTTGCTCAAAGTGAGGGGAAATGTACTGATTGTTCAATTGAGGCAGTTGAGAAATATGGTATTAACCCTGGCGGTCCACGTACTCAAATTGGTACCACTGATTTACATAGGGAAGCAGAACGTTTAATTGCAAAATTTGTAGGTAAAGAGGATGCAATGTTATTTTCTATGGGGTATGGTACAAATGCAAATTTCTTTAATGCTTTCTTAGATTCTAAATGTTTGATTATCTCTGATGAATTGAACCATACATCTATTAGAACAGGTGTTAGATTATCTGGTGCCACAGTTAGAGTGTTCAAACATGGAGATATGAAGGGGTTAGAAAAATTAATCAGAGAACAAATTGTTTTAGGTCAACCAAAGACAAACCGACCATGGAAAAAAATCTTGATCTGTGTAGAAGGTCTATTCTCAATGGAAGGTACTCTATGTAATTTACCTAAGTTGGTTGAATTAAAGAAAAAATATAAATGTTATTTATACGTTGACGAGGCACATTCAATTGGTGCCATTGGTCCAAATGGTCGTGGTGTCTGTGACTTATTTGGTGTAGACCCAAACGATGTTGATATCCTAATGGGTACTTTAACAAAATCTTTTGGTGCTGCAGGTGGGTACATTGCTTGTGATAAATGGATTATTGATAGGTTGAGACTTGATTTGACTACACCAAGTTATTCTGAACCAATGCCTGCACCTGTATTAGCACAGATTGTGTCTTCATTAAAGATTATTATTGGCGAATTGAATCCAGGCGAAGGTCAAGAAAGGTTACAACGTATTGCATTCAATTCACGTTATTTAAGACTTGGTTTACAAAGATTAGGGTTCATTGTATATGGTAATGCAGATTCTCCTGTGATTCCAATGTTATTGTATTGTCCATCTAAGATGCCAGCGTTTTCAAGAATTATGTTACAAAGAAATATTGCTGTTGTTATCGTTGCATATCCAGCTACACCATTAATTGAATCACGTGTCAGATTCTGTATGTCTGCATCATTGACAAAAGAAGATATTGATTATGTTTTGCGTCATGTCAATGAAGTTGGTGAAATGTTGAATTTGAAGTTAAATTCAGGTAAATCAAGTTGGGATGGTAAAGTACAAAGATGGGACATTGAGGAAGTTATAAGAAGAACACCAGAGGACTGTAAGGATGATAAATATTTTGTATGTTAAATAAATTGAACTTCTGTTATTTCAATACTGTTGTATGTATATTTACATTTTTTTTATGATAATAGTCTACAATATATCTGAAGAACAATACTCAGTGTTTTCTATGATTATGCGTCATTATGCTTATTCTGTATAGACATTAACTTTCTCTTGTTTTTTTTATTACGAGGCGAAAAATCAAAGAGGGGGGGGGGGGGGGGGGGGGAAGTAGCATAAAAAATGGAAAAATCCTTGAATACTTAAAATAAACGTTAAAATAAATGTATATAGAAAGTTTTTGAAGTAACTAGTTTCCAACAAGATAAATAGGTTTAAATATACACAAATAGTCAGAGGATATTGACGGTAAGATTGGTATTTATCTTTTGAATCGATAAAAAAAAAAAGAAAGAAAGAAAGAACTCGAGAAATATGGCATCATTATACAAGATATCAGAAGATACCAAGGAGACAATCAGAAAATTTAGAATCTCTACATCAAGATCTGAAACAATAAGATGTTTATCCATTAAGATTGAACCTTCACCATCGTATGCTATTGTGATTGATACAGAGGAACAAGAAGAATTTGAAGAAGATTTGAATGAATTGAGTGACTTGTCAGAGATACTACCGGATAATACACCAAGATTTGTTCTAATGGCATACCCTCTAATCAATAAAGATGGGATTAAACAAACTCCATTGATTTTACTGTATTGGAAACCCTTGACTGTAGTATCCTCTGAATGGAAAATGCTATATGCTGGAGCATTAGAAATGGTTAAAAATATATGTGGACCTTCCAAAACTATCGAAGTCACATCTGGATTGGAGGATGATAATGATGTGGAGGAATTGATTCAAGAAATTGGATCTCGTAGATAGACTTGTACGTACTTTAAGTCAATATAGTACTATGAATGATTGTTACATCATTATTTTGTATTCTATAGAATGTTCTAAAATTCACTTCTATCAATTAAGTGTTGTTGGGACAGAATTCCAGGACTGTTTTTCCTTTTCTTCCATGTTTTTTTTTTATTTATTCTTTTTGAGAAAAAAAAATTCTTTGATATTTTCCCTTTTGGGATAATTCGATTCTCAAAATATAAAACACGAGAACCACGCAATATTCAAAGAAAGGAAAAAGAATCTTGAGAGATGATTTGGAAGGAAAAAAAAAAACTAAAAATTTAATGATTCCTCAAAAGATAGGTTATATTTAAAGAATGATTTAAATTTTAGAGTATTTTCGTTTTTACTTCGACTTGTTTTTTTTAAAAAAAAAATTTGGATTTTTTTCCCAAAGGAACAGTAAACCATAAATAAATTAATCTGCCATCATGGGTCGTATGCACAGTTCCGTATGTTTAATTTCTCAATTATTTAACCTCGTTGCACGAATAGCAATAATATAAAGATTTTATATCATGTTGTTTTTTTAGAAAAAAATACAGTATCTATTTAGAATCACAGTTCAATCAATTGACTTTTTACCGGTCTATATCGATGTAGCCGTTCACGTTTAGGTTTTTTTGACATTTGACTATACTCTCAATAGTTTTTGTCGCGATATAGTAGCTGGGTGATTCCAATTTTTCTATTAATAGATGGGCAAAATTTTAATGGATGTGAAAATATTTTATGCACCATTGCCATATCTATCCATAAGGAAGTCGTGTTAGTTATTCGATTTTTTTTATTTAAGAAAAAGAATAAGTAACGTGCTCTTCAGTAATAATTCTAGAAAAATGGATATAGTTGGTAGTCAACCACCGAAAAAGAAAAAAAAGTCTTGAGTAAACTGTGATCTTGTAGATACTTTTGTATTTTTCATAATGTGATACAAGTCTTGTATTGTTGATATCAAAAAGTCCTTCAATTTCAATGAGCTAGAGTTCTTTTTTTTTTTTAACTAACAAAATTTGACTTTAAGCAATAATGATTATTATTATTATGTTGTTGTAATTTGTTTTTATTTTATTCTTTTTAAACAGGGTAAGGGTATCTCCTCTTCTGCTATTCCATACTCCAGAAATGCTCCAGCTTGGTTCAAATTATCCTCTGAGGCTGTTGTTGAACAAATCATCAAGTATGCCAGAAAGGGTTTAACTCCATCTCAAATTGGTGTCTTATTAAGAGATGCTCACGGTGTTACCCAAGCTAAGATCATTACCGGTAACAAGATCATGAGAATCTTAAAATCTAACGGTCTTGCTCCAGAAATCCCAGAAGACTTATACTTCTTAATCAAGAAGGCTGTTTCTGTTAGAAAGCACTTAGAAAGAAACAGAAAGGACAAGGACGCTAAATTCAGATTGATTTTGATCGAATCTAGAATCCACAGATTAGCCAGATACTACAGAAAGGTTGCTGTCTTACCACCAAACTGGAAGTACGAATCTGCTACTGCTTCTGCTTTAGTCAACTAAGAAGGTTATTAATTAAATTGCGATACTACAATTAGTATTATTTTATATATAGGTATATATGTTATATTGTATATTGTTTAATCTATTGCATTTAATTTATTTCTTTCTTATTTAGAATCTATTGTTCCTTTGAAGGGTTCATCTTTATCGTTCTCCTAGTAGGAGGAAGTGTGCATAGTGTAACTATAATGATTTAGCTCCGACCATCTTTTTTTTTTTGTAGAAATATGTAAATCATAATATATATTAGATAAAAAAAGCACTATTGATGTATCTCAAATATTTCATAGTTATTTAATAGTAGTTTGTCGAACATTTTGCATGGAGACCAGACCACGGTTTGTTTGAACAAGAACAAAATAATACAAACATGTTATATCTCGTTTTAGTAGTTTACAGACCCGCCGTAAATCCGTCTTATCCCTCTATAGACTTCGTTTGAAGAAATATTGGCTATAATCTATTTTCTATAGGGTTTGTCAAATCTATCAAAACTAAGTTAAATACAAGGATAGGAAGTTTTAAAAATGAAGAATCTTCATAAATCATTATTCACAATTACTGAGTCCTAATGAATTGATTTATAATAACATATATCATAATTGGGAAGAAATTAAAACCATTTCGCTCTTGAGATCCCAAAGATCTTGTGCAGGACATGAAGGATCAAAAATATCCAAAGATTTGCAGTTGTCAAAAGTTGATAGTGTATTTGGTTAATTCACACCATTGATGATCCCATCAAAGAATCTAACCAACGACAAAGGATATACGATTCGATTGAATATTTTATAGCATTACTGTGAAAAAAAAAAAAAAAATAAAAGTTGTAATTATTTCCAATAGCAATCTTAAAGAGACATAAAGAAGAGTTGTTGATATTAATCGCATCACATAAGCATGGCTTAAAACAGAATAACACAATTAGTATATAACTAGCAAGAGAACTACCACCTATTTTTCTATCATACATAATTGAAGAATAAAAATGTAGTTTGGAGGATGATCCATAAATAAGCATAGAAATCAATTTAAGGTTTTATGAAGAATAATTTGAAAGAATAAATGTTAACACAAATTCGGGATAGATTCTGTTGATTTATGCCTTATGTTTAATGGATATTGTGTTGTGGAAGAAAACAAATGGAAACAATGGATAGATACAAATGATTAAAATCCTTCTAATGAACTTATGCAAAAAGACAATACTATATAATTAGATGAATATGTGAAATTAAAAGATATTAGTCAATTATCTCCAGTCGTAAATGAATGCTTACAACCTTTAAAAGATTGTATTGAAAAGATCGAGCAAGACTCCAAGGAAAAGTCCAAATATTTTGAAGATTTTAAAAGGAACATATTAATCAATGGGGAGGGGATCAATATGATTATTACAGAAAATAATCTGAAAAAATTGCATTGGAAAAGAAGGAATTAATTTGAGAAGATGATAACGGAGAGGATTCTATTATCAATCCATTCTGTAGGGATAAGAAGAATAATTTAATAACCATTCTAAAGGACACTAATTTCATTTCATTTTAATAAATCATGGTATATATCTTTAAAAAAAAAATTACTGAACTAATGCATTAGAACTGTATAATCAAGGTTTTAAATCAAACTTATTCAATTCGTCTGTCATTCTATCCATATCATACTCTATAGTTTTCTCTTGTAAAATTCCTTCTAACAATTTTATTTGAAACAATTCATTCTCTCTGTTGACTTTATTTAAATTATATCTATTTATCAAATGTATTCCATCTCTTTTATAGATTGGCATATCAGATAATTGTGTGATGATAAAATTAGTGCAATCATAATGTAATTCACTACAATAACTATCCAAGGATCCACAATTATGTAAATCAATAGATGTGTTTGATAATCGTCGATTACATAATGGATATCCACATCTACCATATTGATTTCTTTTAAATATGAGTCTACCAAAATCATCCATTGTATAAAATCTAGCAACGTATTTTAGAGTTTCTGAATCCATACAATATGAATCTTCTAACATTGACGTTATAGTATTAGTTATCATTTCACCCTCCCTTTTAGAAAGTAATGCATGAGTCTGATGTGGCATCAAAGCATATTTATTTATGTCAAATATTGTCACAAACATTTTTTCTTACCTGTCCTATTTCTACTTAGTGTTTATTTTATATATAGAGAGAGAGAGTAGCATGGTCTCAAAAATAAATAGGTATCTTGTATTAGTATCACTTGTGCCGTCGTCATCCTATATCCCGTTGATTATTTGTCTTTATTTTTTATCTTTCCTAAATCACCGCGATGACATCTCTCCCGAAATTTTGACAGGTTTCTGTGAGAAATTCAGTCTTAATTCTTAATTTGATATTCAATACAGAGAGTGGGAAAGTAATTGGCTAGCACTACGGAATTCTAGTTTAAGTGATATATTTGGAACAGTAACTGATAATAACACTATTTTTATCATTACTATTTTGTTTACTCTTATAAGTTGGACAATTTAAATTACTCTATTGATAACCTCTTATAGTTAAATTATACACTAGAAAAGCTTTTAGCATCAATACTGTTATCCAATATGTGAGTTTTCATAAACCTGCAATGAAATATGAAGTTATTAAAACTCCAATCTTGCAATGGACAAAAACTGGAATTTTTTCTTTTCCTTACTAGGAAAGCGTATGGCATAGTGACTCTACATTATAATCTGTAGAAACTGGTTCCATCGTTCTTTTAAATTCGACCTCTTTAGAATCTTTATTGACATCTTTAATATCATTTTTCTTGGTGTCTCACTCTATATGAATCATCTTAATATTATTTTCATTACAAAATTGTTGTACTGTTTAGTGTAATGGACTCGCTGTTAAAGATGCATTACTCTTCAGTTGAAAAAGTCCTTAGAAATGAGAAAGTAATGACTCAAAAAAGATATGACCCTCAATACAGAATAGGTTGAATAGTATTGAGATGTAGAGATGTATGTAACGTATGTTGAAGAAATAGGTATAACTAATTATACTACTTGTTTTCTCACTTATCATTAAGGTAATTTTTAATAGATAGAAATATCGAAATGTTGGAATACCAGTTTCTACTTAATGAATATATTCTATTTCTAGTCTTTGGACCCCTTTGTCTTGCCTTTTTCTGTCTTGGTAAATATATAACTGTAGAAGTTTATGTGGTCATTTTATGGTTTTTATTTAAAAGCAAAGTTGGTTTTGGAAGGAGAAAATATTTCTTTAATGAGCCTAGTGTGACTCAGGTAAACACACAGACACATTTAAATTACAGACACTTAATGGGGCGTAACAAAATATAACACATCAGATATATTTACAACGTACATATATATAGATAGATAGTGAGATAGATTGAATTTTTTATGAAGAAGAATCATTGAATAAAACCAAGGATCAATATACAAATGACAAGGAAGTAGGAGCAAAGAATGATAATAGTCTTGACACTAATACAGAAGGTTCTTATTTGAAAAAACAGGAAAGGATTAATAAAATATTCTATAGATTCGAATATAAAATAGGTAATGTCTATGAAAAGACAGCAAATAAGTTGAAAAAAATAGTTGGCGATGTGAATTATGAAGGGTTAACTATTCAAATCCCATTAAACGATGAAGAGATTTCAAGTAGAGCTCAAAATATACTTTGAAACTTTAGATAGTAATTTAGCTAACATGGAAAATGTGGCAACTCCATATTGGAATAAAATGTCAAATTCACGTTTTTGGTCAAACATTACACAAAAATTTGTTACTCAACTTTAAATTACTTTTCGTTTTGTGTCTGATTTCATAAATGATGATATTATAGGTGCTAGTTCAAAAGAAAAGGTTAATGTTAGCAATAATGAGAGTGATAAGCAATTAATTATTGATGGTGGTAGGACAGAGGATAGATTAAAAAATTTATCAAATAATGAATCAATTTAATTAGAATATAAATCAGATCAAAATTTCAAAGATATTATAAATATTAAAGATAGAAGTCAAGAGATTTATCATTTTTTTAAAGAATGATAAAGATCTGGAAAAGTTGATGAATAAGACTGTATCTAATTCAATCATATATATATTAAATTTTGGTCAATTTATTTATATGAAAGGATTAAGATTTTAGAGATTGAGGATAAAAGACTGAAGTCATTAGCCGAGAAGTAGGGTAAAGATAAGAACAGTATTGGGGGTAAACGTAGTTTTTCTACAGAAGAAGAAGAAGAAGATATTATCTGGGGTAACGAAGTTGATGAAGAGGAAGATACTTCGTTTGTTGTTATAAAGAAAGAAGACGTTCAAAATAGTTGCAACTCAAGTGATTTCAAGAGTGAAGTAGGTGAGGAGGGGACAAGTAGCAAAACAAAATAATGCTAAAGATAATGACGACGATGAAGACGATAATTGGTAATGAGTAATTTTTAAGTAGAAAAGAATTGTGTTAATTACACACTGGAAGATACGCATAAGTTGTTTATATATTTATTGTAATTTTTAAACAACATTGAATGAAATGTTACTAATTTTTTTTTTATTTTTGAATATATAAACCGTATCGCATACAAATGTGTATATCTTTGTATATAGTGAAGTAGAGAAACATATGTAATAGGTATACTAATAATATTTTCTATTACTCAAATATCTCCATATATTCTTTTATAAAATAATACGTATGCATTGGATGTAATTGGTTCGTTTGGACTTTTTACAGTTCTATAATTGGTATCGTCGAAGTAATACCACCCCCTGCCGATACCTTTATCCACATAAGCAGTGTAATGACCTCCATAAAGAGATCCAAAATGGCAAGCAACACCATACAATTTATAATTAAATGGTGGTACTTGTCCTCTTGTCGGTAATTCATTGGTGACTCCAGCAGGTAATCTTCCATCGAAATCATTTGCCCAAAATTCTGTCAAATCTAATTTGAAGGGATATGTGATCATCTTATTATTTTTATTTAATCTATTATCGAATCTTTTTAAATGAATAATTAAATTTTTAGGTAACCTTGTAATAGTAAGTTTTTTAGTGGAAGGTTGTTTCTTTTTGCAATTAGGACAGGACCATTGTTCATCAACTTCCAAATTCTCAACTTTGGTAAACTCATTGAAACAATCAATAATACTACAATTAGAATTAAACTTATTGTGGGGAATTGGGATAGATAACACAGAGAATGGTTGATATGTGGTAGAAGTCTTATTGCACACTTTACATTGTAACCTCGAAGCACATTGTCCCTGGAATAAGTCAAGAATTACACTAAAATCTGTAGTTAAATATCTTTCCCATTCTATAGATGATGCAATTCTTAGTGACAATTTTTCTCTAACTTCTTCAGCTTCTTTAGATAATTCTTTTAATGGAGGATTCCCACCATTCTGATTCAAATCTTCATGCAAACCATCTAATAAAAATTGGCAAAACTCTTGGCAATCTTGTTGGGAGCAATCTTTGAATAAAGAATTAACAGAACCACAGGCAACTTTAAACTGTTGAGGTCTTACCGGTGTAACTTTATTGTTATTCTTACTGTTTCTATTGTTATTTTCTTTCTTTCTCATCAATAAGTTTGAAGTAAGCATACTTGTTCGACCATTACTATTAGAATTGTCACCAAAAGAATTATTACTATTACCACTACCAAACTGTCTTAATGGAACAGGATCGTTTAACAATGTAGCATGGTTGTACATAGTATTGACCAACTGTGCAAAATTCTTAGCTATCACACCCTTTGAACCTAATTTACTCTTCAAATTGATATGTTTCTCATATGAGTTGTTTAGAAATATCTTAGTCAGTTCGTGTGTACCCAATAGACATTGTATAATACAGTTCAAATAACAGGAATTACCCATGTTTTCTAGACCTACAATAAAATCTAAGTTATATGGGTTTTGTAAAGTTTCTGTCTGTAATTTCCGTGCTATAATTGAAGAGTTGTCATTATTATTGTTATTTGTGACGAAGGACCTGGTATTGTCATTCCCATAGTTTGATATAAGCTGAGATGGATACAATGACGGAGATGAGGAATAAAAGTTTTTATGGTAAGACATATCCATATTAGATAATGATGAAAGAGATCCATATGTATTTTGTGTTGTCGATATTACTTTTTGAGGCAATTTTGGTAATTGAGGAGGGGAAGATAAGGTGGTTTCTGTTCCATTATTAACGACATTTCTTAAATTAGTGTGTTGTAATAAATTGCGTGTATCTGGGTATGTTGTGTATATGTTGTTATTATTACTACTATTAGAGCCGTTCTGAGATAATAGACTGCGTGATGAGGACAATGAAACAGCAGAAGTGGAAGTTGAATATATTTGTGGTAATCTAGGAGAATCTTTTCCTCTGTAAAAGGAAGAAGAAGGAGGAGAATGAGAAGATAGAGAAAAGTATTGTGAAGGTGAGAATTGTTGTCGTTGTTGTTGTGGTGATAAGTTAGATGATGAATTCTTGAAAGATGGTAACAATGCAGAAAGTCTTTTCAAACTTGATGATCTTTTAGGATTATTGTTATTATTATTTATAGTAGCACTAGAAGAATTAGTGATTGAGTGAGTTCCAGAAGTTTGTTTTGCCATTAAAGTATAAGAATCTGTAAAATTTGAGATATTAGGAGGAGGAGGATGATTATTATTATTAATGAATGGGTACGATAGGGTCGAGGGTGAAGAAGACATTCCCAATGTGGGTACCGAAGAAGAGAAGATGGTATTACTTGACATCATGTCCCTCATGGATTGATCCATGGAGTGTGATACGCTTGGAGTCATTTTAGGTAAAGATTTAAGGTTCAGTCCGGATGTGTCACCGTTTAGATAGACACTGTGAGTATAATTTGAATCATGCTCATCAACAGTGGTATTAGCGTCTTTATCAGGTGTTGGATTTTTTGAATCAGTGTCGTCCCTTTTCTCTATTGTTTTCCCACCCAATTTAGTCCAATCTGAGATGCCATTCTCCAATGTGTAAATTTTGGTCAGATTGTTATCAATAGGTTTTTCAAAAGATTTATTCAATAGGATAGTGGCCAAGATTTGTTGAGATTTCGAACATTTGTCGTCACAATACAATATTATGAATTTGAAAAGGTTTCTTCTATTGAAAAGATCGATCTCTGATTGTCCAGAAGTGATCATTGATTTTTTCTCCAATTCGTAGTCCGAATAAATATCTTTAAATGATACCGGTTCTAAACATAGAACGTTTGGCATATCTATGTGGCTAACATTGTATTTGACCCTTGGTCTGACGTCAATGAATAGGAAATCATTTGGATTGTTTGTTTTCAAAAGAGTGTTTATTAGATAATCGGAAGATATTGTGGATCCAGAGTTTGGTAAGATGGAGACGGTTGACTCTTGTGAACAATTTGAATGGTATGAATTATTTTTTTTAAGCAACCATTTAATTTGTAAGATATTTTCGTCATTTAATAAAGTTTTCAACAAGTCATTATAAATCTCCAATAAATCTCTATCCTTTTTAAAATGTGAGTTTTTTGTAGTATTATTATTATTATGCTTACCGTCATATATATTATTTTTAATGTTGAGAAATTCTTTTAGATTAGGTATTTTATTCAATATAATGATATGGATAATTTTATAATAGATATAAGAAGTCTCTAAAGCGATCCAGATATTTTTATTGAAATGAGTAAACAAGTCATCTAAATTATTATCTTTCAAAAGAAGAACGTTATATTTATCTTTCAATAGTTTACACTGATCTTTATAATTAGATAAAATATGAATACACTGGTTTAAATAGTACTTTAGATCTCTTTGATTCGAAGACAACTTATTGTTATTATTTAAAGAAGTTTGTCGACTTGATTTCAAATCATCTATGATGAATTGTTCAGCTATTTCAGTCAGTCGTGAGAGAGATCTGCAATAGTAGAATTCTTCATTGTTGGTCTTGATGTTGTTATCTGTCATTATTTATTTATATGTTTATTTATTTATAAAAAAAGGAAAAAAAAAACAAATGGAGTAGAGAAATAATATATAATGTCACAATTAGGAACTTCATAAAAGTTTGTTTGTTTATTTATTTTGGTTTTAATATAATTTTATATAAATTTGATTAATAATTTATTGGGTCTTTCCTTTCTTGATGTCTTTTTTTTTTGTTTTTTTGTTTTTTTGTTGTTGTTGTTTTTGTTTTTTTTTGCCTTAATACGATTGTCCAAAAAGGGGGGCAAAGAAAGGAAGAGGGCAAAAATCGAACAGCGGGATATAAGACAATTTATAAAACCAAATAAACAGTTGTTGTATATAATATTATTATAAAGAAAAGAAAGGTATATATATATATATATATATATATATATATATATATGAATAGATTAATAGACACCATCATCTGGTCTATTTTGTTCGATTCTTGCATCATCGCCAATTTTCTTCAATTTTTCATCATCAGGTTTCTTCCAATCATTAAAAGTTGAGTCATGTTCCATTCTCTCTAAGAGATCCTGATTCTTATCGAATAAATTTTGTTCATTAGTTTCTTCGATTGACTGATCATGTTTCAAATTTGATTTATTTTGTGATATTGAACTTTTCCAATTTGAATTAGGATTTGAAGAAGTCAATAGGATTGTTGAATGTTTGAATTTCAATGGATTGTTATATGATAAAGAGGAGAACAGTCTAATTGAAGGTTTGATAAAGGATTTCATATATAAATAATAATAACGATAATAATCGGTAGAGATGGGGAATAGGGTATATATGTGTGATCTTGAAGTTATAATTAGGTGTTAAAGTAAACAAGAAAGACAAGAAAACTGCCATCAATATGAATATATATATATATATATATATATATATATATATAAACAAAGAGAAGAAACTCAGAGTTATTATTCCACGGCGGCAATCCCCTAATCACATGTCCCCTGATCTGTGCAAAAGTTCTAGACCCCTTTTTATTATATTATATTATATTATATTATATTGTGTAATAACAGTTTGTTCTTTGAGCAAAATTCTCTGCCTCTGCCCTTCCCCCCTTCCCCTTCTGTGTTTCTCGATTCTTCTTCTTCTTCTTTTTCTTGATCAGAGTTTCTCTAGGCCTGTGTTTCTTTTAAACAGTATATATATATATATAGAGAGAGAGAGAGAGGGAGAGAGAAATAGAATAAGAAAGACTCGCAATCTAATGAACTGATCATAGATACTTTATGTCTTTATTATTATTATTATTATTATGATATATATATATATATGTATGTATGTATGTAAGCTAATGTTTCTACAAATTTCTTTCCTCTCTTTGTTGTTGTTGTTTTTTTTCCTGTTTTGATTAGCTATCATATTCTTCCTTGATTAATTCTCTTTCCATATCTAACCATTTATCTTTACCAAAATCTGGATCCTTTATCACATCCTTGTTCTCACCAACAACTTGGAACCCTAATCTTTCGTAAAATGGTACCAAATGTTCGTGATTGATAATAACAATCTTCTTACCAATATCTTGGTTACTCATCTTTTGTATATAATCAGTCATCAACAATGTAGCTAGGTTCTTCTTTTGATAGTCTGGATGGATAACTAATGCATGGATTCCAATCACTTCACTTGACTCATAATGTTCTCCCACTTCCATCGATTTTAATGTAATATAATCACCCTCGATCTTGGTCGACATTATATGTCCAATCAACCTTTCGTTTTGAATCTTTTTCGTACTAGAATCAAATTCTCTAATAAATAACCCTGCACACAATTCTGGGCAGCTGTTTAATCTGTATTCAATCCTTTCATCACTTGCACGTTCATTTGGTGGGAAACATAAACATTCTAGATCCTTCACTGATTCAAAGTCTTCTATAATTAATGGACGAATATACATATGTAATGGTAATGTACTGTTGTTGTCACTATTATTATTTGTGTTACTCATCTTTTTTTTCTTTTCTTTCTTTCTCTCTTTTTCTTAATATAGTTCTATATATATATATATATATTTGAAATTATTATCAAACTTAATAACGGTACTATACCTTTTTTTTATATTTTTTTTGTTCTTTTCTATATATGTGTATCCATCCTTGTGTTTTATGTTTTTTTTTTTTTTCTTCTTTTATTTTGTTTGGTTTTCTTTCACCTCTTTTCTTTAAAAAAAAAAAAATTTTTTTTTTCCTTCTTCTTTTCTTCCTCTCTCTACCCCCCCCCCCTCGCAAAACAAAAAAAAAAAATATATATAATATAATATAATATAATATAATGTAATGTAACATTCATTTCCATCAACTAAAATTATACACGTATCTATATGCAAGTAAAGAATCTTAAACAAAAAAATAATTAAATTAAATTAAATTAAATTAAATTTACAAACACGTCCCCTTCATGCCAACGGGTCGAAAAACCATTCATACCTCGTACCTTGAAACACTCTCATCCCGAAAGTTCTTGCCTCATTCCTAACATCCTCCCTCAACCCTAACCTCACTTCAATCCACGGCCTAACCACCCTCGGCTGCATGAAAAACACATTCATGACAACAAACGTAACCAACGAATAAAGCATCCCCACAAACAAGTCGAACCGGTAATGGTGGTCCAAGTACATCGTCGTCCACCATTGCACAACCAAGTACAACGAGATCAGCGTCTTGGCTACTTGACCGCTATTGAAAATCGTAAATTGCCAACCGTTGGCGAAGTTCCGGTCGTATTCGTATAGTTTGACGTACTTCAGTTGGTCGTTCGTAGTAGCTGTCTCGCTAACGTCGTCGTAGTCGTTATTATTATAATCACGGTCGATCTCTTTATCTAGTTGATACTTACTTATTTCAATGGCTTCGTTGTTTTCCTCTTCGCCGTTGCTTATCAATGAAGATGATGTCTTGGTTAAAGTAATGAGGGACAAGGACGAAGAAGACAAAAATGGTTCTGTAGGGAACGATTTATTGGAAGTTGGAGATGCTGGTAACTGGTCTCTATCGTAATCGAACGATGCAGGCACAGATGAAGTCGAGCTAGAAGAAGGAAACACAGTAGAAGACAACAACGAGTCATCGTCATCGTCGTAGTCGTGGTCGTCGTTGTTGTTCAATGTCACTACATTCGTCGATGAGAACCTATCCTTCAAAGATGAGGCTCTAGTCATGATATATAGAAAACATTGGAATGCAATGGCGGAATGCAACGATGGTACCGCACCGAACACAATAGGACTTTTATGGAACCCCTTCGTATTTAGGTGGGTCCCTAAATGTTTGTCCACCCTAACTAACCCGGCAGCGAACCCTTCTTGTTCATAATTCACATGTTCAGTATCGTTGATCCCGTATAGATGAGTGAACCATGGTGATGCAGTAGGAAACACCAGGTGTGTGAATATGCCTAACAAATTTTGGATGCCTAACGAAAGACTAAAGCATTTTACTGCTCCTGGGACATGGAATACGTATAGGTAGATAGCGGTCAATATGGGGACTGTGATATGTAAAATTACGTATGAGACCCAAGCTAGAAGATCCTTTGTCTTTGTGAAATTGGTGGTTTCTTGTTTAGTGAAAAGGTGTAAAATGTTTAAGACAAGAAAGGAGATGAACGGTATCAGGTATGGGTAAATGAGTAATCTGAGTCTTTTGACGTTATTGATATTCTCAGAATGGAAAATATGGTCGTACCATTCAATTAAATTGTGTTTCAATTTTTTAATATAATACAAATAATACCAGATGGATAGTGGGATTAATAATAGACATACGATAGCAAATGTAGAAGAGGTTAGTATAGATAGTACACTTAGGTTATTAACACCATATTGTTCATTTAGTTCTTTAAAAGTGTCTCCAAAGAGGTATGAGTCTAATAGAAAGGCGAATTTTGAATGAATCGGCGGTCTAATGTCTGTTGGAATATATTGAGCGTATGAGAACAGGTTCAACCAAATAAAAATTAATGAAAAATTGACCATGAACTCGATGGGTAAAGTTATAATATTTCTTTGATTGAAAGCTGCTCTAACTAATCTATTAATTATAAGATAACAATATTTGAATATTTGCATTATCGGAAAAGTATTAGTAATTAAAATATAGTAAAATATTGAAATATTTAACAGTTCGTATTTTCTTAATACTCGAGGATTCAATGTATTTTTGTTTCCTTTTCTATTTTCTTTCCTTTTTCCTTTTTTTTTTTCTTTGATTGTGAATATAGATAAACAATGATTGAATAATAAGTCCTGGAAATAAACGAATGTATGAGATATTTGAGAGGAGTCTTGTTATTAACAGTACTCCAATATGTCGAGGAAAAAAGTGTCAAAATAGAAGTAGAGGCGGTAGTATGTTCAGTAAACGATAGTAGATGAGCAATATAATTGAATTCTTGTGATGTTGTACTGCTGAAGATACACCTCTGATGATATAAAAAAAAAAAAAAAAAAAGACGAAACTGTTCGACCTTTCGAGGGAAGGTTGTAATGTTTGTATATATATGTATGTGTGTACTACTTTGTTAGTTGTAATAACAACGCGAGAAAAATCAAGAGGTGGAAAAAATGCGGAGCGGACATGAAAGCAAGAACTTAAGGGAAGACAAACTTTCACTATTTCAGTGTTTACGGAGAGTTCAACTTAAGTCTTATATATCAAGTACATGTATATATATATATATATATATGCATACAAATATACATAGCTATCAATGGAAAGTTCAGGAAACGGTTTTAAAGTAAGAGGGAGACAAAAAAAAATAAACTGAAAAGTTGGCCATTGAAAGAGATAATAATTTGAACAATGTATGTTAATAGTTAATAACCATTTCGTTATATCCATAATAGAAAAAATGCCCGGGTTAATGTATCCAATACATATAATGGTTAGATGTAAATAGAGAGAAGGGGAAAAGAAAAACACAAAAGGTTAAAGTTGGATAGGTTTTTGATGGTTATAATACACTGTAAAGTTGCTTAAAGTCGAAATTTGGATTGTTTAAATGGAAAAGGAGAGTTCTATTGTTCTGTTTTTTTTGAGAAGAATGGGGGGGTGGAAAATATTTATGTTTGTATTTTTTTTTTCTCCCCGCCCCTCCCTTTGTGTGTGTTTGTTTATGTTAAATGTGTAAAATGTCAACTAATGAATCAATAGGAAATAGAACATTTAAAAAAAAAAAAAAAGAACAACCCTATATGTTTTTTTCGTTCTAAGCAGAACATACCCTAATTGAAGAAGTAGAGGTTTCTTTTTGTTTCAATTAAAAGGAATAATTGTTTTTCGAATATCCCCCCCATACAGAGCTGAGAATAGTAAGTAGAAGCAATCCGTTGGATGAAACCCTACCTAACTTTATGTTCTCCTTCGTTGTATTTCTTTTTTATCTCTCTCTTTCTCTCTACAAAACCTAATTTTCTCTCTCGATTGTGTTTATTTGATAAAAAAAAAAAAAAAAACATTATCTGTCTTGTTGAATGGGCAAAATATTGTTATCTCCCCGGTTTGTTGTTTTTTTTGTTTTTTTGTTTTTTGGCTTTTTGTTCTTATATCCGCGGAAAAAAAAAAGTGGTACGTTAACAAGTCTTTGTTGTTGTTTTTGTATCATTTTTCCTGTTTCAGAATTTGACTTAAAGGAGGTATTTAAATGGAAAGGACATACAATAAAGTAATATGAACTTTAAGAGACCGGAAAAGGAAAATACAATATTCTAAAGGAACATAAATAAGTAAATAAAAAGGGTGCAAAAGAAAGAATATATATATATATACTTGGTGTTTTTTTCTACTACTTGAAGGTACTTTAATGATGTTTGGAACCAAGGAACATATTAGTATTGTGAGGTTGAAATGATGATAACTATGGTTTCTTATGAAACCAAAACTGTGCGGGCCCATCTCCGAAATTTCGATTTCTTAATCGATTCTTTGTCATCCAAAGGCAATTGATCTTTATAAGATAAATGATACTTATTCTAGTGCAATATTAATTTAAAGTATTCTTGAGAATAGTAAAGAATTTTTCAGGGTAAAAAAAAAAACGTGTAAGAATCTTTCAAGTCTTTTATAAATGAATTTTTGTAAATTGATAAAATGTATGAACTATATAATAAGAAGAGAGAGGGTAATTCAGGAAAGGATATATAAAATATGGTTCCAAATATAACTAGTAATAATACCAATAGTTAACTCTAACAAATCTCCATCCATATTTCAATATCAATCCTGATACAAATATATATATAAATATTAGTTAACATGTTAAAATTGGGAAAAATTTGTTATTTAAGGGAAAGGAATATCCATTAACCCTCTAACTATTTCATAATGATACGTTAGCACTCTCAACACCCATTATTATGTATCCACTACAGATATTTATTTAACGGTTTGCGTTACGTTCGGGACCTTCTAGAATATTACCTAAAGAGTTATATCTTTTTTTCCATTGTCGTCTTACTTATCCCTCACTGCCCCGTTGTGTGGTTTCCCCCCCAAACACGGGTTTTCCTCCTTTTTCGCTTTCTCTCTTTCCTTTTTGGAACGACAATTCCTCTTTTCTTCTTGACTCCAGTTTTTTTATTATTATTATTATTGTTCGTTGTTCGTTGTTCGTTGTTTGTTGTTTGTTGTTTGTTGTTGTCTGGATGGTTTTATTTTTTCTTAGTGAAGGGACAAGAAACAAGGAGAGTGCTTTTGTTGCTCCCGCTGCTTTTTTCTCGAGCCTTGCGGTTTCCTCTCGGTTTGTTGTTGTGGGTATATCTAATTTTTTATTCATATTTTTTTTTTGTTATAACGATTTGTTTTTAATCCTTTAATCTTTCCCTCCTCCCCCTCCCCCTCTCCTCCCTTTCCTTCCCCTCTGTCTCTTCCAACTCCTTCCACCCCCTTCCTTTCCTTTCCTTTCCTCTTTGATGTTCTTACAGATGTTTCCTTAGAACATATATATGTTTCTTGTTTAAACTTCTGATTATTCTTTGTTGATGTTTGTTTGTTTGTTTGTTTTTTTCCATTTATTTAACAAGTAGGAAATATGGTCATTTAGTTTGTTATTCCCTGTTAATCGATTTATATTTTATGTTATAGCTTATGTCTATCACATATTAAAATAACAACAGCAATAACAAAAAAATAAAGTAGAGTTAAAAGATATAATTCGTGTCATTACCCCAAACTCTATAACTGTTCAATTAAATATACATATACGGCACAAAACTACTAATCCTTTTTTTTTTTTTGTTTTTTTCATATAACATTTAACTTCCTTCAAGTCCATGTCCGCTACCAAGAAACAAAGAATTATTAATTGTGTCTCACAATTGCCTTATAAGATTCAACTGAATGAAACTTCAAACACTTGGAAATTGTCTCCGTTGAACGGTAACAGTGCCCTTTACTCTTCTTTAAATTATTTAAGTCATTCCGACAAATATGAACAAATTGTAGTCGGATGGACAGGTGAAATTACAAGAGAAGATAATTTGGCTGCTCAATTGTTATTACAACAACAACAACAACAACAACAACAATATGATAAATCACAGAGTATAGATGATGTGTTGGAAGATACAACTATCACCACTAGTAATAACGATAATCCAACTGGTTCTATCCCCTTAGAAGCAGATGAACCATTCTATTTGACACCCAGCCAAATGGATGATTTGAAAAACGCTTTGAATTCAAAGGATGAAAAAAATTATAATCCGATTTGGTTGTTGCGTAAAGACCAAAGTAGATGGAGACAGTATGCCGATAAGACCATTTGGCCCACTTTCCACTACATTTTGAATCCCTCTGTCATCGAATCTGATTCTAAGGGCAACGGTGAACAAGAGAATAACTGGTGGTATGATTATGTCAAATTTAATGAAGCTTATGCAATGAAAATCGGCGAAATTTATCAAAAAGGTGATATTATTTGGATCCATGATTATTATTTAATGTTATTACCACAGTTGTTAAGAATGAAATTTAGTGACGATAATGTCTTGATTGGCTATTTCCATCATGCTCCATGGCCAAGTTACGAATACTTCCGTTGCTTACCAAGAAGAAAACAAATCTTGGATGGGCTTGTTGGTGCTAATAAGATATGTTTCCAAAATGAACAGTTTTCAAGACATTTCGTGTCTTCTTGTAAAAGACTACTGGATTGTACCGCTTCAAAATCAAAGGACTCAAATGGATTCGATCAATACCAGTTGAGTGCATATGGTGGTGATGTCTTTGTCAGTTCTTTGCCAATTGGTATAGATAAAGACCAAATTTTGAAGGATGCATTCACTGAAGATATCGATTCAAAAGTTCGTGCCATTCGAGAGGCCTACCAAAACAAAAAAATTATCATTGGGAGAGACCGTCTTGACTCAGTTCGTGGTGTCGTTCAGAAACTAAGAGCCTTTGAGACTTTCTTAGCTATGTATCCCGAATGGAGAGACCAAGTCGTGTTGATTCAAGTCTCTTCTCCAACAACAAATAGAGATTCTCCACAGACTATTAGATTGGAGCAACAAGTTAACGATTTAGTCAATTCTATCAATTCCGAATATGGTAATTTGAATTTTTCTCCTGTACAGCATTATTACATGCGGATCCCAAAGGATGTCTATTTATCTCTATTAAGAGTAGCTGATTTATGTGTAATTACAAGCGTAAGAGACGGGATGAATACAACCGCTTTAGAGTACGTGACCATTAAATCTAATAAACAAATGTCAAACTATAATGGTTATGGTAACCCCTTGATCTTAAGTGAATTCTCTGGTTCCGCCACTCTATTAAAGGATGCCATTATTGTTAATCCATGGGATTCTGTAGCAGTAGCTAAATCAATCAACATGGCTTTGAAGATGCCAAACGACGTCAAAGAGGCTTTACAAGAGAAACTATCGCCTAAAGTTCCTACTATTCAATCATGGACTGATCTATTCTTGAAATCTTTACTGGCATTAAACAATAACACTGGAGACCGCAAAATCACACCTGCTTTAAACCGTCCTATTCTTTTGCAAAATTATAACGAGGCTCAACGTCGTCTATTCTTATTCGATTACGATGGTACTTTAACGCCTATTGTCAAAGATCCGGCAGCCGCTATCCCAACTGCAAAATTATATAACATTATGGAGAAACTGGCAGAGGATCCAAAGAACCAGATTTGGATCATATCAGGTCGTGACCAACAGTTCCTTAATAAATGGTGGGGGGCCAAGAATAAAAGCGTCGGCTTATCTGCAGAACATGGATGTTTCATTAAAGATGTCAACAGTGAAGAATGGGTCAATTTGACTGAGAAAGTCGATATGTCATGGCAGGAACGGGTCACTAAATGCATGGAAGAGATCACGACTAAGACCCCTGGTTCGTTTATTGAAAAAAAGAAGGTTGCTTTGACTTGGCATTATAGGCGTGCAGTTCCGGAACAAGGTGAATACAATGCCGCAAAATTGAAGAAAATGTTATTGGCTTTTACTAATGACTACGATTTGGAAGTCATGGATGGTAAAGCAAATGTCGAAGTTAGACCAAGGTTTGTAAACAAAGGTGAAATCGTTAAGAGGTTGGTCTGGCATAAGCATGGGTCTCCACAAGATTTATTAAATCCAGTCAACGAAAATATTCCAAGAGAAGATATGCCTGATTTTATTCTTTGTTTAGGTGATGATTTCACTGATGAGGATATGTTTAGAGAATTAAATACTATTGAAGCTACTTGGGAGGTCAAATTTCCTGATGGTAAAAACAAATTGGGCCATTACGGTATATACCCAGTGACTGTTGGTTCTGCCTCAAAACAAACTGTAGCTAAAGCACATTTAACAGATCCAAGTCAAGTCATTGAAACTTTGGCTTTGTTAGTAGGGAAAGTATCATTATTCCAAAGTGCAGGTACTGTGGAACTTGATCCAAGAGGTCATGTTAAGGATAGTGAAAGTAGTAAGAAATCACAACTTGCTACTGAGAAATATACGTTAAAGAGAGTCGCCTCAGCTACAAATGTAACCAAAGTTTCAACATGAAGCGGTGTATAAAGAATACAGAACCTAGAAGCAAAACTCAGCTTTATAAGAGTAGTAATTTTGCGTAAAATTAACATCAGCTTGCCTAGGGAGGTATAGTTTATGTAATATATATATATATAATATCATGAATAAATGAGCAGTTCATTAACTAATTAAGGCATTAATGTACAATATATTTTTGATCTGCAGTAAAGGGGGAGGGGGATTTTGAAAATAATGGAACTTTGTTTTTATTGTGGAGTCGTGCTATTTTGCGTATATAAAAAAAGTGTAAGAGCACCAGTGACAAAATGATAAAAATGTATTAAATAATAGCAGAAAAGGAAATATGTAATTAATTTGAGAGATGTTAAAATATCTTTTGAATCATTTTTATTAAACTTTGGGTAACTGAATAAGATATCAAGTTTAAATGAATTTCTGATTCGGGGTGTTCTTTGTGACGTTTTTAAGAAACTGAATCAATTTATTAATAGAAAAATGCACCTCTTTGCTTTATCAGTATTTCATTGTTAATTTTTTTTTTAACATTTTATTTCCTTAAGAATGAGTGTTTGAACACAACACCCTTACTGGTTTCTGAAACTTTATCCTCAGATTCTTCGATATCGTTATATTTTGAATCAACTTTTACTTTTTTTAAAATTAGGAACACCTTCATACTTATGAAGTACATTTAACTTGCTTTTTCCGTATTAAAAATCTTAACTTCTATATTTTTTTTTTGTCACTGAACTTTCCAGTAGGTTTAATTACATTGTTATTATTGATGCATTTTCTGTGATTTGTTAACCAAAAAAAGAAAAAATTACCGTGGTACCTTTAGGGAATAAAATTGTATTATATATCAGTAATACAGGTTGCATGTTTATAGACATTTAAGTTCAGTTGTAATCTTTTTCTTAGACAAAAATTAATTTTTAGGATGATATTTAGAATCACAAGCTAGAATTATAAGTGCTTTCCTAATGATTAAGATAATGAAGTCAACATAGTTGAACGTCAATTGCATGCAGTCGAGAGTTTCGGAAGATGTTCTGATGATAGGCCTTTCACCAGATCAAAGATAAAATTTTGATGAAATCTATATAAAAAAAAAATGTTAGTTCTGACAATAATATTTTTTGTAAATTTTGTTTAACATGTATATATGTTATGTACTCTGAAAAAACATCACGAGAGAATAAAAGTATAAAATTTCCATATCAAGGAATATAGTGTTGTGATTAGTAACTTCATCGAGTTCTAATTTGACACGACTTTTTAGGAACCTATTTTTTTAAGAACAGTATTTAGCTTTCTATGACTTGTAAGAAGGCTTTTTTTTTTTGAGAATATTTTGTTTTTGTCCTTGTTTAAAATTTTTCTTTATTGAACCTATAAGAATTTTATACTTTTTTTAAACTAAAAAGTATAATACAGTACATATTTATTAATAACTCTGTTGAAGAGCTCTTAGCTTGGTTTGCCTTGGTTGTTTTTTTAAAAAAAAAATTCTTAGTATGATGTTGAGGAAAGTTACAGAGTCACATTTTAAATTATTCTCTACTTTTGAAATTTTGGAGTCTATTTAATTAAAGCGACATACGACGAATAAAAACTTTTTTTTAATTCTAATAGAAGAGAACCTAAGTTGAAATAAATATTCGATTTTTTGACATGTTTCACTTTTATTGAATGACATATTTTCATAAGACATATATGACGACTTAGGACTCTGTTGAGTTATACATTAAACTTTTTTTTATAAATGAAAATTTATATTTTAAAGCTATTTTAAGAGGAAACATTAAAAAATTTAATTCTTGGGATATAATTTTCTTTGAAAATTTTGAGAGATTATTCATATAAGGGAAAAGTAGGGTATTGAAATCATTTCGACTTAATTAATAAACTTTTCCAATGGGGAGAGTGTGTTAGAGTAAATAAAATAGAGTACTGAAAGGAAGAGGTTTCTGAACACAGTGAAAAATACTATTATGAGTCCAGAAAATATTTTTTTCTCCCAACATTTGGATATTTTTATTTGGAATTATATTTTGTTTCACATTGTGGAAATTCAGTACAATTTTCAAATTCTAACAAAAAACCCTAAATACATTGAAAAAAATAAACAAATTTAATTAGCACCAAATGTTTTAAGACTTAACAAAGAACAAATTTATATAACAGACATTTTATTAAAATTTTAAAATAGGGTCATTTACAAGCATGAAATAGATATGAATCCAACTAATAATACATATAATCTATATCTTATTCTTGTTTTTACTAATTGTTACCTCTTAAAATAAGAAGTCAAAACCTTCTTGTAAGTAGTATGAAAATTAACTTTACTTTCTCCCAACAAACAAACAAACATTCTCTAAATAAGGCTCACTATAATTTGTTTCCTAAAATTAATTAAAAGAGTGTGGAAATATATTCATGGAATAAGTTCAGAGTTTCTATTGTTACAATTTCTTTACCACAAAACGTACTATATAACCTGGAACCATGCATTTTATGATTTTCCTTGATGGGTTTTTTTGAAAACAAGTTCTATGCTTTCTTACTGAAGTAGTTATAATGCACTACTTTTCTTTTAAATAAATCTGTCACAATAATATTCAAGCCTTATGTGAAAAACTCACATAGAAATGACTTGTTGTTCCGCGGAAAAAAATAGGAAAATTTCTAAATCGGTTTTTTCTCTTTTAGTCAAACCTCTTTGAAGACGTACTTCCGATCCAATAAGTTTAAAACATTGTAAAACAAAAAACAAATAAGAAAAAAAAATAAAGAGTAAAGAACAAGTATTTACTGGGGGTAAACAAAGACATATATTGAAAAGAATATTATAGAGAGTTTACCAAAAATATGTATAGATAAGAGGGATGTCGCTGGGTATACCATTATCGCAACTAATCAATTCAAATATATGTCCCTTAACAAGTGGTATATCCTCATTAGATAAAGCCTTAGATAATGGTTTTTATAGAAGGTCAATCTATGAAATATTTGGAGTTCCAGGTATTGGAAAGACCCAATTAGCTAAACAATTGGTCAACAATATGTTAAAAATGGATGAAAAGGATGAAAATATATTATGGATAGATACAAATAAAACAGTCAATATGAGAGATCAAGAATGGATAAATAACACTAGTAATGATAATGATGTCTCTAAAAATATTTTCCATACTAGGATACGGAAATTAAGTGAATTAATCTTTTATTTACAACAGTTGATAAGCAGTGAAAGTGAATTAAAATATTCACTTATTGTGATTGATGGATTTTCCCAATTATTGGTAAATCATTTAAATGTGATATTAAATCATGGTGTTGACCCCAAACAATTACACGATATCAAGTGTAAAAGATTGATAGTAATATTAACATTATTAACCAAATATGCTCATTCAAATAATTCTATAATAATATTAGTAGACGACTGTATGAATACATCTTACCAATGGGAGAATAATGAATTGTACAGTGGTATATACAATGAGGATAATTTAGAAATATTAGAAAACGGGAACAATTTTTTTGTATCGGATAAACAAAGTTTATTAAAACGTAAAAACGTACAAAATTTAAAAAGTTCATTAATTGCAAATTGTGCGATGGGTAACAAAGATGGTAGTTGGGAAATATTCTTTAAAGCGAGAATTGGGTTGTATTGGGATTGGACAATTAAAAAAGATAATTTTAATAATTTGTTAAAGAAGAAGAATTACAAGGATAGACCTAAAAGATGTATAACTGCAGTAATCAATGATTCAAAGCCCGGTAGTGATCAAAACAAGAAAAGGCATAGAACACATTCCCCTTTGTCAAGAAGTATATCATTAACACCTTCCACATCTTCCCTGATTACTTCCTCCCCAACGTCTTTAATAAATCCAAACTTTTTCCACCATACTTTAAGCGACTCTCAGTTGATCGAAGATATAGAGGATGGACCTATTAGATTTTATTATTCTAATAAAGAGAACAAATTTATAATGCTATCTAATACTAATACTACTACTACTACTACTATTAATAATGATGACAATTACCCCAATAAACGTCAAATGATTGATAATCCATCACAGACAACAACAGTGCTATCTTCTGAAACACATGATTTAGATGATGCAATATATGATAGTCAGGATTAAAACACCTCGATATTTACTCAATTGTAATGATCAAATTAAGACTAAAGCTAAATTAATTACTACAAAGAGTTTCTGTTATTGTAGTTACTACTGTACTTCTTCAAGGGTATATAAAAAAGAAGGAGACACAGATATGGAGAGAGAGAGAGAGGAAGCTGTTAATTTTATCATAGGTCTAGACTTCCTTTATTTTTTTTTACAACGAAAATAATATGAATCATAATATTTTTTTTAATAGATGCTGCCTTTAAAGAGGATATTCTGCTACTTTTATAACAAAAACAAAGTTATAATATAATTTTTCCCCTCCTAACTTAGACAATTACTTTAAAAAGTAAGTAGTCCCAAACAAATTGAACAAAGCCAAAAAAAAAATGTTTCACAATTCTCCATCTTGTTTTTTTTTATGTTAGGATTACTACTTGTGTAGAAAATGTATCAATTGTTCTACTTATACCTAGACATTCGAGTTCTGGACTTTTGGATTTTCATGAACATCGATGCCCTCTATTGCTTTACTTTTAAAGAATCATAATGACTTTTTGGTCAGGTATTTAGAGAATGTTTACCTCAAACACACAAACAAAATATGTTTTGGACAAGTATTGAAGACCACCAGTTCCCTTTTTTTTTTTATATCTGTTTGTTTATATTTACTAAACATGAGGGGTCACATAAAAGAATAATAGCAACCTTATAAGAATAAAGTGTTAAAACGTTAAAATAATACGTTTCTGTTCTCTATCATGCTACAAAACCATAACCACTTTTTTTTTTGTATTGAATGACACGGTTTCAGTTCTCCATTTATTTTGTTTTTAAATGAATTAACAAGGGCAAGATGTTTCACTGAAAAATAAAACAATAAAACATAATGATGTCTACAAAATCCAGCCACATGAAATAGGCGAGATGGTGTGTAATTCACAGTTCTATTATTCGAATATATATATATATATTTATATATTATAAATGATATCACTGTATTTATTCTATTATATTTTATTGTTGAATACTTATATGGTTATCATTACATGTTACATCACAATAAACAAAACGAGATAATCTATAGAATTTTATTCACACCTAAAAACAAAAGCATATTTTCTAAGTAATCTTTCTTCCAAAAAAAAAAATAAACAAACCTGAAAGCATGGAAATTATAAACAATACTCCTTTGTTTGAATAAAAATTAAATATTTTTGTCCTTTTTTTTTCAGATATGTTTTAGACGTAGTAAATTCCGGAAAATTTTTACATATTTGAAAATTTGACAACATATAGGGTTATTCCATTAAAAAAAAAGAATGCCACATATTTACGTCGAGTCACTGACTTTACTGTATTGAGGGTTTATTAAAAAATTTTAAACTTTGATTAAGTCGTTATTCTCCAAACATCGCGTATCTCTCTATCCCTCAAAAATCGAGGGTCTTCTTCGTCTCTAAATATATATTCTTCATGAAATATTATTATGGTAGTAACTCAAAGTAACGGCCCATTTTCTCACGTTTTTATGTGCCACTTGGATCACAAGGTTAATCCTTAGATTTTTTTTCTTGTATTTAATGCTTTAAATTAGGTCTAGTTTTCACCTTTACTTTTTTTTTTTGGTCAAAAAATACATATATGTACAGATAGTAAAAATATAAAATTAGTTAGGTTTAAGAATTTGGGAAAAACAAGAACAAAAACAAAAGAATATCGGGGTAGGTGTATTATGGGTTGAATAGGAGAAGACCTTTAAGGTAAGATTTAGTTTAGATCTTTCTTTGAATTGTTTACGTATTCTTTTTTTTTGTTTCGATAACAATAAGATGTGTGAGAGGAGAGGAGAGGAGAGGGGAAAATTGAAGAAAGAATGGAAAGGTACTTTGTAGATACAGAAGCAATCAATGACAAATAGAACAGGGGGGGGGGGACACGCTTCATGAAAAGGTACAGAAACTAAAATGGTATAGAGAAACCAGGGTATTTTGTAATTTTCCTTGTTAAGTAATCCTAATTGATTTCTCAAAATAAAAAGTTGTACCTTTATTTTTTATTCCATTCCATTCCATTCTATTCTATTATTTCCCCCAAAATTTTGTATGGTTTGTTTCACTTTCAATTAGATTAGTATGTTAAGATAACATTCTACTTATTTACACTTTTAAGTAAACATAAACAAAGAAAGTGGAGATATCTTCAAACATTGTTGCAATTATGCAGTGTTGAGAAGAAACATAGAGAAGCAAAAAACAAAACAAAACAAAACAATACAATACAATACAATACAAAAAAGTAACGAAGTTTAAAAATTAATAGTTCTATTATCTCAGTCTTTTTATAACACTAGAATGATCTTTCTTTGAATGGTTATTCTTGTTTAATAATGTATATGTTATAGCAGACAATCATCCTGTTTCTTAAACATACACAAAAACTAGCTTTTACTGAAACAAGTTGAGTTAAAGAAACAAAACAAGTGTTTTCCCTTCAAAAGGAAACCTAAAGTTACTTGTTCGAACATTTGTTTAATAACAAACAATTTTTCGTGAATTCCGTTAAAACTCCATAGGTATAATGTAGGCAGATCACAAAGGAAAAGATTAGACAGACACTCATGTTTGAAAGAAGGAATGTTGTTACACTGAGAGGAAAATCACGAACTCCGTTTTTTTCTGTAATTAATCACTTTTAAACATATCAATAGAAACTTTTAGTAAAATTCAAGTTATTAAGATAAGTATTATTTAATAGAAAATGCTTGTCTGGTTATTTAACTTATCTTGCCACTGTAAAGGTTGTAAACTTTGTTTTTATTATTAGTACAACCAACAATAAAACACTCAATAGTAACAAATATAACGTAATAACATAAAAAATTTTATTACGTCCTACAAAATACAGATAATTATCATTATTTCTTTCTTTTTTTGATATAGTGTTTTTATTATCTTGTTAATATTGTTTAAGATAAATTTAGAATTAGCAGCAAGGTTAATGGTACCAAACTACACCTTCTTTTTGCTTTTAAGAAAAGTTGTAACCTAAATTATGAAAATCATGCCAATCCAAGAAAACGTAGACATATAAAAGGGGGGTTTATCTCTACTGATGGACAAGATTCATTTGCCCAATTCTACTTTATTTCCCTTATACTTCATGGCAAGTCTCCAAATAACCAAAGAGCCATAAAATAGTCACTCGCTTAGTTATCCTACAGGCTTTATACAAGAATATTAACAATAAGTATTTACGTTCCTTTTTTAGACAAACAACTTTTTTTTTAGCTTTACGTTTCACCGATGAGAACTAATAAGTTATTACTTTCTACTGCGTTGGCCACTTCTGCGTTAGCGGAACCTGATTGTTATGGATCTGAACAACAGATGTCTTATGTGGGTAGCGGTTTTAATTTCGGAGGTTTACTTTCTAAAATTGATGGGATCTTGAGTGAATTTGAACAAGGTACTATCGGTTCTGGACAAATTTTAGGTGATCTTGAAGTAATTTTATCCGGTTTTGGTGGTGGTTTGTTTGGTCAAATTGCAGGTGGTATTGAACAACTTTTAACCGGTTTCGAGGAAGGTCACTTTGATTTCGACCAAATTGTGGTTGGGGTTGGACAACTTGTGACTGGGTGGTTACAAGGTGAATTCAGCTTCGAGCAAGGTCAAACCCAAATCATCCAAACTCTTAGTGGGATTGATATCACTTTAGATTGGTCTACTGATTGGTCCACTGCATGGTCTAGTGAATGGTCAACTGCATGGTCTAGTGAATGGTTCACTGAATGGTCTAGTGAATGGTCTACAGCCTGGGAGACCCAATGGTCTAACGATTTCTCCACTACCTATACTAACCCTCCACTACCAACTCCATCTGCACCAGGACAAGTCTCTTCTTTTGCTTTAACATCCTCCACTTCATTAACCTCGTCCACCCCAATCTCTTCTGCCGCTGAAACCACCTCCACTTCTGCCATCGTCTCTTCTTCTGTTACTCCATCTACCACCTCTTCTTCTGACATCGTCTCTTCTTCTGTCACACCATCTACCACCTCCTCTTCTGCCATTGTCTCTTCTTCTGTCACTCCATCTACCACCTCCTCTTCTGCCATTGTCTCTTCTTCTGTTACTCCATCTACCAACTCCTCTATCGTAGTCTCTTCTTCTGTTACTCCATCTACCAACTCCTCTATCGTAGTCTCTTCTTCTGTTACTCCATTTGCCACCTCCTCTTCTGCCATGGTCTCTTCTTCTGTTACTCCATCTACCAACTCCTCTATCGTAGTTTCCTCGTCTGCTCCAGTCTCTTCATCTGCAGCCCCATCAACCTCTTCCTCTTCTCCAATATCTTCCGCCGTTCCATCAAGCTCCTCTATTCAACCTTCTTCCTCCATTCCAGTCTCTTCGTCTGTTGCTCCATCTAGTTCCGTTGTGGCTAGTGTTCACAGCACCACTAACTCCGCATCATCATCTACTACTACTCCATCTAGCTACGTTGCCACAACCTCCAATGTCACTCAGCCAATCGTTCCACCAAACCAGGGAACATTGAGTCAGTTCACCACCCAAACTGAGGTTGTTACTTCTTTCACCACCTTCTGCCCAGGACCAACCACTTTCGTCACCAATGGCAAGACTATCACTGTTAGTGAAGCAACAACAATTACCATCACAGATTGTCCATGTACAGTGACTAATGTTGTCCCAATTCAAACCATTTCTACAACCGTAGTTAATACAGAAACTACCCCGGTTGGTGCTGCCACCACAATCTGTTCCGGTGAAATTTGTTCTACAGTGACCCCTGTTGCTACTGCAACCACAGTCTGTTCCGGTGAAACTTGCACTACAATGACCCCTGTTGCTAGTGCCACCACAATCTGTTCCGGTGGAACTTGCACTACAGCTACTCATCCACAACCAGAGCGCACTATATCTTCTGTTACTTCCATTAACCAAGGTACCACTGAAAATGGTTCCCAAAGTACCAAATCAACTTACACTCCTGTTAATGGAGAGACACCGGTCCAATCCTCTCCAGTTAGTGTTGTTCCTGCTAGTACTACTAACGCAAGTGCTACAAAGCCAACCACTGAGTCTTCACAACGCGGTGCTTCCACAGTTTCTACTAGTATTCAACCGGGCGCCACAATGCCAACAATTGAAATTGCTCCAAATGCTGCCATTGATTTAGCCCCATCTTTCCTTGGTATTGTGGCTGCCGCCATTATGATGATGTAGTTTGGAAACCTATTAAATGGTGTTATATTTTTATTTTTACTAATTTTTGTCTAGATTTAATTTTTTTTCTTCTGTGATTATTTTCTTCTATTTTCTTTTTATTAATTTACGTATCCAAATATTATATAATCTCAATTTTTTTATAGTCACATTATATATGCTATGTAGTCGTGTCTTTATTTTTATTAATTAATTGTTGGAGGAAATATGTTTTTTTATGTTATTATATTCGTGTGTAGTCTTAGCCATTCGTTGATATTGTCTATAGGTAGTAGGAGGACAGTCTTCTTTTGTTGTATAAAGAATCTCAAAACACCTTCCTTAGATATTAGTAGAATAGAATATGCCAACAAATGAGGACACATAACTTTATTATATTTAAAATATCTTTGTTTTGAAAAACTAAATGAATCCAACTGGCAAAATTTATCCTTCGAAAATTTTTCTAAATCATCTATCTCGATTAGAAGATGATTTCTTATGTCATTTGGAATTATATCGATATCATCAGCATCATCATCTTCTTCTTTAGATTCGATCTGTTTCAAGATTTCTAAACAATATTCATTACAAGAACATGACCAATGCAAAATATCAACATATATCAACGATTCTTGGGATTTGTTCTGTTGAGTTTCAAGTTGATTTTTAACTATTAATCTAAATAAGAAATTTAACTCATGTAAAGAATCCTTATAAAAGTTTTCAATCAATCTGTTTTGTATATTACAATCATCCGTTATAGTGTTATTCTCTTTTTCTTTCCCCTTTCCCTTCTCTAAAACATATATAAACATATTATTGGATTCTAAAAGAGATAAGGCTCTAATAAAAAGGTCCCTTGGAAAAAGATAATACAGAAAAGAAGATATAGTTTCATCCATCACATATTTATTTTCTTCTTTATTAAACGTAATTAATTTCTCAAACAATTCCGATATATTTATAATGTCAGTATAATTGCTCATTCTTAATCGTTCTTCCTATCAGAATTATCGACTCTATATTGAACTAAATGAAAACTCCGAAAAGTTAACCAACAAAAAACTAAATATAGGTAAAAACAAAATCTTTGTAGAGATGTATATGTGTTGAGAGTAGAAGTCAAGTGAAGTAAATATTATTTATCCATTAGAGTAAGTTTATTTTATCCTTCCTCAAATAAATATAAACCTATATATATATATATATATATATACATAATTTGGGAATGGTTTATATCGTTGGAATGATCTAAACCCATTGTTACAACCCAAACTCTCTCGATAAATGGAATATAGAATATAGTTTAACCATCATCATTCAATGTGTTACATACAATAAAAATTTCATGCATTTCTTCTTCTTTAATTTTTTTGTTTGGCAAATTCTATTTTGTCTAAAATTCCGACAATACCCGGTTTCTTTCTCTCAATCCTTCCCTTCGTTTGCCGCAAATATTCAATAAGGAATATAGACCACAGCACTATACAACAATATTTGTTATAGACATAAAACAGATACGTTAGTCAGTAAGTAAATAATAACTAACTATTCAAAGTTACTAAGTGAAAAAGCAAATTTAACATTACCAAGGATCAATATTATTCTAATAAGAATATTTACACATCGAATATATAGAATCCAATGAAATTTAGATTACCATTTAGATATACAAGAGCTCAACTAGAAGTTTTCAGATTTTCGTTCTGCCTATTGGCCCCTATTGCAGTGATGTACTACATTGGTACAGATACTGATCGTAAATTGAATGTACCTGGATTTTGGCCAGATCCAGAGAGTTTAAATAAAATACCAAAGGAACCATATGAGATCAAAGCTGAATTAGCCAGAATGAAGAAAGAAAAATTGGAGAAACGTTTAGCATTAGAGAAACGTCTAGTGGAGGAATTCAATATTGATCTTGAAGCAGAGAAAGAGAAAGTTAGACAAGAGTTAAGAGGTCAAAAATAAATAAACAACTAATTAAATATATTAACAAACCATTGTTTATATAATAATAATAATATTGGAAACACAACGAAATAAAAAACTTTTAAATTGGAATTGTATATTATTTACTGCTACCTTTTTTTTTTTAATAGGCCATATATCTATATTCATATAAATACATATTCATTCTAAATATTACATATTCTCTTCTTCATCCATTGGATTATATATATTTTTCGATAATAAACGATTTAACTCAGATTTAATGAATTCTACTTTTGATGGATCAACCAACAAATGTGTATCATCCAACTCTTCCAATATAATATCATGTCCCTGGGAATCGATCTGTACAATAAGAGCTTTTATCGACGGATCACACTGAAGTAAAATACCTCTTCTTGCTCTTGCCATATTACTATTTTCTTACTTATTTCCTTCCTTTATTTCGTTTCCTATAAACTATTTATCATCTATTTGATACCCGCACACACTAAACCACCTAATGTTACCTCAAATTAAAAAAAAAAAAAACATATAACCGATCCTGTATAAATATAGGAACGTTGATTCACCAAAGGTTTATCCCTCTTTTATCTTCACAATAAAATAAGTGTCCTAAGTGTATTACACTCTCCTTACCATCAGCGTTATACATATATAGAGGGTAAACACTTTTGATATACTCTTCCAACAAACTTTTTTTTTTTCTCTCTCTCTTGGACGGCCCAAAACCCTACTCAACAAGATGAGATCAAAGCCCTAAAAAGTAGACCAAATTAAAAACACCGTTCAATGGCAACTGTGTCAAACAACCTTGAATAATATGTAACAGTAATACATAATTATTAGTTGAAGATTACCTTTTCGTTAATTGTTACTTTTTAAAGAAGATATTGTTATACCATATGTACCTCTTTTGTATAGATAGATAGATAGATAAATAGATAGATGATAAAAGACAATTCAGTTACTGATTTATCTGAAGCAATAATTTCTAAAGACTCTAATCCAAAAGCATTATCCAATAATATAACTAAAAACTATAAAGAAGATGAGATGAGTACTGCTAGTAATATAAATCACGATAGCACAAATGGTAATAAAGAAGAAAATGAAAATAGTGAAGTAGTGACTGAAAGTGATAAAAAAAGCATAGATACTAGTGTACGTGAGGAAGCAATAGAAAATGAAGAAGATTCTGAAGACGAAAACGAAGAGGAAGAAGAAGAAGAAGAAGAAGAAGAAGAAGAAAATCCACCAATATTGAAATATACTCGTATCACTTCAAAACTGCCGAAAAGCTTCTTTTTCAGAGATAGTATATCTTCATGTAAATTCACGGATAAGGTATTTCTATTTGGCACCCATTCAGGTATATTACATATAACTACACCTGATTTTAAATCAATCCAGACATTGAAGTGTCATAGATCTTCAATTCTATCCATATACTGTAATAATGTCAATTTTGCTACTGCTTCAATGGACGGAACTGTAATAATAGGTTCTTTGGATGATCCATCGCAATTGACTGCCTTTGATTTTAAAAGACCTGTTCAATCAATCATATTAGATGACGATTATAAACTTAATCAAAAATTTATATCTGGTGGCATGGCTGGTGAAGTTATTTTCTCACAGAGGAATTGGTTAGGTAATAGATCGGATATAATTTTATCAAATGGTAAAGGTCCCATCTTAGGTATTTATAAATTAGGTAATATCATATTTTGGTTTAATGATGATGGTATCACATTTGTTGATATTATCACTAAATCTAAATTGTTGAACATCAAATATCCACAAGCTATAAATAAAAATAATAACGATTGGGATAATGATATTTTAAGACCTGATCTGTTTAAACCTCATGTAGATTTTCCAGAGAGTGATAGAATCATAATAGGTTGGGGCTGCAACGTTTGGTCATTAAAAGTATCACTTGCTCAAAAATCAAATCAAGATTTTACTCATATTGGTTCAATACTCTCAAGTGCTGCATCTAGTCTTAGAGGAGTTCCAGAGTGTCAAGTCGAATTAGAACATTATTTTACCGTGGAAATGATAATTGCTGGTATCTGTTCTTTTAAAGATGATCAAATCATTTGCCTGGGTTATGAAAAGTGGAATAACAATGATCACAAATTACAACTAAAATCCGGCATCCCTGAATTACGTATTTTTGATATATTATCAAGTGAAGAGATTAATAACGATGAAGTACTAGTAAAAAATTATGAAAACTTATCAATTAATGATTATATTTTATCTAGTTTTATATCTAATGACTCAACTCCCAAATATTATCTGATAAGTGCCACAGACTGCATTTGTATTCAAGAATTGTCTTTAATGGACCATTTTGACTGGTTTTTAAAACATAATAAATTATTGAAAGCATGGGATATTGCCCAATATATATCTACAATAAATTTCAAGGAGAGATTAGATATCGGTATAAATTATCTACTTCAAGAAATCCAATTAAATAAATGGGACACTTTAGGGTCAAATATGACCAAAATTTTTATTACAGCAGAAAATGATATGAATAAGAATAGTGATGACAATAATATATCGTATAAAGAGTTTATCAAGGAACAATGGCAAACATTAATATTTAAAGCATTGAATTCAAAACAGGTTAATTCGGATTTGATTGACAATATTCCGCAAGATCATAATTTCGATACTTTAATATTTGATACCATATTAGATTACTTATTGTCAAACAAGGATTTCAAAGAATTTTCAAGGTTACTTAATTTATGGGATATTGAAACATTTTCATCAAATGATTTAGAAAAGAAATTAGAAAAGATAATAAAAGAATCTTCAAATGACACGGATATTAAAGTTTATAGAGATCAACTGATTTATCTGTATTTGAAAACTAAAAAATTTTCAAAAGCTATTAAACACATGATGTTTCAGAAGGACAAAAGAGCAATTAATGTATTAGTAGAACATCCACAGTTGATTCCTGAATTTATCGATTCATTTATTGATATAATTTTATTGGCTTATAATCAAAATTGTTCCAATATCTCATCGTTGTCTAGAGATGCTATTCAAAGAGTATTTAAAAAATCAATTGAATTGACTGTGCTTGCTTCACAATATGTCCCATTAGATAATATTATAATATTGTTTAAAAGTCGGGAAAATGATAATCTGAATAAATTACTTTTAGTCATATTGGAGACTTTACTAGAGAGGAATCCTCAAATTATGAGCTCTCATGAGAATGACATAATTGAATTATATATAATTTGTGATAAGACGAAGTTACTACCATTTTTAAAGGAAAGAAGACATTATGATGTAGTTAAAGCAATTGAACTTTGCAAATCTACCAAGGGATTATACAATGAATTAATATACCTATGGGGGAGAATTGGTGAAGCCAAAAAAGCACTTAGAATTATTATAGATGAACTAGATGATCCACAAATGGCTATTGATTATGTTATTAGTTGGAAAGATGAAGAACTCTGGGACTTTATGATCACATATACTATCGATAAACCTGAATACATTCGACTATTATTGAAACATCCAGATATATTGGGTGAAAGATACAATAGTGTAATAACAGGTATTTCTGACTCTTTAAAAATATCAGATATTAAAATGACAATCGATGAAACTTTGAATAGTAAGTCATTGAGTTTAGAGGTTTTGCATAATATACTTCAACTTGTAAGTGACGATTCTTTAAATGTTGCCAAAGAATATTTGAAGTTAAGTGCAAAAGGTAAATATTTTGATATTGATGAAGATCAACAATTTGTTTAAAATTAAATATTATGACTTCTTCTATGTATAACATATATGTAATTGAGCCAATTATATAAATTAAATGTTCTCTTGATATTGGGAGATTGTGTTTGTTTCTCACATAATATATCTTTATTGAGACACTACCCTTAACTGGAAATAAGACGAGATTTATATACAACCAAAAGGAACAGGGACACCTCGAATATACTGTTCAAAGGTAAGGGAAAACGAAAGTTATGAATTAGATGAATTACTAAATGATTATAGAATGACCAAAATAATGTTGTATTAAATAGTAGTATTTATTACATATGCAATATATAGATTTTTGTGATAATAAAAATGACTTAAAAAAATGAAGTAGTATTTCTCAAATTATCATTTAATGATAGCTTGTCATTCTTATCTGTTGGTAAAATATTCATAACTTCTCCAGTAGTGGACAAAACATTATCTAGATGGTTTTGAGTTGTTCTAAGTTTAGATTTATATAATTGTTGTCTAGTTCTCTTAATCATTTTCAATAAAGTCATATAGTTGGATCGTATTTCATTCATGGTGCTCCTTGATAGGGATATTTCATTATTCTCTGAGTGCTTTATGATATTTCCAAGCGATTTAGCAATATCAATGTGAGTTTGAAGCATTTTGGAAGAAGAATTACGACTTTGAAATTGATCAGATGTATGATTGGGATCAAGAAACGTTGAAGGTATGTCAGTATTCGATGTATTTGGAATCAAACCATTCAAACCACTTAATGCAAAATTTGTATTTCCTTGAGACATATTATTATTATTATTATCATTATTTGTTGGTGTATTGTTAGCTAAATTTTGATGATGATGATGCTCAATCTGTGTTCCTGATACAAACATACCTGAATTAGATTGTAGTTGCGAGACAGAAGGTGGTGGAGGTATACCACTATCTATGTTATATGGTAATGTAATATCACTGACTGTTCTTGCAGTGTCAGCAAGTGGTATATTATGTTGGGTATTAACATCACCATTATCTAACCGATTAGCAAAAAGATCATTAAAATAATCAGCCCCAGCAACATCAACACCAAGATCCTGTAAATCCAGATCAAGATTTCCATTGAAGAATAAACTTGGTTTATCAATTAAAGTACTGACATTGAAAATATCATTAATTTTATTATCAATATTACTATTGCTAGCTCCTTGATTCAATTCGGTAAAATATCCATTTACATTATTTCGTATAGTACCATCAATAGGATTCGACATTACAACGTTTCGACCCATAGTGTTATTATCTCCCTCAGACAGGTATCTGTTTGTACCAGAACAAATTACCGGATCCACGCAAGGAGTCCCCAGTATATTTAATTGATTTGGCTTTGTAGGAAAATGATCTTTATTCAAATTGCTTTTTGTCATAGTATTCATTGAGTTCTGTTGAGGTTGATGATCACTATGCAATGTATGCATATTACTTAATCCATTTACCCCTTCATCTCTATAATCTGGTACAACATCACCAGGCAACCTATTGATCAGTTCGTCTAAACCAATCTGGGAAGTAGATGTGCTTGGAAGACTACTTTCTGAATAATATCCATTTTCAGGTTCAATTTCATCAACGATCGCACTATCCACGAGCTCCTCAGTACTTAAGAAATTTGTATTTTTGTTTTCCATATTCAAATCTAATAATAGATCATATTCCCATTGTTTTTGACAATGATATTCTCTACATAAAGTGTTTAAGTGTGCTTCTAAAATTTCATTTTTCCTAAATGCCATCGATATATGCTGTGTTAAGGGAAGCATTTCAGGTGGAATCAAGCCTGAACTTTTCCAATTTGCCTTTATCGTATTAGCCGGTATAGAATCCCAAGCTCTTTTAATAAATTTGAATGCATTTGACATTGTCAGCTGACTTTGTTCAAAACTAATATAATATTTTCTGCCAAGTTTGTTTTCAATTTTTCTTTGTAATTCAATCAGTGCTTGATATTGTTGTATTCTATACCTTGTCTTAAATTCATCAAGTACCCCCCAATTGAATGGTAAAAATCTTGAATTTGATGAAGTATAAATTAATGTAATATTTTTCAAATGTAAATTAATAATCCTATGAGAACAAGAATCGTCAAGTACAATATAGACCTTTCTATTATCTGCCACCAATCGTTTATCCCATCTAGCTAACCAATTATGAAACAGATTACTTGTCAACCATGCTTTTCTATTACTATGATAAGATATTTCAAATTTGTTTGCCATCTTTTCACCTAGTTGAGACAGTTGAATAGGGTTATTTGGATCATCAGGGAAATAATTTCTAAAACTTCTATATGAATTATATTTACCAATGACCAAAGGTTTCAATTTTTCAGATCCATCCAAATTGGAACAAAGCATAACCGTAGCCACCTCTATTCTTCTTTGAATATGTGACATTTCATATTGTGCATAATCCAGAGGCAAATTATAAGCTAGGAAAGTTTCATCTAAAGTGAAAAGATCCCTTGGCCTAATGTTAGCAAACATTTGTTTCAATTGATCTCTTTCCTCAAAAGTCCAAATTTTTGGGGGCTTTGGTAGTTCCTGATCTAAATCAAATATATTAAAATTCATCCTTGAAAGAAAATTAGAGATCCATTTATAAGAAAAAGAACCATTACCTTCTCTTTGATCAGCTGGAATACGATTCCAGATAGCTTCTGCAGTGTCTTGAATAATTGGAGACGTGATCGGTATACCGTTCCAAATACTTTGGGAGATCCATTCCTGTAAAATACGACGGACCAATACGTTATGTGGTTTTCTCAATCTATTTGCATCCTTTTCATGTTCCTTTGCATTCATATAAATCAATTTTTTGGCTAATAATCTTGAGATGGTGCCTTGAGATGGAATATTAGATAAGTGGAAAGTTTCGTACGCCCATTGAGCCAATTCTAATTGAGTCCATTTAGGGTGTCTTTCAGCCATAAGACAGATATTATATCTTTGCTCTATAGACAACATCTATTTTCCATTTATAAAAGCAAGAGAAGTTTAAATAGAGACAAAAAAAAAAACAACAACAAAACAAAGAAATTAATGGAATTCTGATATAAAATATAAATATTATGATAAAGGGTAACTGAGATCAAAAATCGGAATTCTAATACTTTTTTTTTTATTCAGTCAAATACTTCAATATGTTAATGATATACACAAATTGATATATATTTTTGTGAACCTTTCTCTATTAATATCTTTTCTTCTTCAAACTTAAAGTATATAATAAAATCCACAGTAGATTCAATGTTTTCTACTTTATGGATAGAAGAATTATATATATTTGCTTCTTTAATTGAATATATTTGTTTGCTTATATACCAAGCTCAGTATATACTGACTACTCAAGAATCAAACACAAAACATCTGTAAAGTGTAGACGAGAAAGCCTTTATATGTGTCATAAAACCATCAATATCTTGACAGCTATACAACATCTCCTTCAGATCAATCCATTCAAGATGAAAATTGCTCGATGACCTTTTCTCTTTTCTTTTTTGTAATCTTCGGGTGGAAAAAGGAGTTCAAAAAAAAAAAACAAAACAAAAAAAAAGGCACTTTGAGCATTTTTGTTTTTCCTTTCCTCGAGAGCGAACAGACTGCGGGACTGACGGAATAGATACGGGTTCGGTTACGGAATTCGACTGAATTCCAAAGAACACCTAAAACACGCGGTAAAGGTAAGTACACGCATACACCTCTAGTAAATTCCGTTTTAATTCCGTATGCATTTTTCCTTTTTTATTTATTTTTGTTTTTCGTTCTTTTTATGCCGACTTTCTTTTCCGCATATTCCGCACACGGAAAGAAAAACGTGAAAGGAAAAAAAAAACCAAAATAAAAAATTTCTAAATTCGATGACAAAGCAAGAGCACGATGAACAAGAAGGACCAGCAAAATATTTGGGCTTTTTGAAATTATTCTACAAGTTCTATTAAGCGTTTCTAATATATATACATATATATATATATATTAACGTATAGTTCATTGGTAACCACATTTTTCTTTCTCTTTTTCTATATATATATATATATTTTTTTTTTTTGGTTTAAATAAATCAAATGAGATTAAAAATAAGACAATTTTGGAAACATTAAGCCATGGCACATAGAAAGTTACAGCAAGAAGTTGATAAAGTCTTCAAAAAGATCAATGAAGGTTTAGATGTGTTTGATACATATTATGAGAGACATGAAAGTTGTACAAATAACCCTTCTCAAAAGGACAAATTAGAATCCGATTTGAAAAGAGAAGTTAAGAAATTACAAAGATTAAGAGAACAAATTAAGTCATGGCAGAGCTCACCTGATATTAAAGATAAAGATACTCTACTGGAACATAGAAGACGAGTAGAAATAGCTATGGAAAAATATAAAGCTGTTGAAAAGGCTTCGAAGGAAAAAGCTTATTCAAATATTAGTCTGAAGAGAGCAGAGACTTTGGATCCAGAATCAAAAGAAAGATTGGAGACTGAAAATTATCTTTCACGATCAATCGATGAATTGGATAGACAATATGAGTTGCTTGATGTAGAAATTGATAGGTTACAAGCGTTGAACAAGAAAAAGAAAACTTTTTCTCAACTTAATGAAGAAAGGATTAAAAAACTTAAAGATTTGCAATTAAGGTATAGATGGCATCAACAGCAAATGGAATTGGCCTTACGTCTTGTTGCCAATGAAGAATTAAGCCCGCAACAAGTCGTTAATATAAAAGATGATATTAATTATTTTATTGAAAATAATCAAGATGATGATTTTATTGAAGATGAAACAATATACGATGATCTTGATTTACAGTCAAACGAAGCTATTGCTCATGAAGTATCTCACTATTTCTCAAACCAGTTATCAGAAGATAATACAAGAGTCAATGGTGGTGCTACCAGTAGTCTTTCCAGGACCAGTAGCGATAATAGTAGTAATAACAAAGGCGGTGATAATAGTAAGTTGATAGATACATCTAAATTATCAAAAAAAGAACTTAGAAAACTTGAAAGAGAGGCTAAGAAGGCTGCTAAATTGGCTGCCAAAAATGCTGCAGCAGAATCTTTATCTCAAGGCCCAACCCTTACTGTAAAGATGTCCACCAAACCACCCAGTCCTGTGCCTCGTGAGGATACGAAAGACACTATTCCATCTTCAACAACAAGCAAAGCTACTAATAGTGACGACAAGAATGGAATCTCTACAAGTACCAATAATACTTCCATTTTGGCTACATCATCACCTTTAGTGAAACAAACAACAAATAAAAGTCCGAACACCACAAAAAAAATTAATCTATTAAATGACACTTCCATTAGTGCAGTTCACACACATATTCATCAAGGTGCTAATGGTATTACTGGATCAACTGTTTTGAAACCAGCTACAATTCCAGCAAAGCCAGTAGGAGACATGAAATGGTCTACAGCAGCTGCTCAAAGTTTAAAGAAGGACGATGAAAAACAAAAGAACATAATCAAAAAATCATCTATACAATCCTCCCAACAAAATAAAGTTAAACTTAATGATACCACCCCACTTCCTTCGGGTAGTACAACACCGAGAGTGGGGACGCCTGTATTGTTAAATAATAACAGTGTTACTACAAATTTTCCATTAAATAAAATTGGTCAATTAGAATCATTAACATCTATAAGTGCAAACAAATCAACTACCGGAATATCATCGGTCACTGCTACTATTGATCATGAGGATCAACAATCCCATAGTGGTCAATTTATAAATTTGGATCAGTTGAACAAACCCAAGGTAGAGACCCCAAGCCAGAATAATAATGAACTATCTTCCAGAAATATAGATAATAATAAATCAATAAAAGAAACGAAATCAAATGAATCTGATTTGGCTACGAAAGAAGAGTCTTCTGAAGGTGTTTCTGATATTGAATTGCTTTATGATATCTTAGACGATGATGAATTATCACAAGAGCCTCAAAGTCAGCCAGAAACTTTGGATGAAATACAAATAAAAGAAAATAAACGTGCGCAGTTATCTAGTAGTTATAGTAATGATTATGATTTCTTAACCTTACCTAATGGTATTAATGAAATTATAATGGGATATGAAATTACTAAGAATAAATTATTTCCTAATGATGGAAAATTAGGTGGTTATAGACGTAGTATCGACGTATGCAAAATACCTAGATTATATGATATTCCAAAGGGAGTTAATCCACCAAATCCGTTAGATGCATTTAGATCAACAGAACAATGGGATGCTATTCGTACAACTACAAATAATGAAAAAGACTTTAATAAGATATTAGAGAAATTTAGAGGAGTTGAGATGTTTACCTTATTTTATCATTATTATTTCTCTGTTGTACCAGTGGAGAGAAAAATCGCATTTGAATTACTCAAGGAAAATAACTGGAAAGTTGGAAATGGCGAAACCACATGGTTTTTAAGGCAAAGTGATATAAAATTACAAAATGAATTATTTGAAATTGCTGATTACAAAATTTTTAAATTGGATGATTGGTCAGTGATAGACAAAATCAATTTCAGGTTAGATTATGCAAATTTGAAATATCCAAAGATCCAAAGGGACCAAATATCACAATCAAATGGTTTAACCGTAGAAGAATCTAGAACTATATCAAATAGTAATGATAATCATAATGATGAGAATACTGATATTCACCACAGTAAAAGCACTACAATTTCGTCCAGTCCTAATGCATCATCTTTAAATTCTACACCTCTAAACATTTTAAGTCATGGACAGCAGTTACTTCAACAATTAAAAAAGGGAAAGATATCATCGGATGCATAAGGTATCGTGTTATAAATAGAAGCTTATCATTTTTTTGTGTGTGCTTTTTTTATTTTTATTTTTTCGTGTGTTGTATTGTTTCAAAGTAATGTAATGTATATCCCGGGACATTGTTATCAATAATGAACCATATATCGATAAGTATAAATGGTTGTTTCATTTAATATTATTTATTATTATTATAAAATATTTATATATATCCATATACTTTATTCCTTTATCGTTTAATTATAATTCCTTAAACTAAAGACATAAGAGTAAAAAACTTTCTTATTTGTCTCATCCTCTCCCCTAGTGTCATCAAGAATAAGTAATAGTGTAATATCCTACTTTTGAACATATAACCTTTTACTAATTTTGAAGTAAACACATATTAATATTAACAATGATCATAGATATATATGTATTCGTTAAATAGCGATATTCAGATAACTTCCAAAGAATGGAATAACTGTGCCAGTAGAACTTTACAACACTAGGTATAAAGACCATAAAAACCCAGTTAAGAGGGCGGTGACCTTTGAAATCCACCAAAAGTGTTGAATAGCAAAAGGACATAAAGTAAATGTCCATTCCCATTGTTTCTTTGAATGATCGAATTGACCAGTTAATAATCCGGCGTTACCATTGAACTCACCCATCATAGATCTTACTGTGACTTCTTTAATATGATAGTTAAAGGAACCATCAGAAGAGAGAGGACTCTTTGTAGCAACCCACTTCCCATTAGTTGAATCTTTGTTGTATGTCACTTCACAACCAACGTGGTCGTGCCCAACAAGTATGATACCCGGTTTATCGTTATTAAAAATTAAATTTAATACTTTATTTGTAGTCTCCTCACTTATATGATTTTGAGACCTTAATAATCCAGCTTTATAAGGTTCTCTTTCGAACCCATTTGGATAATATTTAATCTCTGGACCATCATAACATAACCCTTCCTCTTTATAGAAAGGAACATGAGTTAATAGAACGGTGCTACCGTTAAATTTTCTTTCAAACAATTGATGAAGGAATTTCCAGGTATAATCGACGAATTCTGGTTGTAGAGCAGGACCTTCCAGTAACAAATCATTCAACACCACCAATCTCCATGCCTTTTCACCATTATCATCGTCGTTATTATTGTTATATTCAATCCAATAATTATCTTTACCAAAGAATTGTTGAAATCTAGTCAAATGTTGGTAAGTGACATCGCCAGAATAACCTGTATCATGGTTCCCTGTGACATTAATAAACAAGAAATCTTCATTTTCAGGGTCCCAAGAATAGACATCATTGTAACCAAACTCGAATTCTTCAGTCTTATTTAACAACTCAAATTGATTACCCCAAGATTTCCAATCAGCCTGATATAACCCGATATCATCATGATACTTAGATTGGATCTCTGTCAAATTTGGAGAATTTCTATTAAAGATTCTAGTCATATACCTTTTAGTTCTATTGAAAAACTCATTATCAGGGATCCACTGAGATGAGAAAAGATCTCCTAATACGACAACGTGACTTGGATTCAATCTTTTGTGCATCATTGAATAGATATGGCCCAAATAGAAATCGTTACCAAAGATATCTAATCTTGTTCTGTATGGAGTATTTTTCCAGATTCCTTTAATCTGCGGATCACCGAATGCTAAGAGATGGATTTGGTCTTCATTAGTAGACTTATCTTTATCTGTGTAATTGAACTGTCCGAAGATGTCATTGATATATCTTTTGAAATAGAATATAGATTTATCCCATAGAGATGAATTATTAAAAGTGATATTGCCTTCAGTATCCATATAATTTGGATTATTGGAACATTGCCAAGAACAACTTGTTGGATGTATAGACGGATATGTGAAAATGAAAATGTTACTTAATATAGCCAATATAGTAGCTAATATGGCCAAATTTCTGAAAAAAAGTTTTACCATAGCTTGTGGTATATGTAATAATAACCTAAGGTTGTAGTTGGTATGCCTTTCAAAATCAAAAGAAAAAAAAAAAAAACACACTAAGTAAAACTTAACCTGTGAAGACTAATGAACAGTCAAGATGGGAAAAGTTCTGGAAGTTATGTACAAACAAATGTGTATATGTTTATTTATTCGAGATCCTTTTAAAGGTTATCAATTTTATTTCTACTTCAAAATCCAAAGCTACAAAAAAGAGAGGGAGGGAAAAAAAATTTTTTTCTTCTTTATTGAGAACAACCGAAAAATGCACATGATCAATTGATCTTGGTGTATACAGTTCTTAGTTAAGTGTAAAACATTGTGCGTATAATATATTCAAACACTTATAGATATATATATATATATATATGTATTTACATATATTTATAGGGATAACGAGGGACACAATATATATATATAGTGGTAGTTTCTCACAAATATTTATTTCTATTCTTATTCGAAGAACAAGGGATAAAGGATAGACCGGTAAATGTAAGTATAAAATACATGCATATATCCTCTTGAACCATGAAACAAACGATGATTAGTATGTTGTTCAACCAATTATTGGATATATAGTTTTATGAAATCATATCCATCAAATTGTTCATTGAAATACATTATAACAACAAAATAAAACAAACAAATAATAAAAAAAAGAAGTTAATACTATGTGTTCTTTTACTCTGTTGAATATCTTCAGTTCACTCCACTATATATGTATCTACATTTATACCTCTGTATATGTTCATGTGTGATATAAAGTAAGAAATAGATTTAATTGATAAATGGGAAATAACAAAGGGGGAAAAGAAATACTTATACATCTTACATATCATAGTTGATACAAGACGGTAAATTTATTAGTATTAGTTTAAAGAGGGAGAAAGAACCTGCTGATAATAGATTTATGTAGTTTAAACAATTTATTCCTACAGAATTACTTGATAGCTTATATACATATATATATATATGATTCTTATGGATTCTTTATTTATTTATTTTCAATTATCCAACTCTTCATCATTATCATCTAATTCAATTGGATTAGTATGAATAGTAGCATCCTTAATAGGGTCAGTAGTTGTATTCTCAAGGATAGAAGAAGAGGGAGGAGGAGGAGAAGGAACGTGGTTATTTTCTGGGAAATTAGTGTTTTCAACGAAATCTTTCAAATACTTAGTAGACATCTCAAAATATGATAATTGTGCATTAACCAAGGATTGTAAATCGAATAAGAAATTAGAATTAGCCAACACTTCTTGCATAACGATAGTGGCATGTTCGGTGACTTGAGCGAATTGATCCTCCAGGGATTCCATTTGCACCCTTAAAGAAGCCTCCTTTTCAGGTCTAGCATTCATCAATTTGGTTCTTGCTACATCGTATTGTAATCTCTTGTTTGTGACTTCCTTCCTTGCTCTATTTGCTCTTTCGATATCAAGTTTCAAAAATTCTCTCAATTTCTTGTTAAATTTATTCTTAATTAAAGTATCCTGTTGTAACCTTGCTTGAGCAATCTGAGTCTGTAAATTGGAGAAATCTAATAAGGTAGAAGACATCAGAGCCTCTTGTGGAGATAAATTGGGGGAAGATTGATTGATTGATTCACTTGACGTTAAAGCGACTTTACTTAAAGCATAATTCAGAGTCATTGGATCCCTGACAGGACCAGGAGACAAGAGAATATTTTGAGCTTCAGTGGTAGAAGTAGCATGAGATAAATCCACGATTTTAGTAGAGATAGTCTTAGACAAATCGTTGACTGAATCCTTAATAAAATTTGGATAATCATAGGATTCATTTTCATAGATCGAAGTGATCTTTAAGAAGTGTTCATAGATTAGTTTCAAAGCATCGATTTTTTGCTCCAGCTCTAAGTATTCCTGTGGTAATTGAGATATGTCGGTAACTTGACCGAACTTCTCCTGAACCAGCCTTTGAGTAGATTGTGCAATGGTTGGAAGATTGGCTGACAATTCTTGAGTCTTTTGAGAGACAGCAGAGGAAATCTCTTCCAGTTTCTTGGTCCAACTACTAGCAAAAGAATTAAAACCTGACATTTATTTTAGTTTTATTTTATCTTCTTTTTTTTTTCTCTACCTTTCGATTGTGATAGAATAGTTTATATATATATATACCATACCAAGTACCCAACTAGCAAAGGGCAAGTAAAACGAAAAGCCATGTAAAGACCCTGGGTATGGTATGCAATCCACGAGGGTAAATCAAAACGTTATTCCATTTATGTTCTTACTCAATAAAAAATATTCGTCTATTTAGAAATTTCCATCCCTCCTTCTCTGCTCGAGGTGGGTGTCTGGGTGTTCATCTTTTTTATTTTGTTGTTCAATACATTAAATATTTGTTACTGCATAATAATGAGAAAGCGTAGCTCATTCGATGACCTAATCTCTTTTTTTTAATGGATGGTGACACCTGTAGTGTTATTCAATGTTGACATATGGTTAATGGTCATACTGTGTTGTTGTATCTGTAGATTATACATTTGAAAGAAAAAAAAAAAAAAAAGGTGGTGGTGGTGTTTTTGTTTGCTATAATGTTGCCAGTAATCGAAAGGAGGCTATTCTCCGATATGAAATCCAAATTCTCTTTCAAACCGTCAATCATCAGAAATAAATCATTATCTTTCCTTTCTTCTTTTATAAGGTACAGTAGCAATAGCAGTACAATATTTTCACAAATTGGTTTTGAATCGTATTATAAAATCAGATCAAATATAGAATTATTAATACAGGATATGTCCAAAAGACAGTTGCCAAAACTAGACTACGATTTTTTGATGAAATATAAACCGACATGCAGCAGCAACAATACTAAATTCTCTGTGAATCAAAGATATATAATGAATATCCAGTACATGAACATGTTATTGGTCATGACGTGTCAGCAACTGGATTTGATTCAAAAGGTTCCCTATATCGTGCTGTTGAATCCAAAGATCGAGTTGACCCATTCTTTATATTTAAAGACTTTACAATCTCTGTTGTCCTTTAATTATCCATACGATTTGTACGATCAAGATAAAATGATTATGATTATGCAACAGTTTTTGAATGATCATGAAGATACGTTACTTACTTTAAGCACTGGGTTACAAGAAGTAATTGACCATAACTCTAAATTTGACAACAACATAAATTATGATTCATTGATATCGAATTTTTTACATAAGCATCTATTGATTAGAATCAAAATGAAATTGATTGCAACACATTATTTAGAATTAATGGAACATCAAAACCGTTCTACTGATTCATTTACTAATAATAATAATAATAATAAGCTTAAACAGATCGGGATCCTTGATTCAGAAGTAAATTTAAATAAATTGATCAGACATAATTTCGATTTTATTATCGATTTATGTCATTTACAATATGATCCAGCTTTATTACCTGAGTTGAATATAACTAGTATCTATAATGGGAAGAAGAAAGAAAATAATACAGATGTTGTGGTGCCTATGATACCAATAATATTTGAATACATTATGACGGAAATTTTGAAAAATTCTGTTAGAGCATCAATTGAGAACTCAATGAAACAAAAGAAGAAACTAGGACCATTAAGTTCCCGGATCGATGTTAAAATACATAAAGAAAGAAAGGAATATTCAAATGAATTGATTATCAAAATAAGTGATCAAGGTGGCGGGATTCCACCTTCTATTGAACCGCATATCTTCGAATATTCTTATTCAACATTAAATAATAAACATATTAAAAGGAAAAGAAATAATAATAATAATAATAATAATCAAATGGAAGAAAATCTCAATTTATCTGGTGATGTTCAACCAACTAACAATAATATCGCTGGGATGGGGTTTGGATTGCCACTTTGTAAATTATATATGGAACTATTTGATGGTAAATTAGATATTCAAAGCTTGTATGGTTATGGGACTGACACATATTTAACTATCCCATTACCAGAATGGCATAAGTAGCATTATTCTAGATATTAGCCAATAAAGCATTATATATATATATTGATTGATGCAACCAGTTTATTAATCTAATATTGGTAATCTTTAACTTCCATAAGTCTCTCTTTCCTCTATTCGAGTATTCTCTGTTTGATATTGTAGTTCGTCCCTTTCCAGTCCCTCTTATTTTCTCGAGGGAGGAAAATTTTTTTTTTTTTTTGAATTAATGAATTTACTTCTTGTCTGATTAGAAACGACCTCCATCAACATATAAAAAGATCTAGTTAATTCAAACACGTTACTTCCCACTTTTCTTTTCTTTTCCCTTCTACATTCCCTCTTAATTTCTATGTTTCATTGCACTACCTGCCATTACCCCAAGTTTGTTGTTCTTTCACAACACCAACTATTAGAACATCGACCCCCCCCCCCCCCCCTCTCTCCATATTCCATCAAAACATCTATGTCATTCAATATTGGTATCTATGAAGTTGGTATAATTTCCACTTCTATATTGTTGATATTAGCATTAAGTAAATGGAGTTTTAAAAGTTCAGAAGGGAAAAAATACAATAAGGTATTAGTAGCCAATGGTGTATATCAGTCGTTCCCATTAGTCACGAAGACTGTATTAACTAAAGACACGGCAATTTATCGATTCGGGCTACCAAGGGAAACCGACGTATTGGGTCTACCAATAGGACAGCATATCTCTGTTAAGATCACAGTACCAGATAAAGAATCTAAAGAAGGTGTCAAGAATGTCGTTAGAGCGTACACCCCGATCTCCTTAGATCAAGACTGTCCAGGATATTTCGATCTTTTGGTCAAATCGTATGAGTTGGGGACCGTGTCTCGCATGTTTGGGGAGTTGTCCATTGGTGACAGGATCAACATTACTGGTCCACAAGGGTTCTATGACTACACGCGTAATTGTCGTGATGCTATCGGGATGATTGCTGGTGGTACAGGGATCACTCCAATGTATCAAGTGATGAAAGCGATCTTTGATGATGTCAGGGACAAGACACAAGTTCATTTAATATACGGTAGTCGTTGTGAGAGGGAGTTATTCTTGAAAAATGAAATTGATTCGATGGTAGCTAAGAGACCAAACCAGTTTCATGTGTATTACCTTGTTGAGCAAAACGATAGGGACGATTGGGAAGGTGGTGTTGGGTATGTGACACGAGAGATCATGGAGACCCATTTGCCTGCACCTGGACCAAGGGAGAAGGTGCAATTATTGATCTGTGGTCCACCAAAGATGGTTTCTTTTACAAAACGTACTGCTGCAGCCATGGGTTTTGTTAAAGGTGGTCCAGTTACGAAGATGCATGACCAAATATTTATATTTTGATCATCTTATTTGGATTCCTTTCCCTTTCCCTTTCTCTCTCTGTCTCTATAGATATGGATATATATATATATATATACTTCTATATATGCGTAAAAAAAATTTTTTTTGTAATGTTATTATTATTATTATTATATTAATCTGTCTTGATTCCTTTACACGTTTCTCTCTCTCTCTTTTTTTTTTTCACTTTGTTCTTCTTGTAAATGAAACTGAAAAAAAAAAAAAAAAAAAAACGAAAGAAAGAAAAAAAAAGCAAGAAAGCAGGAAGGAGAAAGGGTGATACACTTATAAACAACCATTAGAACCAGGAGTTTTCTATACTATTGAAACTGCGTTCATCACCACTTACTCAGAGACAATACACCCCCCCCCCCCCCCCCACACACACATATATTCATTAGGATAATAATGACATCCATACCGGTTAAGAAGGCATTGAATGCATTGTTGCGTGATCCAGGGAACGCCAAATGTGCAGACTGTAAAACACAACAACATCCAAGATGGGCGTCGTGGTCGCTTGGTGTATTTATATGTATCCGATGCGCAGGTATCCATAGGTCCCTGGGCACCCATATATCGAAGGTGAAGTCTGTGGATTTGGATACTTGGAAAGAGGAACATTTGAGTATGTTGGTCAAGATGAGAAATAACGATTTGGCTAATGAATACTATGAGAATGGATTGATGCATGATGCTGAGTCTCAGAGTAAGATGAATCGGATGTTGTTGGATACGAACAAGTTGAGTGTATTTATTAGAAATAAGTACGAATATAAAAAATGGGTTGGTCAAGAGAAGACAATGGTGAAGGATTCTAGCGAGAACATTGGTACAAAAGCGATCCCTTCTTCTTCTTCTTCTTCATCATCTTTATCTATTAGTGATAATGTAGAAGGGAATACTAGTGATAAGTCTATACCAATTAGAAAGAACGATAAAATACACCATCCATATTTGAAACTGAATCAAATTGGTACGCAATCACAACCAAATATAATGCCATATAATAATAATAATAGACCAGATCTAAAAAAATCTATATTATCATTATATTCTAAACCAAGGAACAAAAGTAGTATTGGTATGAGTTCAATGACTGTACCATCCTTAGGAAATTCCTCATTCCAATTAAATAATATCACGTCAATGAATAATAATAATAATACTAGCGACAATAACACCAATAAATCTACTATATCGTTAGACGATAATGAATTATTTAAGAATGTATGGCAATAAAAGAAAGAAAGAAAGATGGAAACAACAAGAATAGAATAGAATATGTTTTATAGAAAAGTATATGATCTTTTGTATATTATAAGAAAATTATATTTAAAAAGATTATTTGAAATATATTATTATTAGTATGAATAGAAATGTATGTATGTATATAAAATATATAAATTAATTATATCAAAACAGAATATATATAAAGTATGGTTAAACATATTATAATGGATAGAAATGTATTTTCATGCGATAATTGATTCAAAATTGAATGTCAAAAAAATAAAATAAAATAAAATAAAAAAAGGAGAGGGGAAGGAAGATGATTTGACAAATAAAAGTCAAACAGTTTATTTGATTTCAAATGGAACAGTTTTCTTGTAGCGAGTCATAGCAACACTATGAGCAGAAAAATATAAACATGAAAGACAAACAAAAATAGTGAAGAATAAGTTTAAATCGGAAGAAAACAACATATTGAACGATGTGATATAGAGGGGATGTTATTATAGGAAATCTTAGTTATATATATAGATTGAAGTTCTATGATGTTCAGTGTGTTTTGTTAAAAATAAATAAAAATATATATAATTTTTCGAAAAAGAACAAGTTAGGAAAAGTTGATGAGATGGCCAACGTCTTTATATATGTTTAAATAATCTTTAAATTAAATGTTCTTCTAGAAATATGTATGTATGTATGTATGTATGTATCTGGATTTAAAACAGATTACTACATAATAGAGAGAGAGAGAGATATAATGTATCTATCGATATGCAATAGAACAATACCAAGGAGAATAGAAATAAAGCAAGGTGTGTTGTTTTGTTTATTATTATTTATTATTTATTATTTTCTCCCTTCCCTCATCTTTTCATTCCGTTATTTCCTTCCTCTGTGGGGATTTTTGAGGGAAATAAAAATGGAAATGGAAAGTGATATTCGACCATTTCCTAATTGGGGGAAAAGCGTCAGGGAAGCATTATTTGGTTCCCCTTTAAGAAAAAATCAATCCAAGTTCTCTCTGTTGAGGGGCGATGGACCAATGTTGGAAGGAAAAAAAAAAATGTAAACCCTAATCTGTTTGTCTTGTCCGGACCCTCCCATATTTTGTAAGGGAATATGCGATATATCTATCTAACAAAAAAGGAAAAAAAGGGGAAAAGGAAAAATACACACATAATAAATACCCTTTGCGGGAAATAAATCTCGAACTTCTCTTTTGTTTCTCCCCCCTCCCTTTTTTAATTGCTCATTACTTTGTTTGGGAAATAACAATAAACACGGAAAAAAAAACCACAAAGATTTCTCCTATTGTTTGTTAAGGTTCATGTAATTAAATAATTCTCTCTCTTTTGTTTGTTTTTGTTTTTTTTTTATTATTACAGTAATTACGATATATTGATTGATGCACTACTTCCGATATTTCCCATGAATGAATAAATAAAATATATATTACGTAATGTTGAGGTTTCTATCGCTGTTTACCTTATAAGAAATAGATTAATTGGAACTTTGCCTTATTGAAAGCCCGAACTATATTAACAATGGTAAACTAATGGGGTATAAATACCAGCAGCTCTTTCTTTAATTGTTTCTCGAATATTTCCGATAAATTCTTTGTTCTTTTTCTTCTTTTTTTTTTTGTGTGTGGAGAGATCGTAGAATCCACTAAATATAACACAAATAAAGTCCCTGTACACAAAGTTGTGTTATTTACAGTTAATGTCAATATTCTCTTGAAGGAAAATAAATTTTTTTTTTATTGTTTGTTTATTTTCATTTATAAGAACCGGAATAGAAATGTTTATATATATATTCCGTAACGATTTCCGGCATTTTGAAAAGAGCGGGGGGAGGGGAACTTCTTATTTGATATTCTATATGACCTTTTTATTTATTTCTATCTCATTTTTACTCTGTTCGCTTTATGCATCATGGAATATATATATATATATGCTTTTTTTTTTTTTTTTTTTTTTGAATGTGAGTATTTTTTATAAAAGGAATTAGGCCGGGTGAAATAGAAAAGAATATTAAAGTAAAGTCCTTTTTTTTTTTTTTTTATGAATATTGGAGAAGAAAACACTTACTTGGCTTAATTTGCAAATGGGTTTCTGAAATCTTTAAAGAACCGTGGCCTGCTATTTCTTTCTTCATTGTCAGACATTTTATAGGTTTTATTATTTTGGGGTATTAATAAACGATTGGCTTTAATATTATTAAGATTGTAATGTCTATTAGTTGGTAGAGAAGTATCTGCAATTTCATAATCATCCAATTGAAAAATATTCTTTTCATTTCTTCTATTAAACCCACCTAATTCATTAGCAACATTGTAATATCTGTCTGTTTGGAACATAGAATATTCTTGATTATCATTTCCTTGTTTGGATTCCTTCGAATCTACATTATCGGTTGACATATTGTGGTTTTCTTCTTGAGTATGTAACACCAAATGAATCTTATAATTCCTTCCATTATTGTTATCCCAAAAGTCTATCATTTTCTGATTATTAGGATCCTTTGTTTCATAATGTATACAGAACTCCAAATCACCCTCAATGACATTACTATTATTGGAGAAAGAATCAGAATTTTGATCGTTAACATTTGCATTCGATACTAAACTTTCTAAACTGTATAGAGTAAATTCAAATGTATCATAATCAACCAAACTGGATTTCAACGACAAATCTTGAACATACTGTGCTTTGACTTCATTAAATGTCCCCCAATGGTTGAAAGTATACCTAATATAAATATATTTCTCATAAAATAAATTCTTGACACTGACTTTCCCCCATATAAAATAATCGAAGAAATTGTTATACGACCTCCTTTTCTCCAATTTAATACTCTGTAACATAATATTCGAATCGCTTTTATTATTGACAAATATATTCAACTTGAGATCCTTATTATTGCTGGTACTGTTCAGTACCGAGAAATTCATATCATACAAACCATCCTCTTTGAAATCAGTGATATCGTTTTCACTGTCACTATCACTATCACTATCCGAATGATACCTATGTAAAGGTTTGACCGTATCAAAATTGATTTTCCCGATCACTTCGCAATCACTATTCTCTCTCGACACACGAGTAGGACACTCATATTTATAGAAATACTTAATCGGCAAAGATTCATCGAAATGCACACTTTTAGACCTAGCCGGTTCCCCGTTCTGGCCACTCGAGAATCTCAGACTGCTTTTCAATTTCATTGAATTAAAGGGTAGCGATTTCGAACGGGATGGAATGTATCTGTTTTTTGCTGTGTTTAGTCTTATCAGGTCGTCGTCTCTGGACCTTTGGTTGAATTCGTTGATTCTTTTTGGCCTTTTGATGAATTCCAGACTTGAGATGGAGGGCACACCTTGCTTTGTCTTCATAGAATACGCATTAGGTTTAAAAGTAGAAGGGGACACTGTGCAATTGTTGTTGTTGTTGTTATGGAAGGGTATATTTCTAGATGGGGAGAACTGTAAATCGTTCCTATCTACATGTGAACTTAGGAAATATGTGTTTGGATTAGAGTTAAAATCTGCATCAGGAAAGATTCTAGTTGGAGACATTGAATTTGGAGAGATGCTCGGGGGTCCATTGGATGTAGATATATCGTTTGAGGTAGGGTTGCCAGCAGTATCGTTGTTTCTGCTTTCGCTGTTGTTGACAGTGTTACCGGATGTGTTAGAAGTATTTTTAACAAGTTTACTTAATGTGTTAATATACATTTGTAATAATAATAATAATATCTTCTTGTAAAATAGGTTTGAATTACTATTTATAATGTGGCATTTACAATTAGTTATTGAATGACGAGTGAATGTGCAAGTGAAGTGTTGCTAGATCTTCTTAAAGGAAAAAAAAGAAAGTAAAGTAAAGTTTGAAGAACTATGATGTATATATATATACTTCTGTATAAAATCAATACAACTTCAAAAGGGGGGGTAGATAAGGAGAGGGTAAAATGACTAATAAATAATTTTCTCTAATGATGATGATGATGATGATGATGTCGTCATAGTTCCGTTCCTTACCTTTTGGAAATGGGGCTATTTCAAGAAGAGAAGATTTGCCCTTTTGAGGATTCCGCGGAACATGATCGATTTTTTTGTCTCTTTCCTTCTTTCTCTCTGTTGTTTAAACTCCCCGGGGCCCCCCAAGGGAAACTTTCTCGAGGATCTTTTTTTTGTCGAGGGGGGGGGGGGGAGAGAACGGTATTATTAAGAATAAAAAGAACAGTCAGCCAACCAAAGACAGAGAGAGAGTGTGTGTGTGTAGAAATATATATGTATGTATATATCACTCTGGTGAATCACAGAGGACTTATCAAAATCAAATAATATGAAAATATATCAAGAATTGGATTCTTTCTTTTATTTCTTGTTGTTGTTATCATTCTTTGAGGAAGTAAGTATTGGAACTGAGCATTTTTTTTTATAATGATGATGGGGAAACAAAGTTGTGTATTGACGTTTTTCTTTTGTCCATTTATATCCATTCAGAGAGACTCTATACTATTCTATCTATCAATATATCATATTAGTATCTTCTAAACCAAATTAATATATCTTAATACAATTCAATTCATCTCCACTGGCAAATTCGGAGTCTCAAATATCAACAGCATGCAAGCGGTGCAGTTCTATTAATGTTGTTATTATTTATTACTCGTGTTACCATCACCATTTTTCTTACATGACCCAAATTGTGTTCTTTACACATTTACCTTTACATCCCATAATTTCATTGTATTGTCTAATGAACATCACAATACATAAGGTTATGTTTGGTTCACTTTTCATCTATTTTAACATTCTCTCTATCAATATCATCATTTTTCTTGTTCATTTTTTTTTGTATTGTCGACATTAATCACTTGGAATATTATCCGTCACTAAGTTTTCAATATTTACAATCCTTAACGGTATCACTTTTCCTGTACTTGTCTTGCATCCACCATGGAACACTTTTAAAAAACACTTTTTTGTTTTGATATCCCATATTCTAATTACAGTATCGTTCATGAATCCATCAAAGATAACATAAAACATACATATATCTCAACATATATAAGAAAAATCTGTTCTCCTTCCAAAAAAAACTTATCAAACTGTATTATTATTATTATTATTTACTGGTATTTCTACCAGTAAATATTCGATTTATACGAATACAACAAGCACACGTGGGGGTAAAAAAGACTCCACACGCCAATAAATTACGATTGTTGTTGTTGTCGTTGATAATAACACCTCCTTCCTATCTTCTCTTGACACCCACGTGAGTTACAAGTACAGTATTTATTTCTTTGCTCTTCTTTCTTCTTTGTCAATCCTGTTGCTCGAGAAAATAAATATAATGGAGAAATATGACAGATAATGGAAATGTGGAAAAACAAAAAAATAAGAGAGAGAGATTAAAATTGAAAATTGTAAACTTTTCAGCTGTCCATGAGAATTGTATAAAGAGAGAACAACTCAAAGAAAGATAAGATAAACTAAAGACTCAGAAACGTAATATCGATTTATCAAATAAATGTTTACTTGATTTTATAAAAAAAAAAAGCAAAAAACAAGTATTTTTTTTTTATATGTGTGCATGTGTGTTGTCTGAGCTTTAAAGGATATTTTGTAGTTAGTCGAAGAAGGGAATTACAAAAAAGAAAAAGGTAAAATATATATAGAATCAATCATATATTATGAAGTTTGCAGACCATTTGACTGAATCTGCTATTCCTGAATGGAAGGATAAATATATAGATTATAAATTGGGTAAGAAAAAATTAAAATATCATTATGGTAGGTTTCCAAAGGATCCAGTAAGAATAGTACCAAGTAATAAATCATCCTCTGACTCAATATATGGCAACAAGAACCATTTTATTGAAAATAATAGATCCAACATAACTATTGAATCAGGAAAATCTTCTATGAGGGATTTTACTCCAAGCTTTTTTTCTTATAATGGTTACTGTGATCTATTAAACAATAATAGTAATGCCAATAACTATACTTCATTTCAAAAACATGCAATTAAAGATTTTATTGAAAACTGGTTGATTAGTCAAGAATTGACAAAATGCAACGATTTTTATCAATGGTTATTGGATGAAGCCAAAAAGAAATTCTCAATATTGCAATCACAGTTACAAATTTACAATTTACAGAAACAAATGTATCAAAATGAGTATATTGATGTTAATAATAGTAATGGCGATAGTTGTAATGTCAACTATAAGAATAGTAATAATAGGTTTTCCTCATTTCGTCATGTTTCTCTTGCTACTACGGTTTCCTCTTCCCCAAATGATCAAATGTCATCAATTTTAACTAATAACGACAATAATGAACTATATGGATCAATATCTAATATCAATAAAAATAATAAAAAAATAAATAAAAATGAAGATTCTTTTAAATATACAGTTGAAGATTTTTTAAAACAAAATAAGTTATGGCCTTCATGGCCAGAAAAGTCTAGTCAATGGAGTGACTTTATCATACATAGAAACTCACAGTTATCATTTCCAAAGGATCATAATAATGTTCAGGTTGGGATTAACACCGTAAAGGAGACCTTTGCATATGATAAGATCGTTCAAAACTCTGAAATCACTATTAAACAAGCCCAAAAATTACTGAGTGATGCTTTATTAGAATATTATCTTTTTTTACAAATGATTAAAACTTTTCGTGATACTAATGTAACAGGGTTCCGTAAAATGGTTAAAAAATTTGATAAAACTTTACAAACAAAAGAATTGGATAAATTTATGAAATTTGCTAAAGATAATTATTCTATTTTTAAACATGTTTCAATTAACATTCAATTATTGGCCCAACAGATGCAACAAAATGCTTCAAATCAACCTACAACTGATCTTATTGCCACAAATCCGAAGGATGATCCAATTTTATGGTGGGAGACTAAAATTAAACAATGGTATATTAATGATTTAACCAATTCTCCATCGGATGTCAAAAAACATACAAAACTTTTGAAAAAATTTATTGTGGAATATACTTTGACTGAGCAAATCATTCATAGGAATAATAGATCCATTATTCAAATGTCTACTGCTTGTTTATTTTTAGGTATTTCTTTAACTTTATTTACTTATATTCTATCATTATCATTTGCTTCTCCACAGACATCGTATGTTCATAAGATTCTTTTCCCACTATGGGGTGGTTGGTTTATGGTATTATTCATGTTATTATTATTTCAAATTGATTGTTTTATTTGGCATAGAAATGGTATTAATTATAGATTCATCATGCTAGGTGAAACACAGACTAAACACGGGACAAGATTGTTCAATAATGATTTTGCTACAAGTGTGATTCCGTTGCAGTTATATACCCTTATGTTTTTCGTTCTCTGGGGATCACTATGTGCTGCTTTAAGTTATAAATATGAAAGATTGATTCCTTGGTCGTATGTTTGTCTATGTGGTACTATACTCTTATATATATTACCTAAGAATACAATTCCATATTGGGATAAGGTTATTTCTACAAGAAGATGGCTTTTTATAAGAATTATTAGATTAATTTTATCGCCACTGTACCCTGTTGAATTCGGTGATTTTTTTTTAGGTGATATTTTTTGTTCTTTAACATATTCTATGTCCGATGTTGCTATGTTTTCTTGTCTGGTGGCTACAAATGAAAAGGGTCTCTGTGGATCATCTCATTTAAAAACTATGGGTATTTTATCATGTTTACCTAGTTATTGGAGGTTACTTCAATGTTTAAGAAGATACGCGGATTCTGGTGATAAATTTCCACATTTGTTTAATGGAGCTAAATATCTTTGTGGTATCGCTTATAATGCATCGCTATGTGCTTATAGAATGGCACATCGGTCACCTGAAGCTCGTACCCCCTTTATTATTTGTGCATTAATTAATGCTATGTTTACTTCTGTTTGGGATATTGTTATTGATTGGTCTTTATTTCAGCCTTCAAAACATAACTTATTTTTAAGAGACGATTTATATTTGGCCGGGAAGAAAAATTGGAAGGATGGAACATATGATGGGAAACGGAAATTAGTTTATTATGCAGCTATGGTTTGGAATGTTATAGTCAGATTCCAATGGATAGTGTGGGCTGTTGCTCCATCTACTATCCAACAAAGTGCTACCACCTCATTTGTTATTGCATTCGCCGAAGTCCTTAGACGTTTCATATGGATTATATTTCGTGTTGAAAATGAACATGTAGCAAATGTACATTTGTTTAAAGTTAGTTCTGATGCACCTTTGCCATATCCAGTAATAATCAATCCAGATATCGACATCGAACTGGATAGTTATGCTTCTCCAGATGATCACTCTTTCAGGAGCGTATCATCTTCACATAGAGACCAACTAGATGCTAATGTTTCAGAGCCTTCTTCAGCATATCATCCAATGATAAGAAGGAAAGTAAGTATGTTTAGTGATTTTTCGAAGACGATACCTTGGGCTCATGCAACTGACTTTCAAAGGCCTGTTATTATTTTATCTGAGGATGATGAGGATGTAAGGGAAAGTGATTCGGATTCTTAGGAAGGAGTATGGTTATCACCTAAATAGTAACTTCCATGTTACTTAAGTTTTTTTTCCTCCTTTTGGCAACTTAAAATTTATATGTGTTTATAATTAGTTTTATATTTGTCTGCATAGAGAATAAGATGGTGGTATGTGTAATGCAAAATTAATTGATGTTTTTTGTATAGAAGGGGACTAATATTGATCAAGCTTTTTTGTATAGTTTCCAAGGGCTTGAAATAACTTTAGAAGTATTTATTCATTAAATAATTTGATATTTTACAATTTAAGGATTTTTTTTAACGTATTTCTTCGGAACAGGTTATTTCAATATGTATTTAAAAGAGAAATGAATAAAGGAAAAAAAAATGTTTAAAAAATTATATTTAGATTTTGATATACATTCTGTATAATTTTAAAATTCAAGTAGTTACTAAACCATCGAAAATTCTTGAACTTTAGCATAACTTGGGGGATGAAGTGCTCTATATATAGTTTTTACTGCCCACACTGGAAACACTGATAATAATATGATTAGACATAATCCAATATAAAATTTAGGACTCATCATATATTTCAAATCAAAATATTCGCCCAGAAATGGGACAGATACAACATAGAATAAAAGGGTAGCAACCTCTGTAGTAACCATTATTTTATTCCAAGTATAAATTTCAAGAGCTACCATAATAAGTTCATTAAAAACTAATGCTGTGAAGCTAATTGCAACCATTCTGGTAAAATCTTCTGGAAATACACTAGTAAAAGACTGCGCTAACCCTTGAATTATACAACCTTGGTATAATGATAATGCACACCAGACAAAAAACGTTTTATAAGATAAACTTTTACCTTCCGTAAGATCTTTGTATAATTCGGGGTAGGTTTTCGTTAAAGATTCATCTATATCACGATCTAGTGTAAGTGAAAAAACAGGAGCCATTGTATAACATGTTGCATATCCAACCATTAACCAACCTTGGTATAAAGCTATAGGTTCAAATTTGGAGCATATTGAAAATACGGCCTGACAAATAGCGATTACAAGGCCTCTGTGCATGACAAATTGAGCTAACTTGGCGGATCTTTTATAGGAGTTTCTACCATGCCATAAAAGCAATTCAGTTAAATAACAAAATTGTGTAATAGAAAAGTCAGCAGCTAGTGAAGCCTGTTTACCTTCCTTACCTACAATACCAACACCTACATCAGCACTTTGGATCATACTAACATCATTACCACCATCACCAATACAACATACTCTTCTTCCTGTGACTTTACGAATATTTAGTGCGATATCGGCCTTTTGCTGCGGAGTACAACGGCATGCAATCACCGTAGGTAATTTTAGGGTGATATTGAAAAATACTTCTTTATGATATGTTAAGTAGGTTCTTAATGATTCACCATCAATTAAAAGGCATGCGTTTGTGTTTACTTTTAAATATTCCAATTGGTTTAAAGCACCCTCAGGTTTATTTAATTTAGTTATGGTATGAACATATTGGCCTCTTGAGATTAACTTCGCACTAATCGAAACACAACGAGCTGTCTCAACTTTATCACCGGTAAGCATCCAAATTTTAATACCAGCATTACGTAATAATTCTATAGAAGATTTAACATCCCTTTGTAATTTATCCTCAACACCAGTTAAACCTTGTAGCTCTAGATCATGTTCCAAAAATTTCCCAATAATGGCACTCATTTGTTGATCACGATTTAACATTGACAAAGAGGCATCGTTATATTCCTTTTGGAATTGTTCCAAGACCTTTTTAGATAATTTTTTACGGCCAATAACCAATGTTCTTAAACCTTCACGAGCCATATTTGCCGTTTCTTCTTCCAACCAATCGTTACTTTCTACAATCTTCGACATAACAGTATCAGCTCCCTTTTGTAAGAACCAATATTCATCGCGTTGTTTATCATATACAATGATCCCCATACGTTTAGTATCCGAGTTAAATGGGAAAACTTGAACAATATCATAGTGTAAAGTAGTTCCACTACCATCGTGAAGTAAGGTAATTGAATGACGGTCTCTTTTGAATAATGAAAGACCTACAGATTCAGTATATTTGACAATAGCGATCTCGTCTGGAGAAGCTGCTTGATATGTTAACTCTCCATCTTCAAACGTTGGGGTAACATTGTGACACAGAGCTAAGGTGGTGATCATATCACGTACCCTTGTGCTGATATCTCTTCTCGAACTGGTAATGTTGCCTCCATTTACTGACTTATTAGTTAATGAGTTAACATATCCTGTTACAATATCATCAGTTTCATGTGTATATGAGACTACCCCCAAATGAATTTTTTTCAACTGCATGTCATTTTGTGTTAAAGTACCTGTCTTATCACTTAATAAATATTCTATACGGCCTAAATCTTCAGGGATAGTACTAGTTCTAACAATTGTTTTAGGAATTGTATCGTCGTGCTCAATTTGATGAGCATACACAGATTTGGCTAAATCTAAATTTACTCTTAAAGACACAGGGATGATAGTAGAGAATAAAATCAAATACCTCATAATATCAATATACCAATCCGAATTTTGAAATCCAGCAAATACTACTAAGACGATTGATAGGATAAACACTGAAGCACATAAAATTTTGGAGATATTGTTAATCTCTAACTCCAAAAGCCCAGTCTTAACTGTAGCAGTTGTAGTATTCATAGCCTGTCTTGTTTCTTTCCCTGTATATACAACACATCCAATACAAAACCCCGTGGATGCTATAATCGTATTAGCCCACAAAGTGTTTTCAATTGATAAAGGATTGGAACTGGATTCTTTGTATGAGACTTTCCCCAAGAAATTATGTATAGATTTTTCAGGTGCAGATGCAGTGATGTTAATTTTATTTAACAGATCCTCAGTCTTCAAATTTTGGGTTATTGGACAAGCGATTCTTAATTTCCAATCTGTCTCACCATCCAATTGATCTGTCTTAATGAAACATTCCCCAGAATTTTCACTTGACTGCAATAAAACCATATCAGCTGGAACTCGAGAACCCTTTTGTAATTTAACTAAATCGCCTACTTTCAAATCCTTGCTTGGAACTAACCTAGATTGATTTAAAACTTCATATAATTCATTGTTAGATTCTTTATCTCTTTTCCTACGTTGAATATCATCTAATGCCTCCTTACTCATAGTCACAGTCAAAACGAAGACTAAAGGAACGACATAAGAGGAAAGATAGCCAATTCGTAATGCGGGTATAGCTTGAGATAATGCGACTATTAAGAAATATAGATTATAAAAGAATTTGAACTGTTCATACAGTAAAGTCGGTATAAATGTTATCGCATTATATTTAGCATTGGATACCTCATTTGTTGGATATTTATTTTTGTCATATACTGGGGTTGTTCCTGGGTGTATTTGCCTTTCTATATGATCCACACTCAAAGTCACGGAAGAATTGTTTGAATGTAATCTCCAGCCAGAAGTTGAAGTATTCTGTTTTATGTAATCGAAAAAATTTTGAATAAAATTGGTCAACGAAGAATTATATCTTTGGTTTACAGGATAATTATAACTCGAAGGACCTTCATCATCACTTACATCAGACATCAATGCACTTCTATCATTTATGATGTTTATTGGGTTTCCTTCAGGTCTATCGTTTAAGCTTCTCATTTCAATACTTTCGCGGTTAGTAGTAATAAGATCGTCAGTTAGACCGTTTCTACTTTGTAAGTCTCTATTTGAATTTATTTCTAAATTATCTAGCGCTTCGTCAAAGTCGTTGTCGAAATGTAAATCGAATGAATCAACACTTTTTCTATTTTTTCTGTCTAATGAAATACTGTTGTTTGGATTGTTTTGAAAATAATAATCAGATCTATTGCTTTCTTCTGGAAATGAAATTCTAGACGACATTGGGTTTAAAACTATTGTAATATAATCGTTGTATAATTTATAGTAGACATAGAAATTGGAAAACAACAGTATATTGAGCTTGAGTCAAAATTACAATAAAAGAGAAAGAAGAAGAAAGGTGTAGTTATCAAAAACCTTTTTTAAGTAGTTAATGTTTAATCTTTAAAAAATCAATAGAAAAGAAAAGAAAAAGAAGTAAATTAACAAATGTATGGTTAATGACTAATATATACAGTATATGGAAAATATTGAGTAGTATTAGCAAGTTGAGGTTGGTCTTGAAACACAAGATGTTTGCTAAGTGTTCATATTATTTTTGTCGAATTAACCACTTGGTAAGTAAATAGAAAAAAAAAATGAAGTGGAAAAAATGGAACAGAAAAAAAAAAGCCTACCAAAATATTTTAAAATTTTACAGGAAAATAGACATATATCACCACTAATAACTAGCATATCTATTCATAGACGTACGTTGAACAAGAGGGGGAGAAAGGAATGGTTGAAGGTAAGATTGAAGAAATAATACTTGGTTGTTCTCTTTTACATAACCAATTTGGATTAATTTTGATTTTCTTTTAGATGCAAGAATAGTAAAAGGAATCAGAAAATAAACAAGTATTATGATATGAAATGAAATGAAATGTCAAATATATTGAAAGTCTATAATTACATATAAATAAATAACATGTTATTTTTTGTTTCTGCGAGTAGATATGAGGTAAATACTCGATTGATAAAAAAATGTCTGCTAATAAAATTTGGTGGTTCCTCATAATAGTTTTCTTTTTTTTTTTTTTATTTTGGTATTATCCCTCTCCTTCTATATAATTTTTCTCTTTGGGCTTGATAGAAATGCATTATTTTATTAATTAAAGAATGAAAGGGATGATTGCGTATTTTGGTACGATATTTTCTGTGAATTTGTCTTGGTAGTATTTCCTAGTTTCTACAGCAGATATACTTAAACTAGTAATAACCCAGACTAATGGGAAAATAAATTCGTAATTGTATGCTATAAAGGATACATATATACCAATTTCACAAAGATAATGAGGACAACAAACGTATTGGAAGAGTCTATCTTGAGGTAAAGAATATTTCTTTAATCCTGCTAAAATTTGATGGCTCTTAAATTGTTCTATTGATGAATATAAAAAGATAGAAAACGATATCATATTTATACTAGGATCAATGTCTCCAGAAGCCAATTTGATATTTAAGATAATATGTAACACTGAATAAAACCATAATCCAACAACATAATGTGACCAATTCATTCTAGATCCTGTATATTTGGAGATGAAAAGGGTTTCGTATAATCTTCTGGAAGAATGAAATAATAAAATCCAAGCGAGAAGGTATTGATGATATTTCCATACAGTTACGGTTGAAAGAATAAGAGACAAAATATAAAAATGACTAAAATATGCCTTTGGTACTGTAAAATGTATAATATTATCTATCAAAGGATACTTAGTATTCTTTGAATGATATTTTAAAGTCTTTCCATATTCTAAAAAATCTGGAATATATATTTTGGCGATATATAATGATGCTAATCCCACAATAAACGACAAACGATATAATGCTATAATATAGTCAATGAAATTATCTAACATTTAAAACTGGTTAATGATATTTATCGCCTTGTCTTCTTTTATACCTGTCATGCAATAATTACGGTTAACAAAGAAGTAAAGAGCACTGAATTCTTTTATTATTATTGTTTGTTCATTCTTTTCTAACTCGAACTTTTTAAACCAGAGATATTTACTGCTTTTTTCGTAGAGTGTCTGTTTATTTTTCTTCTTCTTCCTTTTTTTTTTTCATTTTTATTTTTAAACATCCCTCAGTGAGTGTAATTTAATAATAAGAAACATGAATATTCAAAAAAGAGGAGAGAAGAATATCTTGCTCAATAATATAAAAAAGTTTCAGGACAAGCTCCTAGTCAAAGGAGATGAAATTTCACTCTTGTTCATTAATATATGTGATGTGCAATGAAAAAAGATGTTATTATTTTTCTTGTGTGTATGAATATTGTTACATGTATATATATATTTATATATTCGTTTATTCTCTATGATGATGAATATTGGTATTATGACTTTCGCTAGAATTATCCAAATCGATATTGTTTACTTTTGCTTTATTGTTTGTATTCCAGAATGTATATAATAGATCAGCATACCTTTGTAATTCATCAATGGGGATAGATAATTTAAAATCGCATAGAAGCAAAAATTGTATCTCTAATTTATTCATTTCTTGTAATGGGATCCCACCTACGCGTGCATACCTTGAATTACTGTAAAAGAAATCACTGAAAAATTTTGTACTTACAGTGACTGCAGATATTAACAATCTATGAATATTATAGGAATTCATAACAAAAATTTGTTTGCTACTCGATTGATTGATACCGTTGTTATCATCATTATTGTTATTGTTACATTTCTTAGAGATGCGATCAAAATATACTAATATTGATAAAAAGATATCATTGGTTGTGGGGCAATATTTTTGTATTCGAAGAAGATATTGTTCAATAGAAATTTGTGGAATATGTTTACCAGCAAAACAAGACACTGAGTAATTCAGACCTTCTTCTTCTTCTTCAAATGTAATAGCTTTACTAGTATTAGTAGTGCTGGTGGTAATTGTAGTATTGTTATATAAATCAACGGAGTTATTCGATCTAGACATGTTTAATTCATCGTTGGACTTAACAATTTTTTCTAATAATGCAGTCAACATCTGTAATAGTTTTTCTGTTGGGAATTCGGCAATATTTAACAACGGTTTTTGTTCCACAGGCCTCATCTTCTCGGTATAATTATTTATGCTTAACTCGTTGTTAAACTGTGGAGTTGTTAAGGTAGGAGTAACATTAAGTATATTTTCTTTTTTAGAACCATCAACGATGGTGTTACCATGATGAGGCGTACTATGTTGTTGTAACCTTTCTGTATTTTTTGGTTCATAAAAATTTTGATGGGTCTTAAAATACTGAGCTGGCATATTTGTAATACAGGTATTGAAACCTTCAATGTATTGAGTTGTTTTACTAGGCACATTTTCTTCATGATATGATCCGATAGTATGACCTTCACCTACAACATTGTTATTAATAACGATATTTTCAGTTGGTAAAGAGCCAGAGAATAAACTTTCACTTAGACGATTTATAATATTTGTGCCATATAAGACATTATTAATTGATTCGGACTCAAAAGAATTTGGGATAGAATTATTTTGGAAAGAGGAAGAAATCGAATTTCCTAGAATTTTGCCCTGATTTATACTAATTGGTTGCGACGACGTATTGTCATTAGTGAAACTAGATCCTAATGTTGGGAATGAATTATTAAAGTCATTTGGTATCTGATCTTGTTGTGTATTTCGCTTATAAGTAGATCCGTGAGCAGAGTGATATAAACTTATGTTTCCTTGATTTGGATAACTGTTATGGGTATTAATATGTATAGAGTTATTAGATGCAATATCGTAAATGCCTGTGCCATTAACGTATACATTTTTGTTGTTATTGTAATATAGGTTATTTGGTATTTGGATAGAGACAGGTTCAATTTTCGAATTATATTCAGTTGATGACATATATATATGTGTGTGTGTGTATATGTGTGTGTCTATAAATTAAAAAAGCAAAAAAAAAAATAAAAAACAAGATCCTAGTTAGAGATGAAAAATATTTGGTAGTAGCAATATTATATTATATTCTAATAAGATTATAATATTATCTATATGTTTTAAAATCAAAAATAAAGGTGTAGTTTATATCTTTTCTTAGTTAATTCTTCAAATATGTTATGTTCCTCCTCCACTTTCAGAAAAGTTTTCGTTTTTACCTACTTGTGCAGTATAAACTTTGAGATAATGTTACTGGAGGTGAATATAAATCATATTATATATATATATGTATTTATTTATTTATTTATTTATTTATTTATTTATCTGTTGTTGTTCTGTTGTCTACCGACACTTTAAAAGGAGAGAAAAAAGAAAAGAAAGAAGTGTGGAAAAACATGTTTGTATTTACATCAAAAAAAAAAAATGTTACAATATCTTTCAAAGTACAAAGACTGTAAGACAAAAGGCAATCTCTGTGTCTGTGTGTGTGTGTCATTTTTTTTTTTGTTATATAATATTCTCTAATTGATCACAACAGTATACACAAAGGTTTGAAGGATACGTGAATGATGATAGTATGTAAATAGAGAAGAGGGTTCCCTACTTTTTTCCTTTTTTTTTTATTTGTTTGGTTAAATGAAGTTTAAGTAATTGTTACAACATTTGTAAATCATTGATTTAATTTCTTGACAAAAATTGTAATCGATAAGGTTGAATAAGTAGTATGTAATGTATTAGATATATATATATATATATATGAGAGAGAGAGGGTGGAAAAGAGAAGAAGACATGTACAAAAGCTTCATTTGTCGACTAGATGTACTTTTATTTCTTTTAAGAAAACGAAAAAATATATATATACATTCTAAAGGGAAGTTTGCTAAAGAACTTCAAGAACTGGCTCATGAAATGTTCTAACTAAGTAAGTTTTTTTTCAACTCTTATATATTCTCCAAATGATAATAATAGTAAAAAAAAAACAGTACTTCTTGGCAGCGGAAGTCTTTTGGAAATCACTATAAAATATATTTACGGAGTTATATATCCACCATAGTCATATTGGTAATTTATTTTTTTTAGAAAAACAAACAAACAAAAAAAAAAAACTGGGGATTTGAAATTTTCTCGAGCAATGAATAATCAAATCAAGTTTATTTGAAAAAAAAAAAAAAAAAAAAAACATAAACCATGAACGATATATAAATGACAATAATTTGATTTTCCATCATTGCAAGTTGTACTTCTTAAGAGTCTGTTACTTGTCTTTATAGAAATGTTTGTTTTATTATAGTTTTTTGCTCCTTTGTTTCACATTATTACAAACACACCACACCTTTTTAAGGAATTGAATAAAAAAAGTCCAATTTAATTGAAATGTTTAGAAACACTTTATTGAGACCATCCATCTTTAGAGCATTAAACACTTTGACTCCAGTAGCCACTAAGTATGCGCCACCTGCTGCTGCTTCCTATTCTCAAGCCATGAAAGTTAACAATTTAATATTTGTCTCTGGGCAAATCCCATATACTCCAGATAACAAACCAGTAGAAGGTACCATTACTAAAAAGGCAGATCAAGTCTTCCAGAACATTAAAAATATTCTAGAAGCTAGTAATTCTTCATTAGATAAGGTCGTTAAGGTCAATGTCTTTTTAGCCGACATTAATTACTTTAAAGAATTTAATGGTCTTTATGCTAAATATTTCAATTCTCATAAACCTGCTAGATCTTGTGTTGCCGTTAAAGCCTTGCCATTAAACGTTGATCTGGAAGTTGAGGTTATTGCTGCTGAAAAGGATTGATGATTATTATATATATATAATTGGAATTATTCTTTTATTTATTTATTTATTTATTTATTATTGTTTTTCTTTTAAATATATTTACATATATAACATGTTTAAAAATTTTAGTATATATTGATAGATTGTTTTTATTGTGTGAAATAAAAGAGAATAAAAAACAATAAGCAAAAAAAAAAAAAATTCTTTTTATGGTTCATATAATTATAATTCTAGTAATAATTTCCAGCTTCTACGCCATCTAGAGCAAGTTTCAAGACGATAACGTTAGACTTAGATAGGTCTTCTTCGAAACAAAGTCCAGTTCTACCATTTAACTATATATATCTGGGTGTGGTGGTCAACCGTTTTTGTGATGTCGTCGCGAGCGATAGTGAAATAGATACATTGGGATCCTTTGTTGTAGTATCATTTGGAAGCCAACGACCCATCTTTCTTCTCCCTCCCCCTCTTCAATAATCAATATTTGAGAAACTATCAATAAGGTTAGAATAGACAGGTGTTGTATAAAACCAGAGGAATATATGAGAGGGATTTCAATTCGTTTGGTTTATTCTCTTCTTTGTTTTGTGTTGTTTTGTTTTTTGTTTTTTGGAGTGGTTTTGTGTGTGATGTATGGGTGTTTTGATTCCTACGGGCTTCCTGTAAAAAAAAAAAAAAAAAAAGAAAAGAAGAAGAGAATTCGGAGTAAATCAAAGAAAAATTTCAGTGACGTAATTTCTCTGCAAAAGATAATAATGCGTCAAAAAATGGGAAAGGTGGAAGGGACGTTAAATAAAGGAATATTCTCTATTTATTTATTTATTTATTTATTTATTTATTTATTTATTTATTTATTTATTTATTTATTTATTTACAAGATATACACTTTGTTGTTGTTGTTGTCGTATCTCTTTACTTGGTCCCTTTCTCTCACCCTTCCTTCTTTTACATTCTTAAGGAGAGGGAAGTGAAGTGTTTAAAGATTTAAAGATTGTTTCTGTGGTTTTTTAAACATTTTCTATTTGTTATTTATTAGTTGTTTGTTTATAAGAGACTTAAGTTTGTGTTTTCTTTTTTGTGTTTTTTTTGTTTTTGGTCTTTCTTTTCTTTTCTGTTGGTATTGCTTAGAGATTAATTAAATATTCATAAACTTGTACATATAATATATGGGTAGTAGTGATGGCGTCACAGAATAACCACATATTAAAGCAAAAGAAAAATTTTTCTTCACAGAATAAAAATAAAAATAAAAATAGAAATAAAAGGAGTAAGCAAAACAAGTCTCCCATTCAAGAGTATCCTTCTAATAATGAAATAAGAACAGATCATGAAGATAACTCCCTGTTTAAAGATGGAAAGGAGAATGAAGAGATTCAAGGTGAAATTATATCCTCAACAAACCCCATTTCTACTGTTAAAAGTGGTTATAATAGAAAAAATTATTCTCTATTTACTTCTAAATATAATTATAACTCCTCTTTTTCAAAACTACCCGTATCTATATTCAAACATAAAAGACAACAACCTTTATATAATAATAACAACAATTTTATTCTAATTCAAATAGATAATTTGCCTCCTAATAAAAGTTGGAAACAAATTAAATATCTAATCGGTGGTATTATCCACCACTCCAACGTCCTTCAGGTTAAACTGTTGCCTCCAATGTCCTCTTTAGTACCTCCATTTATTGTACAACAAAGCTGTTTAGTCACTTTAACTAACACATTAAATGAAGAATTGGTCAATGATTTGATTTCAACTTTGAATTCATACACTTGGGATAATTATGATCTGTATTCATATATTATTCCTTCCTCTTCTTCGCTTGCCCCTGTCCCTTTTCCTCCTATCCCCTTTAATCCATCTTCTTATTCGGTTGCTATGTCTCCTTCTTCCTCTTTCTCCTCTTCTTCTTCCTCCCCTTCTTCTTCTTCTCCTCCTTTTACTACTCATGATCCATACTCTACTGCAAACATTCCATTCGACTTTATTAGTTATCAAAATTTCTTACAACAACAACAACATAATAATAATAATAATACTAGCAATATTAATATTCAACCTGAAATGAAACAAAAAAAAGAACAAGTAAATTATGTGAAAGATTCTTCTTCTTCTAGATCTTCTTCTTCTTTGCCTTTCAGGGGTCTTCCCTTTATATATCCAATGTTCCCTCCAACAACGTACTTCCCTCAAAAACAGTACCGTGAACCACAACAACAGGAACTTTTAAAACACTCTGCTACTAGCTTATCAAAAAAAAATATTGTTGATACTTCATTCTCTCCAGCTTTTCTTCCTGGTTCACCAAAGAATAACAATAATAACAAAATTAGCATGCCTAGTAAACCAAAAAAGAAGAATCATGGATTCGTTTTTGAAAACAAAGAGAAGCAAGAGGCGAAACCGTTTCCCTCTTTTGTTCCAACAGTGGCTACTTCTCCGCTCCCATCAGAACTATCTTTAAATCAACAACCTGGAATGATGCTGTTACCCCAGCCAACTTCAATGCCTCCTATTTTCCCAACCTCAAACCTCTTGCCTCCTTTTTCCTTTCCTTTACCTCCATTACCATCGCAATCTACCTCTAAATCGTTCTCTATGAGACAGACTCCCCATGGAAAAAAGAGTGGGTCTAATTACAACACAAATACGTCTCCCCCACCTCTACAACCTGTTTTCACCACACAAGTATATAACAAGAACTTACCATCAAACCCGAATACTACTATTATTACTGCTACTTCCTCGTCTTCAACAAATGGATCTCCGAAGGGGTTGGTACCAAAATTTAAAAAACAGTATTCATATTCTTCACCACCACCACCACCACAATATATAAACCCTTACGACACGAACAATGACGCAAGCAGTAAAAATGGTTTCGGTGAAATGGCTCCATTTTATTTCCCAGAACAATTCAAAGATATGATGGGACTGACAACAAACATGAGGTTCATTTATCCCCCTTTGTCAAGTCATAAAAGGAATGCAAACCCTTTCAAGCAGCCGAAAAAACTGAAGAGTATATTCAATGAACGGAATTTTAGAAAACAGATGACAGAGAGAAGTATGTGGCAGTTGAAATTGGAAAATTTCCCACCGTATCTTTTGCCAGAGACTGAAACGCCAATCAAAAATGACACGCTGAACCAAGAAGAAAATATCAAGGTGGATATTGTGACTACTACGATTGGAAGGTACGGCAAATTGAGGTGGACTGTATTAAAGGATTTCATTAAGTTGGCATGTCCTAAATTACTGGATTTAAGAGGTCAATACAATGAGTCTATAGGTGATACTACTAGAGAGTTTTATGTGGGTGTTTATGAAGCAGAGGAAATAAATTTAATAGTTGAGATTAAACCTGAAGATAATATGGGACAGAGCGATATAGGGGAAAGTAAGAAACTTGTTCAAATGGAAGCTATTTTATATAATGCCATTATTGGTTTTCATAATAAAGAATATTTCGACATCTGTCTCAAAAATTTACAAAATAAAGAATATTCGTTAGGTTATAAATTACACGTTACTGAATTGCCTCCTTATAATGAAAAGGAGGAAAAGGAGAAAAGAGTGGATGAAGATGAGGATGAGGATAAGGTTTATGAGGAGGTTACTAACAACAATACAAATGAAGATATAGAAGGAGAAAATATAATACGGGACCTTAATGATTTAAATATAAATTAATAGCAGAAATAGCAAAATTCTCTTTAAAACAGAAAAAAAAAAATATATATATATATATATATATAATTATATATTCTTTACAATAAATGAATAACTTTAGATATATGTAAAAAAAGTAAAAAATCATAAACGAAATTTTTTTAATTTATTAATTTATTTTACAAAAAACAAGTAGTTGATGGTACAGCAACAAAGGATATTTAATATAATTGCATTTTTAATAATTGATAATTTTTATGTTTTGTTTTAAACTTTGGCTGTATCTTCATTTGTTGAATCCACAAAAAAAATTTTATTTTGTGAAAATTTACCAAAAAAAGTAAACTCTCAAAATAAACAAACAGTAAGGGTTTAATACAAATAGTGTATAATCACTTCAATAAAGAAAAAGAACAAAAAAAAAAAAAACATACATATCTGTATATATAGCCATATTTTTGTTTATAAATATTCATGTTTATCCATCTATTATCATTATATACCATAAATTGCTCACATCCAGATATAAATCTTATTTCAATTCAAGACATAACATTGTAATATTTAAATCATTAAATAAATTAGCTAACTTTATATCATTTCTAACAATTTGGTCATTATAATAAATATCCAAATTCAGATCTTTTTTGATTTGAAACAATTGTTTACAGTTAGTAATAATTTCCCCTATTGTTGGTGTTGCATTACTCAATAATGGGAAATTAAAATCTTGAACTTTTGTCTGGTATTTAATTTGGACCTTTTTATATACTTCCTTATTTGCAATCTGTGGATTTATTGACAATGACGATACAATAATATCTTTGTTTTTTGCGAGATGTGACTCCAACTCAGAATCAACCACAGAAGAATCCATTGTAGAATGTTTACCACTGAATGTATTACTATTTTTATTATTATTATTGTCATTATTTTTTGTATTTATAGAACCATGTTTAGATAAACTTGGATATTTAATTGAGACCAAATGGTACATAATCTCACTAATATCGTATAAGATTGGATCAAATCCGAAATCTTTAATCAGGGAACCCAAAGTGATATTCAATAACGGTACCAACGTTTCATAATCATTCAAGGATAATTCCATAGTAGTAAACGATTGAAATAACTGTACCGATAATTGTGATAAAAATTTAGGTTTATTTATTTGTTCCAATACGAAGTCCATAAGATGTAAACTTGAATTAGAGTAAAATCTTTCAAAGACGTATCTACTGGATAAGATCAAGGCGTTGTGGCCTAGTTTAAGTAAATTCTGGTATTGTTCGATGACATTTATCGTATCATTGATCTTAGACAACTGGTAACAAGTCCTCGATTTTTGTATATTATATATTATTTTCTCTTTTAAGAAAAAGGGAATCGAAGGGCAGTCTCCCAAATTTTTATTGATTGAATAATCTTGCCGATTGTTGTTGTTAGCTTGTGAGAATAGTAAGGGATCTTTATTTATAAACATACTTAGATCAGGTAACCCTGAATTTGACATATTAGAATGTGAGTAACTAGACATTTGGTTCTTTAAAGGTATCACATTATCTATAATATCTTTGATAACTAGAGAAAGAAGGTTAGTATCTGATGGAATATTATCTTTTACAATAGAAGAGAGATCTTTACTCTTAATTAATTTATTATTTTGTGATCTAGTTAGATTTCTTCTAATGGATTGTATAGCCAGAATAACCAATTTTTCAAAATAATGATTAGTGTCAACCGGATAACGGAACTCAATCCTAAGACAATCGGCTATCTGTTTGACTTTTGTTTTATTTTCAGGTATTGTCAAATTGATATGAACCATATCGACCGACCTAAAATAAGATTTAATTAGATCATTTCTAATTTTGCAAAAATACTTCCATTTCATCCCATCGTCAAATTTCAGTTTATTTCTAATTAACGAAGTAGTTCCTGAGGAATTTTTCGAATTAGGCAAGTTATATTTAGTGATCGTAAACCGATTATCTGTTTGCTCATTCATATTGAATCGAACATAATGATATGTATGTGTATGATGAATACGTTAAATAAATAATTCAAGCTCCCTCCTACTTCCTTTTTTTTTTTTTTTCTTTCTTTCTTTTAAATTGTATTGTTCTGTACAGATTATGATATATCAAACTTGTTATTTAGTAATTGCGCTATAGTAAAGAAAAAGAAAGTGATAAGACTATATAAGAACAAGGAAGTACACTCTTGTAACGTTAGATTTCACTTTAGTCTTTAACAACCTCCATAACAAGTTTGCTTTATACATAAAGGTTAAATAATTGAATTAAATAAAATATCTTAATGTAATCATCATTTGAAACGGAAAAAAAAGATGCCCGGAGCGTACGAATGGACAAGTCATGTGACTTTTTACAATTTGCAATCCAATTTTCACATGGTAAAATAAAACACAGCCATAATAAAATATGTTAACAAAACAAACTTACAAACATGCAAACACCTTAGGAGCATTGAATGATCCAAGGATGCACATATATACATATATATAAACAGAGAATCAAAACTTGTATTCGTATACTCTTTTCCACTCTCTTTGTTATCTTAATATTACTTGCAATCATTCTTCTGAATTATTTGACTTCCCTACTCCCCCATTATATTGATGTTACACTTAAATATTACTTATATATACCAATATTCTTAACGACGAATCTAAAGAAGCCAAATTTGTTCAAATTACTTGGTTTTATAAAGATCGAACTGAGATCAGAAATAAATATTAAAAATATTCGTTAAGAGTGAAACCCCATATAATAATAGATGGTGATTCAGTGGATATAGATGATACACATTTCTATCAGTTACATTCTCTATATAATTTCACTATACATATCACTACACGTATGCAGTATCCCCCCTGTATATAATTCTTATGATGATAATGCTATTAAATATAACTGATTGTCAAATACAAATAATTGTGTGGATGTATGGGTGTATGATTTTTTTTTTTATGTTTTTTTTTTTTGAAAAATTCAGGAAGAAAAAAAAAAAAAGATGAAAAGAAATTTGGATTGATATATAGAAGACATAAAGTTTAGAATATAGATGATTGATATACAAACCTTTATTGGTATTTATGTCGATAGTTCATTCTTAGGTTTGAACTGCACATATTCACGGACAATTCCTTAGTGTGTATACCCTATTATTATTATTTTGCATCATGGGTGATGACATTAAGAAGGAACAAGTAAATGTTAAGGAACAACCAGAAGAACAAACAAATGAAGATATAAAAAAACAAGATGAAATAAAAAATGTTGAAGGTAAAAATGATACTAAAGAAAATAAATCCAAGATTGAAAAAAGATCTGAAGATGAAGATGATAAAGAAGAAGAGGATAAAAGAGAAATTAAGAAAATGAAGACAGAAATTAAAGTTGAGGAAGAAAAGAAAGTCGAAGAAAATGAGAAAGAGAAAATTGAAAATAAACCAAAATTTGTATTTGGTGCTGCAACAAGTTTTGGTTCTGGTTTTAAAATTACCAAAAATATGACCAGTGATAACGACAAGAAAGATAATGAAATAATATCGTCAAATATAAAACCATTTGCGTTTGGATCAAAATTCTCATTTGGTAGTGGTTTCAATATTTTAAAAGAAAAAAAATTAGATGAAAATACTCCCGCAAAGTTAGATTTTACCTCCTCTAAAGATAAAAAAAATGATGAGGCTGATGAAAAATCTACAATTGAAAATAATCAACCTAATAAAAATATTAAATTGCATAAACAAGAAGTTAAATCTGGCGAAGAGACTGAAACTTGTCTTTTCCAAGCTAATATGAAATTGTATCAATTACATAATATTAAGGAAGGTTGGAAAGAAAGAGGTGTTGGGATATTGAAATTAAATAAAGATGATACTACTCAAAAGTCAAGAATTGTTATGAGATCTAGAGGTATTTTAAAAGTTATCTTAAATTTACCACTCATAAAAGGTTTCTCAATTAAGAAAGGGTTCCCAGGATCTCTACAAAGTGAAAAATTTATTAGAATTATTGCAATTGATGATAAAAATTTGCCTGTCACATATGCTTTAAAATGTGCCAATCCGGATTCAATTAATGAATTATACGATAAGATTGAAGAATTAATCCCAAAGGATTAAAGGAATATATATATAAAAAGACATATGAAGAATAAAAATCAAATATAATCTATGCAATACATACATATATACATGTACACATACATAGAAATATATATATGTATCAATTATCTTTAATAAATGCTATACTACATATTGTGGTGCTTTTCACATCACTAAATTCAAAAATTGGATAATCAATACTCTCCCAGACTTTTAAATTATTATTTTCAATGATTCTAACCAATTCTCGTCCAGTAAAATTACATGATATTATTAGAAATACCCCATTCGGTTTCAATAATTTTTTAAAAAATTTATTGTAAACATTGACAATAGATTGGTTGTCAACTCCAACTTTCAATCCACTCAATGCAATCGCATATAGTGTATCCTTATCAAGTACAATATCGAATTTACCAGGATTCCAATTTTTGTAAAATATATTTGCTTGTTCAAAAGTAATTGTCGTTGAACAATCTTTAGATTATACTATCTCTTTAGCAAAATTAACACTCTCTTCAGAGTAACAAAAACACCTAACATATTACCATTAAACCAATTCTCATTAAATTCGAATAGTAAATGTCCATTACCCGTACCTAAATCTATAATAGAGAAATCCTCATTTATTAAATGTTGATCCAAATTACCAGACAAGAAATCAATCATTTTAGATTCTGCATCATTGTCGTTAAACCAACATTCCCCTGGTATCATCAGGATTACATTTCAAATTTCTTCTCTCCATAGAATAAAAATCATCCCAATATTGTTTTGTACCCATTTTTGATTTATTCATTTTAGTCGTATCTTTCATGCTCTAAGTTGCTACATACGTCAATATAGGCATTATTTTTTTAATCTTCCTTCTCTCAATTTAACGTCGCACACATATATATTTAAGTAACGTTTTCGTCAAATGAAGTGTTGTTCGACTCTTCAAGTTACTCTTCAAATCAAATCAAATGCACAAAATATATATATATCTATATAGTCTGGATTTTCTCTTCTTTTCTTTAACTTTCCCAAGTTGATATAACCATTAAAAAAAAAGAGAGGTGTAAAATCGTTGTGGGATATGAAAATTTTATATTTTACAAGTATGTTTGAAGTGTACAAAGAAGAATTGAATGAAATTCATCTTAACCGACTTTTAACACAACCAGAACAGTAAAAAAACAAACCAATGTCTCAATTCAATTATTTACCCACAATACAAGACGCTAATGATCCACTACTACCACAACAATTAGAGATATTACGTCAGCAAGTGATTAACGAAGGCGGTGACAACGCTACAGTACAGTCAAAATTCAACTATGCATGGGGCTTAGTTAAATCAAATCAACTCAATAATGAAAGGTTAGGGATCAAGATTTTAACGGATATCTATAAGGAGTCGCCAAATAGGCGTAGAGAATGTCTATATTATTTAACTGTTGGATGTTACAAAATCAACGAGTTTGCTATGGCTAAACGGTATGTCGATACTTTATATGAGCATGAACCGAATAACAAACAAGTTCAAATATTGAAACAAATGGTAGAAGATAAGATTCAAAGAGAAACTTTGAAAGGGATAGTTATAGCAGCTGGAATTATCGCTGGTGTAGCTATTACAGTTGGTATAATTTCGAGAATAAGAAGAAAATAAAACAGAGAAACAAACCCTCTATTTTTAGCACATTTTTATTGGTATTTATACATTTCCTATTATCATCGAACAATTTATATTCCAATCACCCACCCACATATCCATCCTATGAAAGTATGCCTATAAACAATACACTTTTTCTGTGCACATATTTATTTATACATATTCTTCATATAAACGCAAATTTTTTAAAATCAAATTGTTACATAACTAAACAATATATATATATAATACTGATATATATACTTAACACTTTTTTTATTTATTTATTGAAATAATTGTCCGTTGGAACAAATTGTATTCTTCTGTTATCTCCGTAACTTCTTGCATCCCCATATTTAATTGAATCTTTATCATTTCCCACATTATTTTGAATATTATAACTACTAGCATTAGTATGTGAAATTAACGCATCATAGAAACGATAATTTGCAAAGGAGTTACTTATAAAAAAATCAAAACTTTGAAACAATATTGTTCTTCGTTCCTTCCTCTCTAAAAAATTATTTAGGATATCCATATTTCCAATTATTATAATTTTAACAGATTCACTTTGAAACATTTTTATAACTAATAGGTAAAAATTTCAGGTAATCATTTAAAAGTTGATAAAATTTCCTATTTCTTTATTAAATTTTTTAACTTTACCATTTGTACTCAATAATTTGTTATTAAGTGAACAGTTGATATCAATCTACTATTCTCAACTGATCACCATAATATTATAATAATTAACTCTCAGTATATTTTATAGATTTTTCAAATCAACCCTAAATATTCCCCCTTATCATTAATAAATATACTACCTGTACCTTTCAAGATATTAAGCTTGAACATGCCTGACAATTTATCAAAAAGGATCCTTTTTAAATGTTAATATCCATTATTCAGACCGTATGTCCCGTGACAACTGTGTTTCCTATCTAAACTTATATAAAAAATCGGATTCTTTTGTTTACATAAAAGAACGATCAATATAGAATCATAAAAATCATTCACCTACATAACTGAAGCAATATAATCTTTAGTTAATTGAATCTAATAAAATTTTGAAGATTAAAATAATTTAAATGATAAAATCTACTAGAATGAATCAATATGTTTCTTTGAAAGTGTTAAAAAAATTATCATCCATAGTTGCTGCACGTATAGTTAGCAGTGAGTTCTTTCGAACCATTATCAGAACATTTTTCTTGGCTTATATGATCAATGAGCTAAAGTTGAAGATTTATTTAGTAATTTCGATTATTTGGGATTATTCTTTTCTAATGATATTTTTTTTTTTAAACAGCATTATTTTCCAATAATAAAGAGTTTATTTGAAACAAACAATTGTTTACTCATCGAATTGAATCCAATCATTATAAAATTTTAAAACTACTATTACTAATTTTTAATAAAAAAAACCTCGTTTTACAACAAACGAAGAACAGAGTATAGACAAATACTTACGTACATACACATATGCCAATGTCCACCTATTATATATCGATCTATGATACAAAACAACACATCAGAACTTACCTTATGTATTCAATCACACATCTGTTTATCCTAAATATACAATCATTCATCTTTCATTTAATTCCTGGCAACTCTTTAGATGAAACGGGAGAAAAAACTAGCAGAAATGAGATAAAATAAATTGGTCAAAAGGTTAACTGATTAGAGAAATACAGTGTCATTAAATATAGTTAGTACAGTAAAATGTTAACCAATGTAATGCCACTATTAGCATCGATATATTACTGTAAATGACTTGATATTATTTCTTCTATTCTTTCTGGTTATTTTCATGTAATTCTTGTAAATACTTATCTAAATTAGATGTTTGTTTAATGTAACTCGCAGAACTTAATGAAAAGATTCTGTCATCATTATTCATAACTTGATTATAATCATGATGTGCATGATGTAAGGGCTTATTAAACCCATCAAACCCCTTAATGATATTACCTGGAATCAATAAGGGTTTTGACGACGTGTTAATAGTGGAAGTAGTAGAGGAAGAAAGTATACTAGGTGATATCATATATGTGGACGACGTAAAATATTCAGTCTCTTTATCGTAGATCTCTTGTTGTAATTTATCAAATTCATCTTCTAATATTCTTTTCTTTTGCAATTCTTGTTTTAATTCTTGTTTTAATTTCTTGTATTCTTCTAATTTATCATCCATTATAGATTATGTTGTTTCTCTTTCCCCCTTTATATATAATAAATTCTCTCACTTAAATTTGATTAATTTAAGTATTGTTAACAGCTATTCACTTCCATCCACATAAATACACCTATACTCTTTCTTCATTTTGTTGATTACTTTTATTTTTTTTTCTCTCTCTCTCTCTCTTCTATTCTTTTTTTTTTTTTCCCTCCTTCGAATACTAAATTTAAGTGAAATATTGATAAGAATATACACATACACACATACATACATATCTCTCTATACAAAGCAAAACTTATCCATTTATTACTTCACTTATTGAATCTATACCAAAAAAAAAAAAAAAAAAAAAAAGAATAATAACAATATTTTCTTGTTCCTCTCTATGACAAATTCACCTTCACCTAAATTCTAACTTTCTCTTTAAATAAAATTTCAAATCATTCTGCAATTGAACGTTTCTAATCAAACAGATCTCCATTAACAGTAAACCTATCAAATTCTTTCAATAAGCTTTTAAACAAATTTATTATTTCCCTCTTCCAAAGTGGTTCGGTATACGTTGCGATAATACTAACCAACAAATCATCATCACTGCCTTTGTTCCATCATAACATCAATATGAAAGTTCCGCCTCAGCTTTTGGATATGTGTCTTATCCAGAACCAGTTTTCAATGCTTTCATGTAAAGAACTGCGATAAGACATCTTCAATGGGGGAATTAAAAAAAAAAAGGTATATATATATATATTCAAATGTTTTCTCTTTCAATAGATTACATTCAAGGAAGAGAAGGAGGAGGAAAGAGATAGAGGATTTAAAAAGATGTGTATTAACTATGTGTACTATACAGACATGTACAAAGGCACTATAACTGAACACCTGACATATATATATACATACATGAAAGTACAAGATAGGGTAATTTATTACCTTTTTACCATCCACTGTTCTCGAGGCATGCTAATGGTATTTGCAGTTTAGTTAAATGAAGCAAGTTAGACTGAAGAGTGATGAAGCAGGGAAAAAAAAAAAAAAAAACAAAAGCATGATCGAAAATTTAATTAAAGTAAATGAAAGCAGAATAAATTGAAAGAATCAATCCTAATCGATTGAATTTATTCTAAAGGGACAAGTCAATCAATCCATATATATATATGTAAAATGCTAACAATATGAAAATTACAAGAGATTTTATTCAAAAGTGAAACATATATATAGAGTGATGGGTATGGTAACAAATAATCACCACACCATGTACAGATCAATCAATCGTACTAGAGAGTATCATTGGAATGAATAGATTGGATCGAAATAGTAGTGTACTACGATTAAAGTGAAATATTTGACTCCGATGAATTTAAAATATTCCAATGTGGTCTCACATCTTCACATCAGAGGTTATATAATATATATATATATATATATATATACATATATATACATACAAATATATATATGTATAATAATAAACACTACTATCATCAAAGACATCAACCATTTCAATTTGAAAGAAACAACAGGTTCGGGAAGTTCCGAAGACCTGCCTTGTTGTCGCTCTTTAAATAGCGTTCCTTTACAGTCACGGAACCGCAAACGTAATTTGAAGACAATAGGATCTTTTGCTTTCTCTATTGTTTGGCTTTATTCACACAATAGAAATGCTCGAGGAGTTGGTGGTCATGAGGAGGAAAACAAAACAAAACAAAGGTAAAATGTTCTTTTTTCTATTCCATTCTATTCTATTCTATGCAAAGTGTTGGTGAAGAACAAAACACTAGTTATTTATTTATTATTGCTTAGTAGAGGAAAGAAAGAAAAGACCTCTCTCTCCCTCTCTCTCTCTCTCAGTGAATGAACACGACACAATTACTCATTGACGTGTGAATAAAAAAATGAGTAATGCAGAGATTCAAGGAGTGAAAAGGAGAGGTCGTCCTTTGAATGACTTTGGTATCTTTAAACCATACTGGAAAGGAAAAAAGTGGAGTTATCCATTCATTAGCTTACTTATACCATTTTCTGTTACTGTAAAAAGAAACAAAAAAAAAAACTGTATATGTAAATGTATGACTAATACTTGCAATATTCATTTTCTATATAAGGAACACTAAATATATATATATATATTTATTTTTAATACTTTCTTTACTCTATTTCCTTAACATCTATTACTATTATATTTCATTACTTATGTTGTAACAGACTACACCCATAAACCAAACCAAACCAAAACAAATACTTACACAAACAATTTAATAAATAATGGCTTTCTTACAATTAGCTACTGAAACTTCTCAACCATTCATCATCGAAGGTGTTTCTCCAATTACTCCAGCTAGCTCAAGAAAAAACTCTTTACGCGAATGTACTAGTACTGCTACTGCAACCACTACAGCTGCTACAGCTGCCACTACTCAATCCTTTGGTTCAAACACAGAAACTTGTCAAAGGCGCAATTCTTTAACTTTACTATGATTTTAAGATGGATTAAAAAAAAAAAGAAAGAACAATGATAATATAATAAAAAGGAGCTTATTCAAATACAAAATAACATAAAATAATAATAATAAAAAAACTGCCTCTTATTTATTTATTTATTTGTTTGTTTGTTTCTTTCTTTGTCCACTTCCCCATTGCATTCTACTTGATAAATTACTTACCATTCATATACCATTAGTCTTATTCCACCTTCTTTTGCCCTCTATCCAATTCAGTTATATTGTAGGATACCATACTTTATATATATATATATATACATTATTATTATTATTATTTATACAGATAAGTTTATATATTCCAATTTCAATAAAGAAAATAAAATATGTTTTAATTCATTTTTAAATTAATCTTTCTTTTATAATTATTAATACATCATACGTTGGTGTTATAACCAACTATATCATTGGAGTGTCTACCTCTTACAACATCTGTCTGTCTGTCTCTATCTATCTATCTATCTGTATTTCTTTAAATCTGGTATGATGGTATCATTTTTTTTCCTTTTATGTAACACTACGAATTACCTGAAAGGGAAAAATTGGTCTCATTTCAAATCGAACCTCATTAAGAAATTGAAATTAACATATATATATATATATATATATACCTTATTGATGATATTAACAAAGTTCAAAAACATCATTTAATATTATCTTATCTAGTCATTTACTTACAGAAAGAGGAAAGAAAGGAAAGGAGGCAAAAGTTAGAATCCTTTTTTATTTTTTTTTTCTTCTTCTTCCTTTTAATTCTTCTAGAAGTCTTCATATCCTGAATATTATTATGTCTTCTCAACAACAACTACAACTACAACTAAAGATCAAATATTTGAAATTGAAAAGAATCAATGAATTGAACAATAACTTAAGAAAGGAACTCAGTCGTGAAAGAATCACCGCTTCAAATGCTTGTCTTAGTTTAATCAACTATATTCAAACAACAAGAGATTACACTTTGCCTGAAATATGGGGGTACCCACCACCAAATTCAAACCATTTTATAATACACAATAATAATAGATATAGTTCTAATAGACAGGAATATTATAATGAAACATCCAATGGATGTTGTACAATCATGTAGCAATATATATATATATATATATATATATATAATTATAATTTCATGCATGTTTTCAAAAAAATAGTATTTATTCATTGTCGTTATAAAGCATTATTTCCCCTCACATCCACAGTCATAATCTTCTAAAATCGTAGAACAATCATATATGTCTTTCTTTAAATATTCATTGACAATATTATGTATGTGACACCCCCACATAGCCGCATTGGTTCTACTTGACGTTTGAACAGGATATTTTTCAATTATCCGTTGGAAATGATACGAACATTCACCACAAGGATACAACTCTGCATATAATTGAACAAAATCTTTCAATTTCTTTCTTTCTTCTTCAGTTGGATTCTCTGGGAATCTAGCTAACAAAGTATGGAAATATTTCCATGATGCACGTCCCAATTCTTTCTTTGCATCTGGATCAGTCATACTTGGCATAATACTCTCCCAATTCTTCTCTGGGGTTCTCTCCTTATCTTCATCATTTTGCATTTTGTCCTCTTGCTTCTCATCATTATACCCCTTCAACATATTGCTTAGTTGTTGAACTGTAGACGATTCTTGACTAGGCCCCCTTATTATATTTTGAGATATGTAATGTAACTTAACATCTTTGCTAATAAGATAAACACCAATTAATAATGTAATCGTTAAGACTACACTCAGTAATCTTCTCTTGTTTCTTAACAACATTTTACAATAATCCCTATACCAAATAATAAAATATGTGACTATGTCGTATTATATATTTCAAAGATATTTATGTTTGTTTCTTTTTCCCCCCTACACTTTCTATCTCATAGACATACAATACTATTCTATTATAAACGTATATTTATACGTATTAGTCTGAATATATATTGGTCTTCTTGTATATATATATATTCCTGTGTTTATAAATGTATATACACTTGTCCCCCCTCCTTTGTGTCTTGCAGATTGCAATTTTAAATAAAATAAAAACAAACGAAAAATTCATTCTCGAAATGTATCTTTTTTTTTTCTTCCTCAAATTTAAAAAAATGTAAAATATATATGTTAATTATTGACCAAATAAACATGCTGCGTATTGCATATTACACTTACATACAGTTAAAAACTACAGATCTACAAATACACACACACACACGCTCATAAATAGATACCACACCTTAGTCTAGACAGTGGTATATTTAACTTCACAGAAGTATTTGATATACGTCGTAATACTAAGTTTTTTTTTTTTTTTGTTTTGTTGACTGGTGTTTAAACTCTCAAAGTCTTTAAAACTACATCATGACTATCCCAAATTATGAAGAAAGGTTAGATTTGTTTCGAAAGTCTAAAAAGATCAATCGAAAAAATTATAAATGGAGATATACAGTAATACCATCAGATTGGTTAGCACAAATGGGCTTTTATTTCGATCCAATCGAACAAGAAAACACCGGTTTGGTTCTAAAGGATGCAATCAATTGTATCTATTGTCATCGTCATACTTTCGATCTAAAACATTGTAGATCGAAATCTAAGGATAAACTAGAGACCATATCAAATGTTTTACGACAACATCTTAATGGAGATAATCTAAATTGTCCAATAAGTTATCTTAGATTGAAAATAATTAAAGATTTTAAATACAATCTAGGTACATCAAATTGGTCAAATGACCCAATCTTCAATGACCCATTTAATCTAGTAACAAGAAATCTGTTTAGGACAAGTTTCCTTGAATTGAATTCAAATCAAAATTGGAACAAGAATGAAATTAACGATGTGATTAACGCTGGCTTGATCCATTTCGATCTATCCTTTGACGCGTTCAATAAAAATGAATATCTACTAGATGTTTCATCGTCACAGTCCGCATCTTCCACACCATATGATATTGTATTCTGCATATATTGTAAAAATATTATCAGGTTAAATTTTAATGATACTTTAAAACCAATAGAGAGACATTTTTTGGCGTGTCATAATGGACATTGCTATTTTTTCAAAAAGTTGATTCAGTCATTTCCAGATTTTAAAGATCTAAAGAATTTACATGAATTTAATATCATTGATGAGACAGAACCAGCAGATTCTATGGATTCAATTATTCACAATTCTTTACTTTATGAAAATTTAACTAGAGATGATACATATGATGGAATAAATAAAGAAGGTAACGATATTCAGGTCGAGAACAATAATTCTGAAAAACCAATGGATACTTTAGAAGAGCCAAAGAGTTTGGATCATCCTGTAAATGCAAATGTATCGCATGATCAAAGTGAGAATAAGGATAATGCTTTTCAAAAATCGTCAGAAGAGCAAGATTATGAATCGAGTGTTGAATCACAATCTATAGAAGATAACGATCCAACGTATGAAGATGATGTAGACACAGAAGAGGAAATGGAAACGGAAGCAATATCCAATAAAGTTGATAAAGAACATGTAACTACCACAACTTCTAATAATACTAAAGTAGATATTTCAGGTGGTAGAAAACAAGAGTCACAAGATAAGACCAAAGCAACTTCAAATCCAAGTAACCTTAATATAAAGAAAAGAAAGAAATTATTAGGGAAGTCACCACAACGAATAGTATCAACTACGGATGCAACTTCTAATGATGACATATCCTCTGAAAAATCAGCCAATGCCTCAAATGATAAAGAATTGATCCTAAATTTCACTGACCATGTTAATAGCGGGAAAGGTGTCACTAGGAATAACAAGATTTTAGATGATAGTACCGATGAATTTAGCTTTAGTAATAGCGGGACTCATTTGTTTCAAATATCTCCATTGAAAACATTAGAAAATCCGTTGTCAAAGAAAATTCTTATATCAAATAAGGAACTCAAACAGATTGTTAAGACACCTGAAACAAAGAAGGAAGAATCTAACAATATTTCCGCCATCTCGACTCCTGTGAACCCAGAAAAAAAGGGAGACTCATATGATAAAAACAGCTCACCTGATAACACACATGTACATGCTACTGACAACAATATTCACTCACAGATTGTTCCATCAACTCCCCGTGAACAAGAACATCACCACGTGTCTTTGATACATGATGAAAATGGTCAATTTACTAAGCCCACTAACCTAGAGGAAGAGGAACAACTATTATCAAAATCAATGCATGATGATAAAATTATAATGACATCAACAACAAATTTTAATAATAATAACAACATCTTAGAAACACAAAATCATGATGATGGAGAACAAAACAATACAACCAATCAAAAAGAAAATAATTTAAGCATAAATGAAACACCTCTAAAGATTGACAATCAAATTCTATCAAATAATGTTTCGAATGATTTTGGACAACATCCAAAGGGTGACATGTCATTAAACAAAATAGCAATTGACCATTCTGACACTCCCAAGAGACCAAGGGAAGATTCACTTGACCATTTATCTTTACCTATTAAAAAAATAAAAGATTCAGATGCTTCTAACTTGGAAGATAAGCAAGCAAATGGATTGAAACACGATAACAATAAAATAGCCAGTAGAACCTTATCAGGGGCCAGCATGGTTACTAGAATTCCAAATACTATAGTAGGCGAAACTAATATGAAGGAGAAACAGACTGAAGTAAATACACATCACGATTTTTTAACTTCAAGTTCCTCTATTACGGATGAATCGGATCATAATATTCCTTTACATGAGAAAACAATAACATCATCTTCCTTGATGCTGAAGGATAGAGAGTCGTCATATCGGCGGCTTAGGCATGCCTGAGAGAGATGAAGTACATATTATAAACACGTCAAATAATGGACATACTCCTAGTGTTAATGTTAAATCAAATGATGATATAAGATTCCTAAAAACAGATATTAGCTACAATGAGAATAAACAACTGGACAATTCTCATACGAATACAATATTGGTCACTAATGATAATAAAGATGAATCACCAGCTTTTTCTAAATTGGTAGATGATTATGATGCAAATTTAGAATTGGATCATCTCAAATACCAGTATTTGCTAAAACTTATTGAAATTAATAAGGCAACACTTTCAAATGATAAGGAAGGTATTCTCGATTTTTTCATGAGTAAACTTTCAAATGAGGAACTTAATATGACCTTTCCTGAATGGCTAACTTTCACTATTAATCATTTAACTAAGGATTATAAACATCATACAAATAAGAAACTAGAACTATTGGATAGGGAATTTTTGCATGCTAAGCGTACTATAGATGATTTAGATATTAATAATGAAAATGGCTTAAATACTCTAAAAACGATCATACATTTTTTAGAAAACCCTGGTAATTGATACTAAAATCTATCCACAAGATCAATTTCACTTTTCAACCTTTTGAATTATATAGTCTTTATAACAACTAATAATATAATCACTAATAAATATTGCTATATAAAAATTATATACACTTCTTTAAAATATTTGGGTTCATATCTTCACCTTTTATTTTATTTATTTGATTAAAAAGTAAAAATTTTACTAATTAGTCATAAACACTTCAAATTTATTAACAGTATTATAATTATTGTGATATATACAGGTGTTAGTAAAACGAAACATGTCCCAAAAAAATTAAAATATCACTTAAGAATGATTAATATATGAAAGCACTTGTAATATATCCACATACACACCTAATGATTGATAGTTAATTAGGATCCTTAGCAATATCATGCATTTTCAAATGGGTCCATCATCAGATGCATCAGATCTTTCATCAGTCTGAAATTCGTTCATAGTTTCTCGAATATACTGTATTTGACTATTTTTTGGAACACCTCTACGGTTTGATAAATTTAAAAGAGAATGCCGTAGCAATCGGCTTTGATCTGGGCTTAATGATGTTCTACCAACTAACTGAGTAATAAGAGGTAATTCTCTAATGTTTTCAGTAATATTGTTGTTCTCCATTGTATTAACATTATTTGATGTGTTTGAAGAATTTAAATTCCCCATCCCAATTCCCTATTCCCTTTGTCTAGTTAAGAATGTAATATTATCTTTTAAATAAATTCTTAAAACTACCGCAAATATGTTATACCTCTGGAACAATTTAGACAATTTATTACGAAACATAACTCTCCAAACAAAAAGACCTCTTTTATCTCTTTAATTAATTGAAACCATGACCATGTTTTGAACTCCACTTAACTGTCTATTAAGTTCTATCATTTGTAAATAAAGTTGTGTTACATCATGCAACAACAACCCAGTAAATTGAGACTGCACCATAGCCAAACTTGCTATATTAACTTTAAAATCATCGACTCTTTCAGCTAACTTATGAAATTTTCTTACAATATGATACATTTCGCTATTGATCTCTCTACTCCCATCCGATATAATCACAGGTTCCATTCTTCCAAAGGATTCATTGAAAGGATCTTCAACAAACTTCTTATCAACTTTTGATTCTAGACCTTTGATGTATTCAGTTAATATTGAGGATAAGTTAAAAAACTGATTATTAAACGCATCAAAAATATCATCTAACTTTTCAAAATCAATATTTTGAAATGAAAAATCATTTACCATATTACTTGCATTACTTGCTTGGTTAATACTAGTTGCCGTTAAAATGGCTGTAGAGTCTTCATTTAACTCATGAATTACTCTATCTATAGATGTTTCCAAACTTTCATTTTGTTGAATGATATTATTTGTCACAATATAATTTGCTAATATTTCATCAATATTTTTTGAGGACCGTTTGTTGGTGTGGCCAAATTCATCAAATAGTGGCAAAGTTTATAAATACCTTTACCAGAAAACACACAAAATATTCGTTTTTAATTTTCACTAAAATCATGTGGGTCAGGCCTACAGAATGTAGTGATGTCAGGTCTTAAAAAGGACGGAACTGCAGTTAAAGACAAATGGAGTAATTTTGGACACGCTATCAGCAACTCATAAATTGGATATATAGTTAGATTAGCACAATATGACAAATGTACCATTTCCAAACCATCATTTCTTCCACACACTGATATAATATTCAATAAACCTTCATCAGTAATCTGATAACACTTAACTAAACAATTTCTTTTCAGTTTTACTAACTCTGCAAGTTTATATAAGGTATTATTTGTAAGGTTTGTACAACATACAAAATCAACATATTCAATCCTAGGGCAGGATTCAACCAAAACTCTTACACCTTCGTCTGTAATATTAAAGCAATGACAAAAATGAACTGTTTACAAGTTATCACCTAGCCTTGAAGGACTAAATAATGATTCATCAGTTATTCCACTACATTTGCCTAAAAATATATTCCTCAATTTAGGTGATAAATCCACCAATTTCTCAATTGTTCGGTCTGTAATATTTTCACAACTTGAGAAATCTACCAGTCTTAATGCAGAAAGCTGTTGATTTTTTTTGGCAAGTTTTAGAAAACCATCATCAGTAATCTTTGAATTATGTATAATTCTGAATTCTCTTAGTTGACTTAACTTAAGAAATAAATTTACCAAACCGTTATCTGTGACATTTGTACTATTAGTAATATCAACTTCCACCAGCATTGGACATTTATCGGCCAAGGTTTCTAATATTTTATCATCCATCAAGTCATTAGATGTGATCTTAACTCTTTTTAACATATAGGTAGTTGAAATAAACATTTGTAAAGCATAAAAACTAACTTTTTTAACTAATGGTACGTAGAAACCTTGAACCCTTTTACAACTATCGGCTACTGTTAAAAATACATCATAATAAATTTCCTTAATACCTGTAATATCTACACTTTGCAAATATTTACAACCTGTGAGAATGGCGGCTACTGGTCTACTTGTTATATGCCTACAGAATACTAATGTTAAACGTTCCAAATTGTAACATCCAACAAAATTATATAGGCCATTATCATACAGATTTTCCCCAACGAATGAAAAATTCAGTCTTTTAATCATTAAACGATAATTAAATACAATATCTTTTGAATCCAATTTCATCGATCTTAAAAACAAATCTAACTGAATTCTTTTGCCAATATGTGGTCTGTAATAAAGTATCTTAACAATAATGAAGTCCCATACTTTACATACAGTTAGTAAACTCACAATATCTGATTTTGGTATCAAATTATCGAGAATTAAATGAAGAATTTCAGAGGGAAGTTTATTTAGGGAAATATAGATCTGTTTGACTCTCTTAAAAATGATTCTTGTGGAGTCCGATTATCATCTATCACCGAACATGACTGAGATGCATTCATGGTTATAAACGAACATCCTGCATTTTCAGTTGGAACTATAGGTTCATTCATTTCAAGACGATCCAAATAGAGTTGGTACTTGAGAAGAATATCTTGTAAGCTTGGATTCTCTCTTCTTGCTCTTAAACGAGCCTCCAGCGGTCCTTTAAAATCATCTATAATACCAATGATTTTTTGCTTTTAACTTTTGCAATTCAACCGTCTCTATCTCCATAACCCTTAAATTTATCATCTGTAAAACATCAATATGATGAATAAGATCTGGATTATTTATATATCCCAAAGAAATCAACCTCATCCTATATTGTTCAATTTGCCCAATTTTCTCTTTTTTTTGACTGTCAATTGCTTCAAAACACAACTTTATCTTATCAGCAAATTCAAACTAAAACAATTTAAAGCTTTCAACTTCACTTTCTGTTAAATATGGAACATATAACGATATATCAACTAAAGGTTGGTTATAATGGAATAGTAATTCCTTGGCTCCCTCCATTCTTTTAAATATTGCATTATCCATTAAATCTATAAACTATAGTAGAAGAATTGTTCATCACATCTATCATTTCAAAATCTCTACTTTCTTCAGCTTAATACTGTGACATATTCTGTGATCGGTGAAATTCCAGATTACCGAATAACTGTGGACGGTTTCGAATATTTATGTTACGTCTATTATTAAATATTCGCTGGTTTTGTGATAGATCATAATCAACCTGAAATATATGGTTATTTATACCGGGTTCCATTTATTAGAAGTGTTTAAAATATATCAAAATAAGAAAAAAAAAGAAGAATATGCAGCTTTTGTTTTATTAAGGTAAAAATTGAATAGATAAAATCAATTATCAACTATATACAACACAAATTACGACAACTATGTTTACTTCCCACCTTTATGTTTTCATATGTGTGTGAAAAATATTTCGATAAATGATTAATTTAAAGACTATCGGAATAATAATCTGTGAAATTAGCTAACGTAACTTCTTTCAAAACCAAGATAAATATGAATTCTTTATGTGATGTCTATTTTCTGTTTCTTTCTTTTTATATATAGTTAAATTCAATATGATCCAAGATGATAGAATACCAAAACAAAAAAAAAACAATTTAATCCGAACTAGCCTAAAACGAATAAATAAGATCAAACATTAGCCTATTTCAAGTACGTATCCACTGTTGTTTTAGGTTTAACCTATAGATCTGTCCTACATTCCAGTATAACTATTACCTTACAGCAATTGTTTCATCTTCTCCCCTCCTCCAAAAAAAATAACAATAGCAGCAAATGGGGACTAATTAATACAAAGGAATTTGCTTTTGTACAGTCATAGTTTTCGATGCATCAAGATAGTTTAAGTGTACAATGACAGGTTCAATTAAATGAACACAGAAGGCTGTAGAAAGGCACAAAACGGACATACCCTATTGTAATTTTATCTAATTTACTATGCTCTTAGAGGAAGATAACAGTAGAATATTCAATTCAAATAAATGAAAAAACTTCCTTAGATTATTTATTAAATTATATGTAAATATATTAGTGACTGCACATACATTCATTGCACTTTATAGAAAGTTAGTTTTATCGTTATATGACCGTTGGAACAAAGATGACAAATAAACGGAAAAAAAAAAATAAAAACCTGCCCTTAATGATAATAGTAACCCATCTAGACAATATAAACTATGTATGCCTTAAGCATTATATCTTGTGATATCTAGATATTGATTGGGATTATTATTAGGTTGTGGTGTGTTTGTATTGTTATTTTGATTGGTTACACTTAATTGTGGTAGTGAAATTTGAATTCCATTTCCTGAATAAAGGGAATCCATCTGTGAAACCGAATCATCTTTCCCATTATTAGTGATGTATATATTATTATTACTACTAGAATAATTGTTAGTAGGGAAACTATCAGGATAATTGTTATAATTTGTAGTATTTGTAACGACCTCGCCATTAGGAGTCACAGATTGTAACTGTTGAAGTGGCAATGGATTACCACTGAAATTATTCATTAATGTATTATGTCTTGATGTAGAACTGCGTATACTTGACATAGACAATCCTCTCATATGATTCACAGTTTCAACATTATGTGCATGGGAGGTACTTTTTCTATGCTTTAATGATCCGTTGGAAGTAGTTGTTTGAATAGGCTGAAATCCAATTTCTTCCATCAATTTACGATGTTGTTGTGCAGTTGGTATATCAACAACAACTTTTCTCACTTGTTTGATAATATGCGCCTTTATATCTTCTTCCAATAATGAAATAGATAACACTTTATAAATAAATGTGGGACCATTATTTGCATCATTCAAAATTTGCTTTAAGGTATCTGGTAGTTCATCAGAAGATATTTTACCAAATATTTCCTCTAAGATCTGCATTCTAGCTTTAAGATCACCTCTATAGTTTAGTATTTTCAAAATTGTTAATGAAGCTAATCTATGACAGCAAAGTTCAACTATATTAGTTAACAATTCTGAGACAAGAACGGAATATCTATTTGGTAAATCACACGTATCTAAAAACCAAGTCAGCAATAATGTACTGTTATTGTTTGTGGCTAAATACTTAGAGTATACCACAATTGTTGAGGCTAGGACTAATGTTTGCTCGGTGGTTATAATATTGTTTGCCTCCAAACATGCCCTTACAGCTCTGGACCCATATCTGTTTTGAACAATAGCCCAAAAATTTGCAATAATGCTTTCGAATATAATACTATTCCATGGATACCCAAATTTTAACACACATTGAATTACATAGTTACCAAATTGATCGGTTAACAAAGGAACACAATAACTATAGATTCCTCTAATGACAAACATTTTTTGCCTTGGTGACGTTGCCATAGTTATCATTTTTTGACATGCCCATGTGCCATTTTTATGAACACCCATTGAAACTAAATAAAGACTGGTCTTTCTTAACATAATATCTTTAATAATATCTGACGATCTTTCAAATAATTTTTGAACAATAGTATTTCCTAAATAGTCTGAACTCAATTCTGGTAATTCATCATACATACATATTGCCAATTGTTCCAGTTCCAGGTCACTTAAGGTATTGTTGTCTATAGCTTTACGTAATTCTCTTAATGTAGGTGCATCAAAATCTTTCTTACTTATTGGCTCAGGCAAGGGACCAAAATTAGTCGTATCTGAAGTTCCATGGAAATTATAAGAAGAATGTAGCAACAAATGGATTTGTTTATTGTCTCTTTTGACATCAAATGTATCTATAATATTTTGTAACTTTTTTTCACTTTCTTGTAAAGAAGGAGGAGGTAAAGCGAAAGGACAAGTGTCCTTTTCTGTAGAATTATGAGAGGAGTGAGTATAACCACCATAATTTGAGTTAGCATATTGTTGTTGTTGTTGCTGTTGTAAATGGAAAGGATATTGATTAAATACCGGTATTGAAATATTACCATTCTGTTGGAGAGTTACCGCACCATTAAGTAATTGTTCTTGTAAGAGAGATTGATGGACACCATTTTCTTTAGAATTGAACAACAATTGATCGGATCCACCTAAGGATTGTGCTTTATGATGCATTGGTAATATTTTAGCGTAATATACTTCACTTGGAATTCCAACTACAGAGACCTCTTTACCTTGTAAAGAGATCATTGCACGAGTTGCACTTTCCACACTGTCAAATTCCACCAAAGCAATATTGATATTTTCAAAGGTTCTAGCTGATAAAACTTTACCAAACTTTGAACATAATGTGGCTAATGATGAACTTGTCAAATTAACTGCGCTGCTTAAGTTGGGTTGTTGTTTTTGCAATGAAAAAATATTAGATATAGAAATAGTGTTCGTTGGGAGTAAATTTGTTATTTGATTTATTGGTGGTACGTTTATGTCCATAGAAACCCAATTTAAAGAACGTGGATCCATATCATCACAGACAAACGGTATATCAGTATTAGATTCCAAGGTCTCGTTAACATTAAAACGACTAGTACTTATACTAGGAGCATAATTCATTGATGTACCCATATTTCTATTTGGATTTTGGTCACCATATAATGGAGCATCTATATAAATACTCGATGCATTAGACATTGATCTTTGTCTATTAGCATTAGAATTGTTCACCCATATCTTATTCTGATTTGAGGAAGGTTGAACTGACAAATTGCTAACTAAACCATTATCATTAGAAAGCACATTTGTGCCTGAGACAGTAGGCATTGTGGAATCATAGTAAATGTTACTATTATTATTGTTGTTAACTGTATTATATGTCATAGATGTATGCAATGGATGAACAATATGTATACCCGAAGTTGCGTCATTTGTCCATATTGTTTGGTTCTGAGTAACTGAAGACATAGCAGTAATTTGAGAGTTTACAGTATTTCTCCTAGTTCTAGAAACATTATCATTTCCATTTAGATTATCTGTAGTTGATGGATTTAATTGCTTAGATAAAGAAAGTCCAAATGAATCATTTGAGTCCTTTGGGACACCCAACATATGATTACTTGATTCAGGGAATTTTATAGGTTCATTAGGTGGAGTTAAACGGCCAGACATGAAGTCACTTGTCGGACCTTCTTTCATCGGTACAGGATTCTCCGATATATTAGAAGTATTCTGACCTAATATGATGTTTGGGAGATTTAAAGTAGAATTAGAATTACTATTATTTGGAGTATCTTCATTTTTGGATCCAGTTTTCTTTGAATGATGTAATTTGGCACTGATAGAGGGTAATAAATTACTTAGTGTATTAGAGAACTTTCCAGCTCTTGCTCTATACGATCCAAGCTTTTGTGGAGATTCGACTTCAATAGATTTTATATCTTCTTCAAAGATTGGGATAGTAATACCAGGATTAATAACGTCTGGGATACTATTCGATACACTTTTAGTAACTCTATTTTTACCCGTAGTATTACTATTATTGATATTATTACAGTTGTTGTTAGTATTATCACTAATTCCTACAGTAGCATTATTAACACTACTAGTATGACTAATTTGTTGATATAAACTTTTCCTAATTGCCATTTTATCTAATAATGTTTACTATTTCCCATATAACAAAAGATGGATTGTAATAATAATAAAATAAAAAAAAAATAGAACAGGTTCAACCAAAATATTTCTTATTTTTTAAAATAAACAATGTAATAGATCAACAGATAGAACTTATTCAATATATGTATTCAATTAACAGATTTTAGTTTATGTGTTATTGGCAATAGTTTAGAAAAGCTACCAAAGTAATTTCAATAATTATATTATTATTATTATTATTATTATTATTATTATTATTATTATTATTATTATTATTATTATTATTATTATTATTATTATTATTATTATTATATTTTTTAAAAAGATGATACGCCGAAGAAGAACAAATATATAGATATGAACCCAATAAAGGAGTCAAAATTGGTTTTGTAGTTTATTTTTAGAAATCCATGAACCTCACCAAGTTGAAATTATTTATTCATTTATTTATTCAATATTATACCACCTTTAATTTCAATATTTCCGTAGAAGACGATCAAGATTTTTAAAATACAAGAACAAGACAAACGAGAGAGAATACCCCCCTTTTTAGGCGGAATCAAGAGCAGACACAAAAAAGAGACACTTCGGAATATCAAATCCCGTCAAAATACCTCTGTCTGTCAAAAATATTACAACTGTATAAAAATCACATGGCGTAAAAGATAACTTCATCACAATCTTGAAAAGCTACTTTCTCCTTAAGACGAAATATTATTGATGAAAGTCTGTAATACTTTAAGAAGTTTTAATCTTATTTTAACCTTTATTTTAACCTTTATTTTTTTAACTCATGTGGCTTATTTGTGTTCCCCCCCTTAATATCTTTATATTACTTAATTTTGATACGTTTCAAATATTGAAGGAAATAAAACACCCCTGTCGCTCTATTTTAACACATTATACATACATATATAGATAGTGCTTGGAGTGAAAGTTAACGTTAACCAAACCTTGTGTATTGTATTGTTCCATTTCTAAAATATGTCTTATTGGTAAATAATACTAAAAGTACTTTTTTTCCATTTCTCTTTTCAGCAAGAAAATATTTCTCGAATAAATAAACAATAAACTTACTTGATTCTTCTATTGTTCTACACTGTTTCCAGATTTCAATTTCCTATTACGGATATTATTTTGGGTAACCGTTGTGTTCAGTTTCCTTGGTTTTCCTATTTAGGAATAAGTGTAAACATTGCTTTGTTTAAGTCACTTTAATGCTGTTTATATGATTTCTTAATGGAATGTTAAACTTTGAAATACCATAAGTGGTTTTATCTTAAATGCAAAGCAAAGAAAAATTTTTTTAATTTAAGTATTTAAATCATGTTTACTATTGATAACTTGGTTTTAAAGTTCAAACCCTCTTAAGTTCTTTTGCCAGTCTCCTACTTTTATTGACAAAAGTGTTGTTTGTTAAATATATATATATATATATTGGTTTTAGGATATAAGCCTTGGTACTTTATAACTGACAAAACAAACGTAAAAAAACAAACAAACAAAAAAAAAATGGAATCCGAAACTACTTTAGAGCTTTTGTATCGAGAGATAGATAATTCCATGTTACAAAATAAAAAGAGTTATAGCGATGAGACAATGAAAGATTTAAATGAAAAGGAAAATAATGACTATCCAATAACTCGAGATTCTAATCTATCTGACGATGAAACTAATACACAAATTAATTCAAATGGTAGTCCGTTTCTATCATCACCTTTCAAAATTCAACAAATTAAAGATTCACAATTAGACATTCAAAATGATTTTGAGAAACCTAATATTAAAAATATAAATATAGAAAGTCTATCTGGAGGTACATATATAAACCATTCACAAACTCAAACAAAACAAATGAGTCCTAATTCTGTTAAGTTGATAAATATATTGACTGAACAAAGTAGTGTATCTGATAGCAAAAGTGAAATAAGTAAAAGTAAGGGGACGGAAGATGATATCGAAGGACTTGATCCCATAATTTTGGCAAAAATGAGAAAACATGCTTCCCTTCCTAAATCTTTTAGTCTTGGCTCAACTATACCATTATTGTCTCCAGAAATGGATCAAAACAATTTTAATTGTTCACCAGGACAGGTATCTATGACAAATGTTTATAAAAATGATGATATAGAATCTTCTCCACAAATTTTACATTCACCTTCTAAAATCCCAATAACAGATAATATGATATTTCAACAGTATCTAATTAATTCTTCTATAAATAAGCCTGTTGCCCAAATCGAAAGTGATAAAGATGAAGATAGAGTCTATGACCAAAGTAACCTTGATATACCAACTACAAGATGTTCTTCAGGTTCATCTTACAATGCAGATAAATTAGAACTTTCAACTACACATATGAATGATAAGTTTAATTTATTAACAAATTCAATTAAAGATAAGGATGAAGAAGAGAATGAATCATCTCACAAAGATCCAGAACAAATGCCTAATGAAATGGTACCTAATTTTGGGAAATTATATAAAAACAGAATGATTAGCATTGCAACATCCATCGGTGACTACCACTCAGCCAAAGAAAATCAAACAGAATCACAATTAGCTCCAGAAACAGAAGAATCTATAACAGAACTTAGTATATCTACAGGTGATAACTTTTATACGAAATCTCTTTCAAATTCTTCTTATTCGGAATATAATAGTTCACAAACATTTGATTCTAATAAAAACAAAAAATCTGAAGAATTATCTTTCAATGAAAATGAGAATAGCAAAGATGAAAATTTGGAAGAGACAGAACTAACTCAAGAAACAATAATTCCAAAAAATAGCAATACAAATCAAGAAAATGGTACGATCTGTACAGATAATGATAATTCTTTTACAGGAAAAATACAATCAAATGATATATTAATGGAAAATATTGAAAGAAATAATGTGGAGGAATCATTCGGAAGTTTAAATATAGAAATAGAAAATGTTGATCAAAATTCTTCAATAAGTGAGTCTTCTTCAGATTTAACAAGCGAGAATTCCAGATCCGAAGATATGGAAGAAGAAGAAAAAATTGAAAAAGAGGGAAATAACATGGAATCATTACCAAATTCAAGATTAGATGCGTACAATAATGATGTCATTGAAGATCCTTCTGAATATGAGAAACGTCACAATAAAGAATTGGTTAACAGCGAAAAACAATTAAATATTAGAATACCATCAATTCCAACAGAGCCTACTTTGGAGTCTAAGTTTATTGATGACATATTTAAAACAGAAGAGGAACCTTCATATACCTATGAAAGGGAAGTATTAATAAAACCTAATAATTATTTAGCTATATGGCATCTTCAGGAAAAGAGAAACCCTGCTTTTGATTTAAAGGTAAAAGATGATTCATTGACTGCTCACGTTAATAACAATGACAGAAAACAGAGCTTGAAGGTAGAAAATATTAACTATTCTTTTAAGCCAAAGTTAATTCATAATCCAAAGATCAACTATTTGGAAAAGAATAAAACTGAAAGCGATATCACAATTTCCCTGAGTCAGGAATTTGAAAATGAATTGAAAAATTTAACATTAGAACCTCCATCAAGATCAGTTAGTATTATCCATCGTCCCGTGAAAATATGGCCAGAGTTTACTGACAACACAGATATTGAGAAACTACAACATTCCAAAAAAGTTTCAATTGCTGAAGTGTTTGGTGAAAAATTATCCTCAGAAGCCCTAAAAACACCAGGAAAATTTGCATCCGTCGATATTGCCCATAGTATTAAAAGTTTCCACGTCGATGAAGAAGATGCTAGCAAGAACTTGTCCTCTGTTACCCCGATCAAAGATTCTTCATATACAAATGAAATATTTAATAAAAGTACTGGCCATATATCAAGTCCATTCAAAGTGGTTTCTAAGAATGAAAAAACACAGACGCCGGCAAGTATCGAAAAAGGCAATGAAGAAATAGTGAACTTACAACACTCACATAATGACTTAGTCAACACTCAGACAGAAAACGCCAATCATCACCAAATTAAAAATGAGAATATTTCCAAAATTGACCCTGAAGTCGGTTGTCTTTTTATCAAATTGGAGAGTATTTCTATTCCTTTAACCGGTATTAAGCAACACGATGCTCAGTTTAGTTTGGAGATAGATAACGGTGTCAATGTAACAAGGACCGAATGGAAACCTTCATCTGATGATAAGTGTTTGATTCTAGATAACCAGTTATGCATACCAATTTTAAAAGAGAAGCCAGAAAAATTATATCTTACATTGAAATGTAAATATAGACGACCACAAAAACAGTTGGTTGAAGTAGTTGAAAAAGTACGTGTTGGAAAATCCTTTGGTGGATTCGGTAAAAATAAATATATTTATGAAAGGAGATTTGCAGAAAGAAAGGTCGAAAATGATGAATGGGACTACCTTTTTGCACAAGATGGATCCTTTGCTAGAGCTGAAATTGTAATTGACAATGATTTCACTGAAAAACACCAAAATTATAGACATTCATCAGATACTGAAGATATGTTAAATCAATGGGCTAAAGTAATCCCAAATAATGCTAGCAAGAAAAAAGTATTGTTAAAAGAACTTCCACGACGTGAACCATATGTTGCAGCTTCTTTAAAATATAATGCTTATTACGCAAAGAAGACCGATCAATTGGAACAATTCCCAAAAACTTTAAAGGCTGCTGTTGCAATGGCAGAAAAATTTAAGAAGCAACAAGAAATGAAAAAAGAGGGATACCTTGTTCAAGATGGTGGTGATTTAAACGGTTTGATAGAGAAAAGATATTTTAAACTTCATGGGACTAATTTGACTGGGTATAATGAAAGAACCATGAAACCAAAAATAGCCATTAATCTTTTGAACGTTAAAGAAATTATAAGTACTATGGATGAAGAGAACTTTAATGGGAAATCGAATAGAAATTTTACTAATCTGTTTTTATTTGGTGAATGTTTCACATTAATTTTTAAAAATGATGAAACAATTAGTTTTAATTGTCAGCTATCTGGTGAGGAGACTAGAGAATGGTACTTATGTTTAAAGGAGGTTATTGAAATGAATGTAACTCATCAACCATGGATTAAGAGGTTAGCTGAGGAACTTTAATTTTGAATTAAAGTCTATACTAAAAAGGACACTAATTAGAGATGATTTTATTATATAAAAGTGAATATTCATATTTGTACCTATTTAGCCACTTATTTGTTCTATTTGTACTAATTTTTTTTCTATCATTTTACCTTTGTTATTTAGGAAATATATATATATATATATATATTTGTTATTTAAAAATCGATGTCAAAGATTCAACTATAGTATATCGATGAGTGTATTAACGTTGCTGGCTTCTTGCATTAGAATTTGCAGTGTTAGTGGTATTATTGGTGGTGGTGGTGGTAGTAGTATTATTACTCTTATTTCTCATATTTGCTTGTGGATTTATTGGTAACATACCTGGCATCCCAAATGGTGGAAATCCACCAAACATTGGCATGGTAGGGAATGCTTGAGGTATACCTGGAGGTGCTGTATTTAACATGGTTGGATTATTCATTCCGGTGTTTATTATATTTGTTTTATTACTATTATTAATATTTGCATTAGAGTTGGCAGTAATATTATTTGTTGTATTGTTAGCAGATATGGAGGAGTTGGTATTCTTATTTGGATCAAAATTGGTTTTTATATCTAATTTACCTTGTTGTTGCAGCGTGAGTAAACCCATAAGTATTCTTCTTGGGTTATATACATCTCTTAATCTTTCTTGTCTATGCAAATATTCAGTCCATGTAAATTCATTGAAACCAAAATTAAAATAGTCACTAATGTTAGCACCAGGTTGTCTCCAGGGCTTCTCCTTTAACACTTCAGGGTCAATTTCTGTAATCGGTCTCCCATCAAAGAGACCATCCTTATCAAGATCAATAGATCCTGCCTCAATATTAACAGGTTTTCCTGTTCCATCCATATTTTTCTCCTTCATATTCATAGTTCCACTTGTAGTTATATCCATTTCTGAAGTTTTACCTGATACATCAGTTGACTCTGTGGTGACCACACTAATCGTTTCATTAGCTGTTGTTTGTGAACCAGCAATATTTTTAGATCTTGAATCCAACCTTGAAGTATCAGGACCTAAACTGATGATAAATTCCACATTATATTCGTCATCGTCGTTTTCTTCATCTTCATCTTCAGTATCTTCTTCATTCCCCATTTCTTCATCCATATCATTTTCTTCGTCATCGTCTTTTTTTGTAACATTACTGTCCATATTTGTATTTGGGGTACCCCTTGACGATTCATCCTTATTAGTATGATCAATTTTTTGCAATTTCTGGTTAGTTACGAGAGGATCCTCATTATCTGACCCATACAAAAATTTTTCATCTTCGTCACTAGATTCCATTGTAAATGTATTTAAATATAATTGATTGCTACTGTGTTCTCTGTTCTTTTTATTTCCCCCCTCTATTGTATATCGTTAGTAAAGTTACAAAAATTAAAAAGAAAGAGAGACTAATTATGTTGTTCCTGATGTGAAACAACAAAACAAGGTAATATATTTCACTGTTCAATTGCTTCAAACTTGAAAGAATCCTACTATACTCTTTGCTTATAAGAACTTAAAGGTTTTTCCATTTCTCTCTGTGTATTCTTCACAGGAAAGAATGTTTGTTATTTTTAGGTCTTTGATTTAGGGTTTTGGCGATGGTATAAATAAAACTTCTCTAACATTTTTCTTCTTCGTTGTGTTTTCTACAAAGTGCTTTGGAAAAAAAAATATGTTGTAAGGAAAGTATTGAAAATTTATGGTGTTTATAATGTGTTGCAAGGTTTGAAGGTCTACACAAAATTGTATCTTCGAACATAAGAATAGAATAGTGATACTAAAAATAATACCAGATGAAATTAATAATATTAATATTGCTAATTGGTATCAATGCAAAATTTATATATATTTATATATAGTGCTATTATATAGAAAGAAGGGGGGAGGGGAAAAAAGAAAACATTAGCTAATTCTTTTGTTCTTGTAATGTATTCATTTGTGACTTAACATTTAAAAATATGATTTTGAAAACCTATAAGACACTTCTTGTAATCTTATTTTATCCAAAATATCTTGATTTGTGTTATTACCATTTTTAGGTCTATTATTAGAGTCACTACAAGTAGTTTCATCAATGAGGTTTGTGGTGTACCTATTCAAATTGTTTCCAATTATTGTAACAAAATCAGAATCAAGTGGAGGGTAAGCAAGACCGTAATTATTTTGTTCAGAAGGTAACTTATGATGGGTTGAAATCGTATTTTGAAGATTGTTTGGTTTTTTAATAGTCAATTTTTTTTCACATTTTGAAAGTTTCCCCTCAATTGGGGGGAAAATAGAATAATAATCTGAAAAGGAACTCAAAATATTAATGCATTTTCTTTTATGTTTTTTCTTGTCTCTCTTCTTGTTTTTTCTTTTATTACTACAATTTGGTCTATTAATACACTCATTTGATCTTAAATATTGTTCATATGTCAAATTTTCTGTATAAAGTAGTGGACAATACAAATCATTTAAATGTAAAGGTTTAGGAGTAAGAATTGTGAATTGTTCAGGCCTATGAGACTCTGAAGGATGTAATGTTGGTTCCACAACTTGTTGACTATGAGACTGACATTTTTTGCTAAAACTATTTTGAATAAAAGAAGGAGAAATCTTGAAATGAGTATCATTATTTAAAGACGATTCTAAAGTAGTGTTACTACTGATATCGTAAAATAAGTTATTATTATTATTAAACGAATCATAAACACTTTCTACATCATAAGAATCGAACCCATAGAAACAATATTCGTTATTAGATAATAATTTATTATTATTACTACTAGTAGTAGTGGTACAATTGTTAATATTTGAAGTTTTAATGTGTGTTTCAAAAGGTTTATAATCTGATGTATAATAAACATTATTGTCAATATTTGGTAATTGTTGTATAAAGGTGTCAGTCATTAGCCTGAAGTGAAGACAAATATATAAAGTGTGTGAATAATATTTTTAACACTAAATTTATCTGGGATTTTTGCAAACCTTTATGAAAGATATGTAATAAGGTTTATTTCAAGAACATTCATAAAATACAACTAATTTGGTAAAATAAAGTTATACAAGCACCGTTGTTTAGAATACACCAAAAAAACAACAAATAATAGTTATAATAATTAAAAGAACCTCAAATATGGAGTTCTTTAAATACCCAAGACTTTCTCCACAGGTAAAAAGCAGTATACAAACAAACAAGAAAGAAAGAAAGATACAACAACCATTTGTAGTGTCTTTAATCTTTGTGTACCTTTGACTTCCCCTTCTTCACTGCAAAAATATATCCAGAATGTTTAATATACAAAATGTTGTTGCATATTTTAAATCTACAAGAATATATATATATAATAAAAAGATCTCCCTAAATAGGCAAAGGTTACACCCAGAACTACTATAAGCAATACAATACAATACAATACAAAAGTTGCGGGATCTTATTTATTATTTAAAAATATATTGTTCTTATTACTTAATAAAAAAATATAATATGAAGAAGAAGAACAATAGATGTTTAAATACAGCACTTTTTATTATTGTTATACCATACTCCACAAACAATAATCAATAAAAAAGACGGGGTAGGAGATATAATAATAACAATAATAACAATATTAATAATATTAATAATAATATTAATAATTGCTGGAATGTTTTTTTTCCAATTTAGGAGATTACTGTGTTTGTTTGTTTATTTGTTTATTATGCTAGAACTGTTCCCTGTATTGGAAATATATATAGTTATAAAGTAAAGAAGGAATAGATAGGTTTGACCATTTATATATATATATATATAGGTCTATATAATGTACAGTTATCATACATAGAATAAACCGAAGAAGTCTTCATTTAAAAACATCACCATATCATTATCAAGAATTAAAACAGATCTACTAACCATCATGTCTAATATCACCAAAGACATGGACATGAAAAATCTATCTCTTTCTTCTCACAATGGTATATGAAGATTGTTGTTAAAAATGGTTTGAAGACGCTTACAAACAAATACCACCACTGTTATATAATCATATATATATATATATATATAAAGGAGTATTGTAGTTGAAATTGTGTCTTAATTACTGTTGATACGAAAGATTAACTGAGATTCATCATTGTTGCCTCCACCCATACACCCCACAGCTGTTGTTGCAGTAAATTAAATAAAATAAAATAAAATAAAGCGTCGGACAAACGGAGTTGTATTATTTTTTTCTTTTAAATTGTTCAAGTCGAGTGTTGTTGTTTGAATTCCTACAAAATATTCAACCAAATAGAGGACGTTTACATTATTATTATTATTATTATTATTATTATTACTATTTGGACAGTAAAGGTTTTTTTTTAAAGGAAAGCACAGGATCCTTCTCTTTCTTCCTGTCAATAATTTCTATCATAAGACTGTCTCCATTAACAACTCGGTTTAGTCTTCTAATTCCTTTAATTGATACTTTTTCTTATCGATCCCTATTAAGCAATATATAAATATATAAATAGTTGGTTATTATTATTATTATTATTATTTTTTGTTACACATCTTCGATAACACGATTATCCGTTCTCTTTCTCTTGCAGATATCTTCTTTCCTTTTGCTTTACAAACAAACAAACAAACAAACAAACAAATAATAAGGAATTTTCACAGTTAATTTTAAAATTACATTCTATTTAAACAACTAAATAGCCAATATACAATAAAAAAAAAATAAGTAAGCCAGAAACTAACAACAAACCTTTTAATAATATTCTTTCTAAATTAACTTCTTTGTTTTTTGTTTTGTTTCTTATATTTCACTTACACCTACAAATCTTTATTTGAAATCTTTTATTATTCCTCATTTGTAGCTACTAGTTTTATTTTAAAAATTAACTTAACAGAAATTATTTCAATACATTCCTTATAATAACTTTCGTCCCCCTTCAAATATTTAAATATATATACATATTTATATTTATATTTATTTATCTCTATACCAATGTCAGACAAGAGAAAAAAATCTTCCCCAGCAATCAACTTAATTGCAGGTGGTGCAGCAGGTCTCTTTGAAGCACTCTGTTGTCATCCACTGGACACAATAAAAGTTAGAATGCAAATATTTAGAAATACAATTTCAAAGGACACTTCAGGTTCCAAACCTCCAGGTTTTATTAAAACTGGTAGAACAATCTATCACAACGAAGGATTTCTAGCTTTATATAAAGGGTTAGGTGCCGTCGTCATCGGTATCATACCAAAAATGGCCATCAGATTCTCCTCTTATGAGTGGTACAGGACTCTCTTATCTGATAAACAAACAGGCCACGTGTCAACAGGTAACACTTTTCTTTCCGGGTTGATGGCTGGTGTCACAGAAGCTGTCATGGTCGTTAATCCAATGGAGGTCGTGAAGATTAGATTACAGGCACAACATTTGAATGAACCTGCAACAAAGGTCACAGAGAACCTTATAACTACTGCGGCAACTGCAGCTACTTCTAATGGTGCAACAGCAAATATTGTTGTTGCCCCCTCCACTACTCCTAGATTTAGAAACGCGGTTCATGCTGTTTATACAATCGTAAAAGAAGAAGGTTTTGGCGCACTTTATAAAGGTGTTTCTTTGACTGCTGCAAGGCAAGCTACAAACCAAGGAGCCAATTTCACTGTCTATTCCAAATCAAGAGAATTCTTACAGAGATTCCATGGGACTGATTCTTTGCCCTCATGGGAAACTTCTTTAATTGGGTTGTTCTCAGGTGCCATTGGGCCCTTCTCAAATGCTCCCTTAGATACTATTAAGACTCGTCTACAAAAGGAAAAGACTATTAAAAGTAAAACAGAGAAGACTTCTTCATGGAACCGTATCGCTACCATTGGCTCTACTCTAATTAAAGAAGAAGGTTTTGCCGCTCTGTACAAGGGTATCACACCAAGAGTGATGAGAGTGGCCCCAGGTCAAGCTGTTACCTTCACCGTCTATGAGTTTGTTAGAGCCCACTTGGAAAGATGGCAGGTTTTTAGTGACAAGACAAGTAAACAGAAGAAATTAAACTGATCTGAATTTTTAAAAAATGCCATATATTGTTATCAAATTCGGATCTTTATCCCCCTCCTATCTCTCCCCAAAACCCTCTTCATTTCATAGAATCAACTTCATAATACTTTGATCTGATTGCATTTTATTTCTTCTCTCTCTCTTTTTTTTTTATTCTGGACTGTTATATATTCATATAATTTCACCATTGGACCTTTCTGTCCCTTTCTGTTTCATTCATTCTTTTTTTTCTATGAATAATATATTCTTTGCACATAATATGTATATAAAAAAAATATACTGTTCCATAGAGATCATAAGAACAATGAAGTTTTATTGAATTCTTTATACTGTACATTTTCCCTCTGGTCCAAATGTCACCAACACACCCAATTGCTGAAATGTATCAAAGCTAAGTTTAAAAGACAAAAGTTGGTTAAGATACCTTCACACTTCATGTCTCGTGTTTTGTTCCTTTTTGGCAGTGGGATTTACAAATTCCGAAAAAAAAATATATAATTGAAAACTACAAAGGGGGATTTGGGGAGGGTGAGTTTACCTTTTAGAAATAAGGAAAGCTCGAGCAACCGTTACTATAGTTCTTGGCACGTAGGTTTCTTTCACCATATAGATTCAGATACGTTTATTTCATTGTACCCAGAAGAACAAAGATCCAAACTAATATATTTATACGTCAACTGTTGTTGCTTTTGTCTTTCTTTCTTTTTTTCTTAGTCGAATATTAATTGAAAATGTCAATCCCTAAGGAATATAAATTACTTTCCAATGACACCATTCCTACTATTGCTTTAGGTACATATGATTTACCTAAATCTAAGACTACGTCTATTGTAGAGAAAGCATTAGATGCAGGGTATCGTCACTTCGATACTGCGGTCTTATATGGAAATGAATACGAGGTAGCCAAGGGGATATCCAATTGGTTAAAAAGAAATCCAAAAGTTAAAAGAGATGAAATATTTTACACTACAAAGTTATGGAACACTCAATTCGGATATGATAATGCCAAGAGAGCAATCCAAGAATGTATTGCGTGTGTTGGAGATTTAGGCTATATCGATCTGTTATTGATGCATTCTCCATTGGGTGGTAAAAGGCTCAGAATCGAGACTTGGAAAGCGTTACAGGAGGCCGTTGATCAAGGTTTGGTGAAAAATATTGGTGTTTCCAATTTCGGTGTGAAACATTTGAAAGATTTGTTTGAGTGGGATGGGTTAAAGTATAAGCCTGTCGTTAATCAAATTGAGATCTCTCCATGGTGTATGAGACAAGAATTGGCAGATTATTGTAAAAGTGAAAATTTGATAGTGGAAGCGTATGCTCCATTGACTCATGGATATAAATTACAAGACAAAAGTTTGGTTAAAATTGCAGATGAATTAAAGAAATCACCAGCCCAAATTTTAATTAGATGGTCTTTACAACATGGATATGTCCCATTACCAAAGACTAAGACGACAACTAGGTTACGTGAAAATCTCGATGTTTATGATTTTGAGATTCCTGAAGAAAAGATGAAATTATTAGATCATCCAGAAGCATACGAACCAACAGACTGGGAGTGTACTAATGCTCCTTAAATATATAAATAAATGCTATTTATAAATTTAATATCACTTCTTTTGTTTCATCTTCATCTTATATTAATGAATGTACCATACACATATTTTGTTTAGATAGTTACTATAGACTTTCAAAAAGCTTTTATGTCTAAAATAAAATACTTTATACATTGTTTTCTTCTTTCTTCAATTGTTCTTGTAGTTCAAGTTTTGGTATTTTCTTCTGATCACTGAATAAAATAGTTTCTACAATTATTTTTTTTTTTCAAACTCCATAAAAAAACAAATAATTTAAAAGATTTAAATTCATCTCAGTTTTAATGAAATAATACAAAATCTTGAACTACAAATACCAGTTTAAACAGTGTTCTTAATTGATCGACACCACTACTTGAAAATTACACTCTAACTCGTAATCAAAATATAGATTATACAACATAGACAAGGCAAAATTCAACAAAGAAAAAAGAGAAAGAAAGAAAGCAACAATGAAGAGTAGGCAAACACATTATGAAGTATTAAATGTTACACCAAGTACCACTCTAAGTGAATTGAAAAGAGTATATAAAGAATTGTTATTATCTACACATCCAGATAAAGCAGAACAAAATATACAAAACTCTAGAAGTAATGTATCTCAAAAGTCTCATTCAATTGATAGAATTACAGAGGCGTACAGAGTTTTATCTGATGAAAGACTACGAAAGGAATATGATGATATGCTATTAGAGGAAAGAAAGAAAAATGGTGTTTACAAATTTGGTGAAGGTGTCGATGAAGTTTCTCTAGACAGTTTTGATTTTATAGAGGAAACTGAAGAATATACAAGGAAATGTCCTAGATGTCAAACTGATGGGGGTTTTAGATTAACTGATGATCTATTAGAAGAATATGCTGTAGAGTCTGAAGAGAGTCAGGATGGTATGTTCCAAGTTCTTACCCAATGTACATCATGTAGCCTGTGGTTAAAGGTGAATTTTTATGCAGCTGATAATTTTGAAGATGAGGATTAATCTACAATAATACAATTCATAATTCATAGCCAATAATATGTCTATAAATATAAATTACATATTGAACGCGTTGTTTGTGCATACATACATCCATATGTTAATGTATTTCTATACAAAGACACATAGATTAATATACTATTTCCACAAATAGAGTACATGTTTCCATTAATATCATAAAAAGAGTTCTCAGTGAAAAGAAATTATCATTTCAAAAATCAACAATGATAATTGACTTAAAGCTGGAAAATTTCTGTGATAACCCTTTTAGATCTGTTCCATCTTTTCCCATGTAATACTATGTATTATGTCTAAAAATATTAAATACTTGACAATTTAGTACATATTACCAAATTAATTAATTAATTGTCTTCATTCATTCTTCATATGCTAACAATAACTTTTAAGATACATGTTGAATATAAATAAATCGCTCTTCTTCAATTGGAAAACGTTTCAAACGCTATATTTCCTTGATTAATTAATTATTTCTAGTATATATATTACCATGTAATGTATCACCAACAACTCTAGAACTTATCTTTAAGAAAGCAAATTAAACCTTAATACATAACGAAAGAAAGTTGATAAAAATTGTCGAAAATTATTTAATTTTTCCTTTTCATTTTTTTTTTCTATTCAAAGGTGTATGAAAAGCGAAAAGGTGAATGCCCAATTCGTTAAAGCATGGAATCAATTGGAATCCCTTGTAACGTTTTCACAGTGCCTGTGTATTAAGTGATATGTAATATTAAGATATAACTATTTACTGTACCTTTTCTTATATTCTTTATATATGTGAGACACACAAAATACAAACATTTCCTATTTTACTTATATAAAATCAAATGAATAAAGATTTAACTGCAGTTATACCATTAGAATCTAACCCCGAAGTTTTTGATAAATTTGCTTATAATTTGGGTTTAAGTTATTCTTATAACTTTAACGATATTTTCTCTATTGATGACCCTGATTTACTAGCATTTTTACCAAGACCAGTAATTGCAATCGTATTATTATTTCCTATCCAAAAGCACAAACCTTTACTACAAAGTCACAATTCTAATACTCCTATCTCAAATGATGACCAGCCTATTTGGTTGAAACAGAATTTTCAAAATGCGTGTGGGCTTTATGCATTATTACATATTTTAATTAACAATAAGAATATATTACGTAAAGGTTCACCATTAGATGAATTTTTGGATAGTAGCAAACAAGTTACTGGTAGCAGCCTTGACCAATTTATCATTAATTTTACCCAAAAGTTTAAGCAGGATTTTAACGAATATTCAGGTGAAACAACAAATCCTGATCCTGAATCTGTTATTGACTTACATTTTATCAGTTTTATTTCATATAAGGGGAAATTATGGGAATTGGACGGAAGATCTACTAAAAGTGAGCCATTGTTTTTAGGGAATATTGAAGAAACCAATCAGATGGATTCGAACGAAATTGATTTAATTAATCAGCCAATAGTTATCGAAAGAATCAGATCATATATGGAAAATGTGGAATCAGAATCAGATAAGTTAAGTTTTTCCTTATTAGGTCTATCAAAACAATAAAAAATTCCTTAAATATATATATATATCTAACTTTACTATATTAATATATTCTCAATTATGATTTTTATTTTTATTTTCACAACTTTGTCTTTTCTTTAAAATAACACTTATAATAACTAAAATTTATTTACAAAATCAAACAGATCATCAGGTCACTCATAACTTCCAAACGATATAATTCCACCATTAGTTACATCCCTGGAATGTCTTGAGAAATAATCAAAATCAATTGAAACTGCATTACTGAGTAAGACAGCCCTTTGATTCAAATTCAAAATTTGATCGCTTAACATGGACCTATCATAGACACCATTGAATGATCTATAGGAATCAAACCTTATTACATACACACCAGTATCAGTAAATAATTCTCTACCCAACCCGACCCAATTTCTATCCACACTCCCAATAATTTTGCCATGTTCATCTTTAACAGGAAAATCAAATGAAAGAAATGGTGCATCAATATATCCAAACTGGTTTAATTGACGAGGTCCTTGATGTTGATTTATTACTAAACCATCCTGGGCAAAAAGATCATATTTTCTTCTCCATGGATGCCATCTTTGTTCACTTACTCCAACTAAGTAATTATATGGTAATGTAACATTATCATCATTTTGATTCCATACTTTTACTTTGGAGTTGATAAAGGAAAAATTACGTTGTAATGTAAACAAAAAGTTATTATTGATATCAAAAAAATCTACAATAAAGGGTCTATGCAACCTTGTAATTTGTCGAAGTATAACTTGAGAGAGTGATCGTTCCCTCTCTAATAAATATCCTAGAGGTGAACCGTCAGGGTCACTCAATGTATATCTATTTCTTTGTTCAAAACCGAAGATTAAATTTCCATATTCGATTTGCCTTTCTAATATAACAATTGGTCTACTTAATATATCTTTAATAGATTTCAATTTAGTCAGTAGACTACTCATATTTTCCTAAACAAACGGATATACATGTTTATGGATTGATGTCTTGATTTTTTAAATGGAAATCCACAAGAACACTTTTCCCTCTTTATGAACATACACTATTTTATATTTTTCAAATTCTCGGGATTTTCATTTATGTAAAAATGAATTGAAAAAAAAGACACGACAGTAAATACTACTTTATCCATTTTCTCGTATTTTGTTCATAAAACAACCAATATTATTTGAATTAAAACAATCATGAAATCCATACCTTGAGGTTTTTAAAAGAGTAATATCCACCTTTGGATTTTTACCTTTGTCAATTAATATGTGTAAAAAAATGGTGAATTATCTCGGATATGTTTAAACTTTCTAACACAAAACAACTGACTCATATTAAAGAATGAATTTTCTCCAGTGAATTTTTAAAAAAACAAGACAAAACTACCTTAGTTATATATATTTTGAAGAAGTGCATTCAGATACGTTCAGTGAACAGCTTTCAAACAGACAAATTAAATTTTTTGATCATGGGGAACTTTGTAAAAAACCTAGCTGGAGATGAGTTATTACGAAATTTCGAAATTGCGTTTTGAATATTTTTGACGGACCATTGAAAAAGTTGAAAGTGTAACGAGTTATCCAGTGTATTAAAGGTTTTCACAAGATTTGTGGAAAGAACAAATTGCACCAGATCTTATTGAAATGCCATTTAGAGCTATGAAAAAATAAACCAAATGAGACCACCTTAAAAGCTGAATAATGATAACTGTCCGAAGTTAAAGGTCCTAGAACAAAAATAAAATGGAGCGATAAGATTTTAATATTTTATAGTCTTATGACGTCCTAAAAAAATTATTAGTAAGGTAATTTACCTTTCTGACACTTAAATAGGATATTCAAATTTTCTAATATATCAACCTAGTAAAATATAAATTACTCCTAGAATGTAAAGATCGGTAAATAATAATTAAGTATGCTATTCAATGCCGAATCCTAAGGAAATGTAAGAAAAAAAATGAAGTAGTCGCTAATCCCGAATTATTTCTTTCATAATTTTTATCCACTTATTATTTTTGTTACCTTATTCTTTTTTTTAATTTATGTTAATTAAATGTAACTTTGGAATCAACACCTGACTAGTGTAGTAATAGAGAGAAATATATTCAAATATTAATACAAAATATAATAATCTAATACGTATTAAGTCAAATACATTTGTTGGAAATAATAAGATAAGGGTTCTTCCTTCCCAAAAATAATTATTGGAAATAAAAAAAGATGGAAAACAAACGTCCTAATCTACAAATAAAATATTCCTTGTATAGGTTTCCAGTTTCATAGGAAGTTTATATTTTTTTTTGCAATGCATGTTTTTCTTTATTGTTCAAGACTTAACATTTTTGGTAAATGAATCTCTGGTTTATTAAAACTTTAAAGAAATAATGTATATTTTTATAAACAAGTACAAATTGATCTGTTATGATTGTTAGATTTCTTTTAAAATAATTTTTCTTTTTTGAAATTTTTTTTTTAAAAAAAACTAATGAACTGATAAAGACAATAAGAACAAAACACACCATTTTAAAGAAATATTGTGAGTATATTATTCAATTTCTAACAGTTTTTTACAACATAATATTTAAAAAGAGAAGTCCATAGAACTTTAAAGAGAATAGCGTTACGAATTAAAAGAAGTGAAAGAATAACCTATAATGTTGAGAATTACCCAAACTCTATGATCACTATTGACGTGAAAAAATACATTTCTCCAAATGAAAAATTTTTTCATATATAAACGAAGGAGTTGTAGAATTCCTGTTTTCTGAATATTTACAAACTGTTTATGTATATTATGTTTATGTATTTCTGTGTATTACTTTGTATTCAAATATAAGAAACCAACCTGTCCGATAATTCTTTAACACTGGTTTTTGGAACTTTTCCTTATGACAGACAATATCGATACTATGCAACAGCCTGAGTTACCTCAAGCTATTCCTACTACTACTCCAAGTACATCTTCGATTAATGGTCAACAGTTGGTCACCAATACAACTTTACATATAAGTTATAATCGGAACCTTTTGGACAGTTTATTTTATAAATAGTCACTCATATGAATTAAATAATACAAACAATATAGTTGATCTAATGTAGAGTGTATATAAAGTGATAGATAGAGGAAATTATTTCTATTTTCTGTAACCCGACTATTTATTTCCCTCTAAAAATAATTTTATGAAAAAAATTTTTTACAACATTTTTATAGAGTTAGGATAATATCTTAATTTTATATTACCATATCTTGAAATATTAAGAAGAAATCTGTTACCAAAAAATTTAAAAGAGAATTATTGTTACAGTTCCTTTGGAGGGTTAAGCTAAGATATTAAACAAATTTTACAGAAAATATCGGGAGTTTGGCCGAGTGGTTTAAGGCGCCAGATTTAGGTCTTGTGAATTAAACATTCTGGTATCTTCGGATGCGTGGGTTCGAATCCCTCAGCTCTCATTTTTTCTGTTTTCCATCCTTTGCAGATATTTTTTTTCAATTTGAAGAAAAGAGTGGCAGAACATAAATAATATGCACCTAATCAACAGCGTCACATTTGTATTTTGAATTATTTCAAATATTTTTTTTTTGTGGACTCTCTCTCTGTAATACACACTTGAAGACATTACTAATATCTTTTACACAAAATATACATAAACTTCTTATAACTGGTTAGATGAACTATTCTGTTTTATTTAATAACACAATATTCGAATCTTGATATATTTTGAATCGTTTAGCAGATTGAAAAATAAAAAAGAAAAGGGAAGGCCACCATGTACTTTTTAAGAATGCAACTACAAGAGAAATAATTACGCCATTCTTACAAAACAAAAAAAAAAAAAACTCGTTTGTTTCTTAATATTGTAATTGCATTTCTCTTCCTCTTCTTGAATCGATTACTTATTTAATCGATATAACATTATATGCTTTTTCCTTTATATGATGGGCTTTAAAACTTGGAAGTTCAAAGGAAAAAAACAAAAAAAAAAATAATAAACAGAAGAAAAGGGAGAAAAATGGAATTTAGCTGTATAAAAAATATGATCCATTGAAGGCTGTACAGATTATATAAGAAGGGTTGGAATGTTTGATGACTTTCTTTTCGTTTCGTTGAAATCTGTGCTTCTACACAACTCAAAAAGAAAATAAACAAAAAGAAGAAGAAGAAGAAAAGGTAATGCTAAGATCCATAATAAATAAAAGATCCATCCATACAGTCCCAAAATTACCAAACATCGATTCCTTATCAAAACATGGTATTCCTCCAATCTTAAGTTCAAAAGGTTTCAATACTGTGTGGAACCAATATCAAACATATTTGTGTGACAAATTAACCATTGCTACTTCCGGAACTTCTCTAGAATCTTATTTCCCATTCCATATTATCCTAAATACTGCCAAAAAACCTTTTCAGAGTAACATTTTTAATATCGCTTCAGCTACACATAATAACCATCTATTTATTGAAAATATTTTACCTGTAGATAAAAGATCCGATGGTGAAAATATAGAGAATCGACCATCTTATATTTTTTTAAACAGAATTGAAAAATCGTTTGGTCAAAAATGGGATGATCTGAAAACTGATATTGTTAGTGATGTAGACGCTAAATTATGGGGCCAAGGTTGGTTTTGTCTTGTGGAAAATTCAGAAAAACAACTACAAATCTTGTATTTACAAAATAACGGAACCCCATATTATTTCCCAAGAAATCAATTGATTGATATGAATAGTGTTATTAACATTGATGAATTTAGTTATTTGCAAAAGATTAGAGAAAGAATTAATAATTATAAAAAGAAAGGGATTAAAGATTGGACATTACCTATTATTATGGTTAATCTATGGGATTTTGCATATTTGGAAGATTATGGAATAGCAGGCAGAAAAGAGTACATGCGCAACGTTTTGGATAATTTGAATTGGAATGTTATTAATAAAAGATTATACAACTAGTTTTTTTTCTTTTTTTTACCTCTGTTTAAAACCAATCAATATATATATATATATAAGTAACTATTCTTTATATAATTCTGTAAATATCACATTTCATGAAACAACAATAATAATAAGAAGAAGAAAGGAGATATCTGATTATTCATTTTTTCTATATATTTCATACGACTTTAATAGCGACATATTTTGAGTCATCCTTTAACATGGTAGCTCTACCTCTTTTAACCAATATTTTCAAAATAAGAAAAAGTAAAGATTCAGGCATTGAATAAAAAGATTCATTTGAATTATCCTCGTTCGACACAATTTCATAAAATGTTACAACTTTATTTAATTGTGTGGTCCTTTCAAACCAATCTAAAATTTCATTCGCCCATTGATCCAAAGATTTCCATAGAATGAAAAATTCATCATCATTAAAGTTTTCATCGTTTTCCGTTGTATTGTTAGAATTGCTATTAATCAATATGGGTGGTTTGCCATCTTTATTCAATATTCGATTTTGCCTTTGCATAGTAGCCCAAATTTCGTTAATGAAAATCTGTGAACATGACCTATTAATCTCTGAATTTTGGAAGATATTTACAGTTTCAATCAACCCTGTATCTTTATTAGTCAATTTCATATCACCATTTTTATTCGTGACCCATATTCTACAACGTTCACAATTAGTCAGGATTATATCGATCCATGTCGCTATTTGTTTATTTCTTATTGATTTATTTGGTTGTCTTGTGAATAATGGTGGAAACTGATAAATTGGAGGCAAACTAAATTGTGATAGTGACATAAATAAATCAAATTTGAATGTATCGATTTAGAGAAACTTTCAATTGTCAAATACTACTTCAATTATTAACTCCAATTTGTTTTGAAGAGGGTTTTGTATTGTTTCTCTTTTTAATCCTGATTCTAATTTTTTTTTGTCTTACATGCTTGTTTTTTCCCCCCTTCCATTGGTAAAAGGTAGAACCTAAACCTGCTGCTATTCTTTTTTTAAAAAAGTGTAGATAAAAGTAAAATCGTTGATTTTAATCGAGATTGATCTGATGATACTAAATAAAAGGAATAGAGTGAAAAGAAAAAGAATATCATAAATATACACATTTATGAATATACTTATTATTTAATACAATTTTTTTTTGTATATATATATATATATCTACATAATCATAAGGAGGGGAAAGAAATATAAACAAAATAAAATATCATCATTATATAGTAATCATGTATTTTTAATATTAATGATTTATTCAATCTTGGGCTAAACCAATAACACCACAAGCGGCTCTTGCACCAGCATTACCAGTCTTTAAAGATTCTTCATTGCCACCTTTACCCAAATCGTCTTGACCACAGTGAACAACGACGGCTCTACCGACAATACTGGTTGGACCGATCAATTTGATTAAATGGTCAGTTAAAGTACCTTTAGCAGTACCATTTGCGTCAGTTTTGATGTTACCCATGTCACCAACGTGTCTAACTTCAGCATCTGGACTACCATGAGTTTGATTGAATGGGTTGAAGTGTGGACCAGCGGAAATACAACCATTAGTCAAATCACCCCATTCATGGATATGGAAACCTCTTAAGGCATTTGGATCATGGCCAGTGATTTCGTAAGAGATAGTAGTTGGTTCATTTTCGGCAGTTTGTTCAAAGTGAACGACACCAGAAACTTTAGTACCCTTTAAAACAGCAACAGCTTTAACCATTATGTATATATGTACTTATATATATAGTATAGTAATTTTCTTATTTTGATTATTTTGATTTTTTTTTTCTTGTTTACTAAGACTAAAGATGAATTGAAGTAAACACTCACAAAGAGAAGGAGAGTAGGAAAAGGAATAATAAGTAGTTTATATTTCATTCTCTCCTTTTATATATATAGAGAGGATGGGGGGATGTGTTCCTGGATGTTCTTTCTCTTCTGTTTCCCTTTTCATTTTTCTGTTATTTGGTGCTTTTTTTGTTTTGTGATTTTTTTTTCCGGCTTGCCACTTAAATTGTCCGTAATGATTTTTAATTACTAAGAGAGGATAATTTTGACTCCTTACTTCTATTGAAGAATATATAAAAAAGAGATAGAAAACAAAAGAGGGTTCTTACTCAAATTGTCTATACCTTCCTTTACTTTGCTAACTTCATTGATTTTCAAATTATTACTAACTATATATATATATATATTCACATTGCTACAAAACATTCAAAGAACATACATTGAATAGATTATTCTATACAAAAGAATTAGCAAAAAAAATGTCACAACGTTCTTTTTTTTTCTTGCCTTCTCTTCCCGTCTTTTCATTTGTTTATGTATTTTGTATCTTTCCCGCAGAGACGGAATCCAAAACCTCTTCTTAACCACCAATTATCCGTTCGGAATGTTTTCGGAATGTTTCTCCTTCTGTTTTTTTTTATTTTATTTTATAACACCGCTAACAAGAATTAACACCTTTATTTTTTTGCTTACTAATATCTTTCTTTACCCCTTCTTTTTCTTTGGCCAGACTCTCCTTTCCTCCCCCGTCCCCTCCCTGAATTAAAGAAAGGAAAAGAACAAATTTATTATTGAGCAGTAAAGTTGAATAACATCATTAACTCCTTTAATACACTACACAAATCACTATCAATCTTGAAGTTTGGAACAGTCGAAACTATTATTCCACTGTTTATGTTAGTTGATTGCTTCTTGTATTGTTAAGCCACCTATAATGTGGCTTCTTTGTATCTATTAATAAAAAATTAATTAAATAAATATTAAAGAATATAAAATAATAGGTGTTTATAAATGTTGCAGAATGAAAGATAAATATACTTGTCTATGTATATTTATCCTTTATTTTATAATATGACAATAATATAGAACATTTCTTTGATGTGAGTGCTTTCTTGTTTTTTCTTTTTCATTTCCACTTATCATAAAGCTATTTTCTTAAACATTCTAACAGGTATTATTTATATTTGTGATACTGTATTGTAGAGAAACCTTATCATATGCTTTGATATAAGAAAAGATTGTTTCTTATCCAAACATCTTATATACAATGACTTGTTACTACTATGGTGATGATCAACATCGACTAAATCTTCAGTTTTGTTTACTTGAGAGTTACACCTACACTTAAAATAACTATTATCTGGTAATGGAAGACTTAATCTTATTTGAGAACTGGGAAAATTATCAGAAAACGTGAATATAAAATCTTCATTATCAACATTTTCTTTTTCTTCTTTTTCTTCTTTTTCGTTCTTATCCAGTGCATCTATATCTTCACTACTACCCTTTCCCGATGGTGCATCACTAGCATTATCAATATCTGTATTTTTACCAGTTATTGCAGTTTCATAGTCGTCTTCAAAGGTAAATATACTGTCATTGTCATTTTTAGTATTTCTACCCACATACGAATAATTATCACCATCGTAAAAGGAATCCTGATAGAAGTCACCCGATCTTTCACGGAACTTTCTCTCTTGTTCCTGAACATAATCATATTTGATCTTATCGATACTGGAAAGCACTCTACCCAATAAATTTGCATGACCCACCACTTCTCTTAAATTAGACTCATTTCTTCTAGGTGATATACATTGGTTCAATTTGTCCTTGGCTAGACCAGCTAACTTGTAATGTTCTTGTAATAACTTGAATGGGTATGCTGTCATTTTGTTAATTTTTTATTGTTCATAAGCGTTCATAAGTTTTTTAAAAAAAAAGTTTGTTTGTTTGTTTGTTTGTTTTATGTGAAATGGTTTGGTTATTCTTTGGTGTGTTTGGATAAGGTTGAGGGAAGGGATGATATTTCAAACTAAAAAGAAATTTTCAAAACAGTAAATAATTGACAACACATTAACTTGAAACCAAAGTATTTATCTGAAAAGGATGTTGCGTGCCTGTTGATAAAGAAGTGCAGTAACCGACAGTAAAAAAAAACAAAAAAAAAAAAAATAAGCAAGATCATACGCATTAGAGACCGTCCACAGTTTAAGTAGGCAAAAAAAAATTTATTAAAGATTCAAGAGAAACTCACGATGCTTAAATACTTTAGATGTGAAAGTAAAGTAAATAAAGTTTGAAATAAAAGTAATAATAATAATAATAATAATAATAATAATAATAATAATAATAATAATAATAATAATAATAATAATAATAATAATAATAATAATAATAATAATAATAATAATAAAACAAAAAAAAGAAACATATATTTTTTTTGTTGCGATAAAAGGCCTCTTTTTAAAAAAACAATACAAACAAAAGTCATTTTAAATTTAGAGTTTGAATCTGTTTTTTTACTTTACATCGAGAAATTTTCACACAAAATAGCAAGTTCATAAAAATCGGACTATATTCTATTGTGTTCTTCGAAAGAATTAAAACTTTAAAAAACTTTAAAAGAATGGACAACAATAGGTTACAAAAACACAATAACATTTGTTTAAAAACAGGGAGTCTTTTGTTTTGTTTTTTTTTCTCGAGTGTTCAGGGAGGTATCCCTTTTTTTTATTTTCTAAAGAAATGAAAAATATTTCTAAATGCCGTAAAAGAACAAACAATACAGAAATTCTAGAGTTACATTCTCTCCCTATTTAGATAAATTATCCTAATCTAGAAAAAAATAATTTTATAAACGAATCTTAGCCGTCTATTATCGATATAGAATCATTTTATTAAATTTAATATTAAGAGGGACGGTGTTGAAAGAAGGAAAAGTGATTGTTTATTTAATTAAATAGAAGAAGTTTACATCGGTTATTAAATGGAGTAATAGCAAATATATAGAGAATTCATGAATACTCAATATTGTTTTTTTTTTATTATTTCCCTTGACTAATGCGCTATTTAATTGTCTTATCCATTCTAGACTAAAGTACATATTACACGCTTGTTTCTGGTGTTTAAACATTTTCTTTTTTACTTACAAAAAAAAATGATGTATGTCTTTTTTTGTCCTCTCCTTGAGTCTCCACTACTTCCATGGAATCGTTTATAGGAACCAACAAGATACTCAAAAGGTATAAGATTATATGACTTTGGATTAACTTGGCTAGACATAGAGAAAAACAAAAATATATGTAATGATGTATGAAACAATATATATATATATATATATATATATATATATATATATATTCGGGGGAGTGGAGAGAAGTGTATTGTATCTTTACGAAAAGATTAATTTGTTTAAATTAAAAAAAAAAGGTGGAGACTGTAGAGGTCATACAAAAAAATAGTTGTTTCAATGTACATCCATAGACATATCTTGTTTTTGGTTCAGTTCCTTTAAACAAACAAAAATGTATTCCTAATACTGATCAGATTATATTTTTTTTTTCTGTCCAATATATTCATAAAATGGAAATTTAAAACAGTCACCCACCCCCCACATTCCTGTCTCATCCCGTTTTTCCTCCCTTTTTCTTTTTGAAGCAAGTGTATTCATATTGAATTAAAATAATAATAATAAAAAAAACTGGGAGAAAGAAAATTATTATTATTATTATTAAGATATTATAATAGTGATTTAAGGATACCATTACATTCCACGTGGCATACTGCAAACAACAATAAAAAAACATATATATATAATTTTATATATAGAGATGGATCAATATTAATATTATTCTTGAAACATTTGATATTATCAATGCAGGCAACTGTGAAATTTGAACTATGGGAACATTTACAGATCTTCGAGGTTTTTTAATCTTATGTTATTATTTCCTTTTTTTTTTTCCTCTCCTCTATTTTGTTTTATCAATTAACTCATTTATTACTAGTATTATTACTATACAGGGTAAGCATATTGCATTGAGATACAGTGAAATATATATCTATGGTTCAAAAAAGTAGACTCATTTGTCAGAATTATTTATGCTTTTCAACTCTTATTATAATCATTTACATATCTTTGGAACTTCTCCACAACCTAATTTTATTAGTTTGAGATGTGAACAACATACTCATCCCAACTACGAACTTCATTTGGTACTATAACTATTTCGGAGTTTAATGCTTCTATTTTCTCCTTAATATGTACACTTAAAGCTTTAGCAAATAAAATAGATGTCTTTGGCTCATTAAATAACGGAATAGCAAAATCAATTGCATTTCTTCTCATTTGATAATCTAAATCGTCTGTATTGTCAGCTCTCTTTGATGCTAAATTAAATACTGTCTTAATATCATGTCTTTCGAATAATTCACGTATCTTTCTCTTATCATTCTTTGGAAATTCAATTATTTTCACTTCACAAGTTGATCCAATATGTCTCTGTATATATTGTTTAGCATCTTCAGTAGTAACGTATAACTTATAATTTAGTGGGGCAATAATTTTGGCTACAGTACCTAAATCTTCTTTATTTATATCACCACCAAAAAGTATACCACAGGGTGGAACTGGTATTTGGAAATTCATTGTGCTTTGAATAGCAGTCCAATAACTCTCATTAATATCTTTACCGAAAGAGGCAACTTCACCAGTAGACGCCATTTCCACTCCAAGGTACGGATCAGCACCTGCTAATCTTGTAAATGAAAATTGTGGCACCTTTGTAGCTACATAGTTGTATTTCTTCATCATCATCAAATCAACTGGTTCAGGAACATATTCACCACCAAGGAAGGCCCTAACTGCAATATCTATGAAATTTACACCAAGAACCTTAGATACAAATGGAAATGACCTTGAAGCTCTAATGTTGCATTCGATGACTTTCAATGGCTTATCACCATCTTTAATAATTTGCATATTGAATGGACCTGTGATGTTCCATGCTTGGGCCACTTTATCTGCTATACTTTTCAACTCTAATTTGACTTTATCAGATAAATGTTGTGGTGGTAATACTAAAGATGCATCGCCAGAATGAACACCAGCATTCTCAATATGTTCAGAAATAGCATGAACTAAAACTTTACCTTTGTAAGCAACAGCATCAACATCAATCTCTTGCGCACCTTGGATGAACTTAGATATGACAACTGGATTATCTTGGGACACATTTGCTGCCAAAGTCAATTTAGTAGCTAATTCGGATTCATCGGTTACAACACTCATGGCAGCACCAGATAAAACATACGATGGTCTAATTAATACCGGGTATTTGACACGGTTTGCGAATTCTTTCGCTTCTTCCAGAGATGTCAATTCGCTCCATTCTGGTTGTTCAATCCCAATAGAATCTAAGATGGTGGAAAATTTGTGTCTGTTTTCCGCTCTGTCAATATCAACTGGACTAGTACCTAAAATATTACAACCACTATTGAATAAAGTTAAAGCAATATTTTGTGGTAATTGACCACCAACTGAAATGACACAACCTTCACTGTTTTCCAATTCATATATATCCATGACTCTTTCATAAGACAATTCTTCAAAATATAACCTGTCCACTTCATCAAAGTCTGTGGACACAGTCTCTGGATTGTAATTGATCATAATTGTCTTCTTACCAGCATTTCTTAAAGCTTTAGCTGTATTGACAGCACACCAATCAAACTCAACTGAAGAACCAATACGATATACACCAGAACCAAGAACCAACGTGCCATGATCATCAAAATTAACATCACTCTTGACAGCGTTATATGTAGTGTATAAATAATTAGTAGAAGCAGGAAATTCAGCTGCTAAAGTGTCGATTCTCTTAACAAATGGAACAATACCCATTGATTTTCTTAATTTTCTAACATCGAATTCGTTGTACTTATAATTTGGATCAATACAATATGCAATCTGCTTATCAGAAAACCCTAATTTTTTTGCTCTAGTCAATATATCTTTATCTAACTGTTGTAAATCATTCAATTTTTGTAATTCTTTGTACATGTTTACAATATTCATGCACTTGAAAAGAAACCATTTATCTATTTTACTCAATTCATGGACTCTTTCCTCAGAGTAGCCTTCATGTAAAAGTGCTTGGCCTATAGCAAATATTCTTCTATCAGTTGGTTCAGCTAATACTTTATCTAGGTTTTCACCAAACTCATCTGAACCTTGAAACCCCAAGACAGTTGGATCCGTCTGTCTTAAAGCCTTTTGGAACGCTTCTTCAAAGTTCCTACCTATTGCCATAACTTCTCCAACAGATTTCATAGAGGAACCAATAGATTTATCAACATATTGAAACTTAGATAGATCCCATTTAGGAACCTTTGCGACAATATAATCTAACGAAGGTTCAAAATTAGCTACAGTTGTCTTAGTGATTGGATTTGGTAATTCAGGTAATGTGTAACCTAAAGCGATCTTAGCAGCAGTATAAGCCAAAGGATAACCTGTGGCCTTTGAAGCCAGTGCGGAAGAACGAGACAAACGGGCATTAACTTCAATGACTCTGTAATCTAAACCATTTGGCTGTAAAGCGTATTGAACGTTACATTCACCGATAACACCTAAGTGCCTGATAATCTTGATTGCTGCAGATCTTAGCATGTGGTATTCTTCATCAGATAAAGTTTGTGAAGGAGCAAAAACGATAGAATCACCAGTATGAACCCCTAATGGATCGAAATTTTCCATGTTACAAACGGTGATACAGTTCCCTACTCTATCTCTAACTACTTCATATTCGACTTCTTTCCAACCTTTAAGTGATTTTTCTACTAAAATCTGTGGAGATAAAGACAACGATTGTGATGCAAGTTGTTTCATTTCATCAGAATTATTAGCAAAACCTGAACCCAACCCGCCTAAAGCATATGCGGATCTGACAATAACAGGGTACCCAACAGATTCTGCGGCTTGCAATGCTTCATCGATAGTCTTGCAAGCAGTAGATTCAGCGATGGGGATATTAATTTCTTTTAAAGCTTGTGCGAAAAGATCTCTATCTTCAGAAGTGATTAAAGTTTTGATAGGTGTACCCAGTACTTTAACATTATATTTCTTTAAAATACCCTCTTGATCCAATTTAACACCACAATTTAACCCAGTTTGACCACCAAAAGTCAAGAGGATCCCGTCGGGTCTCTCACGTTCAATGACATATGTTATGTATTCTGGGGTTACAGGCAAGTAATATATTTTATCAGCTAAGGAGGGGGATGTTTGATTAGTAGCTATGTTTGGATTGATTAATATAGTAGTTTTATTATCTTCTTTCAAAGCTTTAATGGCTTGTGAGCCTGAATAGTCAAATTCACCAGCTTGGCCAATTGAAAGCCCTCCTGATCCAATGATCAATACACTCTTAATGTCGTCAAGTAATTCTGGAGCATATGTGTGTGGATTATTGAAAGTGGAAAGTGTAGGAGTGGTAGATTTATATATAGAATTCATTATTGTAGTATTAATAATAATAATAATAATAATAATGGTGTATAAGTTATTGTGTTGATCGTTCTTGGATAAAATATTCTGAACTATTTGTATATATATAAAAAGTATAATAATAATATTATTAAGTATTAATAAAGTAAGGGCGTTGGAAGCCCCTACCCAGCAAGAAGATCTTTCATCAATCTGAATATTGTATGTTTAAATCATTGTAAAGTATTTATATATGTACACAACAACAACACTAAAAAAAAATAAACATTAATACTGAGAAGGTAGTATGATAATATTAGATAATAAGAGAGTCATGACAATGCTACCAATATAACATTAAATTGTATGGTTAAATACTTAAATGAGTCAAAGGTGAAAGTGAGATTATTTCTATGAATACAGATTAAATAAATGAAAGGGGAAATACAAAAGATTTCTCGATGTCTCCTCTTAACTATGTCTCGAAAAAACTTACCGTATATACATACAATAGTCACACACACGCAAAGAAAACAAACAAAATTTGATTTAAAAAAAATGCTGGAACAATTCACACTGCAAGAAAGAAAGGGGGGGAAGTTCAGTATCCTAAATGACTCACACTCTGCACCAGTACATCCCGGTAGATTGGAATCTGTTTGTTTAAACATTTGAACAGTTTCCAACAGTAATTAAAGCAAAAAAAAAAAGTTTGTTTCCTCTAAGCATCTGGCCATAATAAAGCACCAGTTAACAATTCATAACGTTAAGTTCGAGAACACTACAACACTTTTTAAAGATCAAAGCAAAAGAAAAAAAATGTTCATTTTTCCCTTTACTTTGGTTAGTAGTTCTATATTTTTTTTTTTTTGTGGTGTTTACCGTTAAGTGCAGCATTTAGAGAGGTTCCCCTTTTGCATCTTTAAGTGTCTGTCCGTTAAGTGCAGTCACTAGAGACCCATTTTTACATAAAAAACAAAATAACTCAGAAAAAATACAAAGAAAAATTTCCAAATCCAGAATCCATACGGCACCGTAAATGCAACTGTAGGCGAGATATAATAAAGAGAATGGACATATATCTCCGGTGTTAACAATAGGAAAGATACGGGGAGAACAAACAATCGGGCATAATACTCTCGTAGAAAATGATCTATACATTACCATGGATTCTATTCGGTTTAAAAAACACAAAAAGACAGGTGAAGATAGGAATGATTAATCAAAAGAGGAAAAGAAAGACACCTGTGAAATAAGAAACAAGTTACATATGTATACATAATAAAATGGTCATAGTCTATCAACTATATAATTCAAGATTTGCTTATCTTGAAATTATATATATATATATATATCTTTATTTTGTGACGTAGACATATTGGATAATATTCACATGTTTTTTTATTTTCCTAATTCTCAGTTGTTCATGATGAAGTATAAGATGATTGTTGAGTTTCATGCAGTAGTCCGTACATATTTTTTTTGTTCTTATTTGAAAATCCTTTAACTCCTTTTCTTACATGCGAATGTAATATCACAATATAAACATATATCATAACACATTGAATAAAACATTTCAGAATATATACATTTTTTTTTCATTTTCTTGTAAATATAATATCTTTATATATATATATATATAGTTTTGGACATATCCCTCCCCTCCCAGTTTTATTTTTTCCTTCTTTTTCTATGTGAAGTGTTCATTGAAGTGGTCGTAGAAATACAATTGCTTTTGCAATTTAATGGTTAAATATCAAGTAAATATGTCACTGTAAAAACAACATTATTAATAAAAGTTTATATCTTTATTATTTTTATATTTATTATTTCTTTGTAATATTGTGGTTGGAGTTCAAAAAAAACATGGATTTCTTTCAATTAAATAAATATACAATAAACCTATTGTTTCATGCGAAAAAGACAATAAGTTCTGAAAAAACAATTAATTCGTGAAAAGAGATATTTTGTTGAACAATTAGTATTATTTTTTCCCAACATTGTCCAAAAATGAAATATATAAATAAATAAATAAACAAATAAACAAACAAACTTCTTTCCACTTTATTACAACAAATACATAAACATATTTACAATAAATAATTTAATAACAACCATAATATCAATATACCAATACAATTTATCGCAGATGTAGCATCACAACCGTATGTTTTTTATAATTTCCCCATCATATTTTTGATATCGAATCCAGTCGGTGTAGCTAATTGCTAATCCAGGTGGTGGAGTATTAGTATTACATGTATCCATTGTTCCATTTCTATAGAGCCTACCCACTTCTAATATTTCATCCAGACGGTTTACTAGGTCCGTCATCGCTCTAGTGTTTTCTGTACCACTCAAAAATGTTTCACAAATATTTTTATTCTCCAATAAGATGGAACTAAGATAATGTAATTTCTTTGTTACACCATATAGTGGGTTTTCACTTTCTTCTTCACTGGAATCTTCATAATAATCATCATCACTTTGACTAACTTCACTTAGTTCTGATTCATAATTTGACGAATTTTCAACGTTTTCTAATTCTAAAGAATTATTCATTTCATTTTCGATATATTCATTTTCTTTAGATATAGTTGGTAAACGTCTTAATGGTTCTAAAATATCAGAAAGAAGCACGTTGTCAATGGAATGAATATTTTCATAAACAAACTCTTTATTAATTAATAATGGGACGGTTGTTCTTCTCTCACATAGATATGAAAGAAGGTTTAATTTATCATTTCCAATTTGAGCAGCAGCATAAAGTACCAAATGTCTACAAAGAAAATATGGACTATACTTTTGTTGTCCACAAGTACATGTCCATAAATCCATATCAACTCTATATTCCTCGCTCTCCTGAGTAGGTTCATTGCCTTTTAATAATCTTTTTCTTTCAGAAGCCATTTTCTTTTTCCAAACAGGTAGATTATTTACTAAATCTCTTCCTGTCTGGACAGGTTGTATTCTTAATTTTAGCGTTGGTTCATAATGGTTTTTTATTTTTTCATTAAGAATATACAAAACTGTATCCAATCTTAAAACTCTCTTTTTTTTCAAATGATCATGTTTTAAAGATTTGAAAAATGACTCCACTAACATATTTGTCATTCGAGGAATATAAGGCTTGTATGCCCTGCTCCACTGCATAAATTGTTCTGGTTTTAAATAATGGGTATACAAATATTGGAAATATCTTATTTTTTTATTTTCAACCAAAACATATTCATAAACTTCTTTTAACATGCGTTGATATATACCAAAAGGGGTTTCATTGTAATGTATTTTTATGTTTGAAGTGTCATTGGATCTAACCCTAGATGCATAAAACAGTGGTGAGTCTCTTGCAGCTCTAGTTATAATAGCTGCCGTTTTTTCTGTGATATTTTTAGTAGTATATTCATTACCCACGACACTAGCATCTAAATTATCGAAAAGTTCACAATCAAACCAAGGACATTGTTCTTTAATATACAAATATTTTTCTTCTTTAGTCTTTTTATTTTTTTGATTGCATGACTTCCCTACAATGGCCTTTTTTCAGTGCCAAAGACAATTTTGAGTATTGAATTTCCCAATACATTTACCAAATGCTACGAGATTTCTTCCATCCATATCTGAAGTAATATATTGGAATTTATACCCTAAATCGATTGTCTTTTGTAAGAAAGTTTGTATTACAAATTCTGGAATACCATTACGTGGTCCAAAACGGGCAGCCAATGGGTATCCTTCCCCTTTGAATTTACCAACAATAACATGTCCTTGCTGTAGCGTTGTAGTGACATTAAATGTTCCGTCAATAGCAGCTGAACTGAACATTTTTTTATCAATCCCTTGATACTCAAAAGAAAATGCTATGCACTGTCCCCAAATTGTTCTTGGATCCGCATTTTCAACCAAAGGTAATTCTTTTATATGTGATAATTCACCAGACGCTAACAGTATGGCAACTTATTTTTGCGTTTTCATCTTTTTTCCACTTAGAGGCAAAGTGCTCCATCCAGATATCTTTGATTACTTTGCGTGGTTTTGTTGAACTCTGGTTAATATATTCAGTAAACTTTCCACTATTTTTGATAGCACTATATAAGTCACCAAAACAATCACAGGCTTGCTGTTTAATAAAGTCTTCCAAATCTTGAGGAATTGGTAAAGTCTTTTGAGTTGGATGATGTTTCTTATGTTGTATTGTGATAGTTATGAAATTATAACCACTTTTTATGCCAAATTTTAACTTAGATTCACAGTCAAAATTTTTTATATATGATGGTTTTAGGTAATTCTTATCTTTACGTCTGGTTTTTCTATCTTGAGAACACTTAAATATTCTACTTGTTAATGTGTCTGAGTTTTTTTGCTTATTATTATACGAAGAAATAAAGTTTAGGCCAGTTATTTCCGAAATTGATTTAACAACATTCATACATATAACATTAATTTCATTATTAGTAGGCTTTGTAGATAATCCAACTTCTTTATAAGGAATGGTAGCCAATATATCGTACACTAAATTATTTTTGTCTCGTCCTTCTTGTAATTTTCCCATTAAATCGTCAAGTGAATGAACACTACTTTTAATATATTGAATGTAACGACCCTTCTTTATACCATATGGTAAATCATTAGATGTTCCCAAAATATAGTCTATTTTTTCATATTTAGATTGTCTTGATCTTTTATTACTTTGAGATGTAAGAAATGTAGTGTTTGTTGAATTATTTTCGTCACGTTGCATTGCAGTATATATTTGCTAGTTTGTTTTTATTCTCTTTCAATATCAATAGATTAAAGAAATTGGAAACAGGGTGAAGAAATTTTTCAAAAAAAACTTGCTTCTGTTAAAATTATATTGGCTTTTTATATTCCATTCTTGAAAAATTTCTTATACAGTTAAAAAAAATTTTTTTTCGGACCTTCGACATTTTCCAAAAAGGGTAAAAATAATATTAATTAAATTGGTATTTTAACCTAAAAGAGTAATAAAATGAAGTTTCAAAAGAGATCTAAATTTGGCAATTTTTAAATTCTGTTTTTTGACCTCTATAATAAAATAGTGTCTCGAAAAACATTAATGATACTATTTAGGGACCAAAAACCTCTATTTTTAAGAAGTTATGGAAATTTTAATTTTATGTCTTCTAAAATTTTAAATTTTTTTATTTATTAAACTGGACAAATCCAACTTTTTATAACGAAGATATTAAATTAATTCCCTCTTTTTAAAATATTTAATTAATATTCATATCAAAATAAACTACAAAATTTTCTCTTTTTAATGGTACCTTCACTTCTAAGATTACATTTATTTTGACACATATTTTATTGTAATTTGTCCACAAAAACAATACACCATTGTGCTTGAAAAACAATAACTCAAAATATGCGAGTTTGTGCAAGAAAACAATACGAGTGGTTTGTCATGTAGTACGAATTTTCTTCACTTGCAAAAAATCCATGTTTTTTTTGGTATCGTTATTGTGGTAGCGAACTTTGTGTTTTGATTATTTTTTACTGAAAATAATTAATTTCTTACTAATTGTAAAAATTAACCACATAAGAAAAAAAAACCCAGAAAACTGTTTCCTCAGGTATTATAACAAGTAACATCAAAATAAAATATTAAAGATTTAAATAATATCTATATCTCTATGTTGAAATATAATGTTATGGAACGAAATAGATAGAACAATAAGTTTTAGCAGACGCGAAACGATAAATTGTTGAGTAATAATTGTTGAGACGTCACAAAATGTTGTTGAGTTCATTTATTAAATATCTTACTGTTCGTAGAGGAAAATGGCTTACTATTAACATATATAAAGCCAAGGATTTCATCATACATTATTTTTATTTTATTTACAATCTTTGCATATTAGTGTTTCTATGTTGTATATAGAAAAAGAAAGTGAAGAACTTTATTATAATTTTTGTATACTAGATCTAATTAATATAACATTGAGAATGTTTACAATATATCCAATGACTACAGGCGCTCATTCTCAACATCAATATTACTGAAAGTTTGAATAGAGCTAAACGTATTAAAAACTGGGCAAAACATTTTTATTTGTTACCAATGTGTTATTTTTATAAAAATATTGTTGTTTGAAAAATATTTGGTGCATAAAAGAGATGTTCAATTTTGTAAATGAAAAAAAAAAAAAATGTTTTTACTGAAGCTTTGTACTGTTTTTTTATAAAAAAAAATTTGAATGAAGTTCTTAATTTGATATATAAAAACACTACTCTATTTGTCTCATTAAATATCACCAATTCAAACCATAACACAAACTCTTTCTCTTATAATAACTGAAAATTTTAAATAAACACAGTAATAAATCTTTGCCATTATTCTTTAATATTTAATTTTTTTTTTATCCATGAATTCAAATTTATTTTTTATAGAAAGATATTCAAAAGTAGGAAAAATAAAAACAAAATAAAAATTAAGGTAAAGTAATGAATCATCCATGCAGATAAACAAACAAACAAACAAACAGACAGTTATGCTGGAAACCACTTAAAACAAATAAAGTTCCACACAGATTATGCCTATTATTTAAATACAGAAAGGTTGCTTCTCTTTAGACACTGTCTCTATTATTTCCTGTTTTATAATGGAGTATATTAAGATCGCTAAGGTTAATAATGTTATTCTGCATAGAAAGGGCCAACCTTTAAAAGGGACACTTCATTTAACTACACACCATTTAATCTTTACGTCTGATTTAATTCCAAATGAGTTCTGGTTCCCATATCCAATGATTAGTACCGCCTTTAAAAATAATGGAAGTGCTTTATTATCTAAGTACAATAATGGAATACCGTCATCACCTTCACTGGATACAACAAATAAAAGTTGTAGTAACAATAGCAAGAAAAAATCTAAAAATATCCCACTTATAGAAACTTTAAAATGGTATTCGAATGTAGATATTTGGTCTTTGTCAAATATTAAAATTGTAGGGAAAGATTACACAGTATTTTCTTTGGATTTTATCAGAGAGGATGATACAAACGATGTATTCGACACTTTAGTTAAGTTAACTGTTTTACCAGAAGTGACAAGATTATATGCCTTTATATATCAACCAAATGATTTAGAAATAAAATTTGATAGTTGGGGGATATATAATCCAGAATCTGAATTTACAAGACAAGGAATCAGATTTGATTTTGATTCTTGTCCATGGAGAATCTCAAGTATAAATCAAGATTATAAATTTTGTCCTACTTATCCAAATAAGCTTGTAGTTCCTAAAATGGTATCAGATATCCTATTAACTCATGCAAGTAAATATAGATCAAAGAAAAGAATTCCTACCTTATGCTATTTTTACAAAAAGACTAATAGTTCAATTATTCGATGTAGTCAACCATTACCTGGTTTAACAAAACAAAGATCATTACAAGATGAAACCCTTGTTAAAGCACTATTTCACTGTTCTAAAGGGGATTCATTCCAATATAAATATAATTCAACTTTAAAAAATTGTGACATTATTGTGGATGCAAGACCAATGGCCAATGCTATTGCTCAAACTGCGCTTGGTGGTGGTACCGAATCTAAAGACAATTATAATTGCGAAAGAATATTTTTGGGGATAGATAATATTCATGTAATGTCTGATGCAATGTCTACTTTCACGGAATCCTTCTTAATAGATACCGATGTCAATAATAATTTATCACCATCTATGATTCACAAAAGAGCACATCATTGGATAAAGTCAATCAAATTGATATTATCAAATGTAGATAAACTTACAAAAGCTATTCTTTTTAATCATGCTAATATACTGATACATTGTTCTGATGGATGGGATAGAACACCACAAGTCTGTTCCTTGATACAGTTGTGTTTAGATCCATATTATAGAACTTTCGAAGGATTCATGGTATTGATAGAAAAGGATTGGATATCGTTTGGACATAAATTTATGGAAAGGTCTGGTCATTTAAGTTCTACAGATGTGTTTCATGATAATACAGTGGATTTCAAGACTAGTATCACAAACCATACGACAGCTCTACTATTTGGGAGAGAAAAAGAGAGAAAAATTAGTGGAGATAGTAGTTCAATTTTGATGATGTCTGATATATACGAAGATCAAACCAATATTAGTAGAGAGTGTGACATTAATATTTCGAAGAATTTTAAAACTGTTTTACTTCCAGATGAGAAAAAATCAGGTATTCTAGATAAAGTATCCAATCAATGGATAACAAGTTTCCAAAAGAAACCTCAGAAAAGAACACTTAAGTTTACATCTCCAATATTTCAACAATTCTTAGATTGCGTTTATCAATTACTAAACCAAAACCCAACAAGTTTCGAATTTAACGAAAAATTCTTAAGAAGATTGGTTTACCATTTATATTCTTGTCAATATGGGTCATTTTTATTTAATTGTCAACAAGAGATGAAAAAATATGATGCAACAAAACGAACTAGAAGTGTATGGGATTATTTCAAATCAAAAAAGACCGAGTTCATAAATACCAGTTATATCCATATAGCAACAACATTGGACGGAAGAACCAATCAAGGTTCTGACGATACAGAAGATTGGATTCAACCTGATCTGAGTAACATTAAATGGTGGTGGGAATTATATGGAAGAAAAGATAAGGAAATGAATATTGTTCCAGATGATACCTTTAAGAAATGGGAATCAAATAAAGAGTTGGTAAGAAACCCTGTACAATATGAAAAAGACAGTATTAATTTCAATTTTTTAAATCAAACAAAGGATTTATTATCGTCTCTTAATAAACTAGGAAAAAAATAATAGTTTTAAAGAGAAAATAGGAACACTTAATACAGAAAGAATATAAATTAATAAAGTAATGCTAAATGATTGTTGAATATAAAATATATATTATATATATAACAAGAAATATATGAAATTACACAACTAAAATACGGTAATAAACAAATGAGTTATAGGCAAAGGATAATCACTATGACATTAGAGAAAAAAATATATATTTCTCCTAAATTATTTAGTATTTGTGAGCAGCTTTTTGGGTTTTAGTTTAATAACTTCGTCCATCCATTTAATTCCACACCATTCCGACACTAAAATAGCCAAGGTTCTGACAGCTTCAACAGTTTCGTAATCACATCCAACATTGAGTGCACCTATTAAATGACCCTTTAGTTGGGGATTAACATCTTGTGGGACCAAAGATGCAATAACAACCAGGCTAGTTTCCAGTGAGGTAAGAATCTTATCATAAGAGAATAAGGGTCCATAACAATGAACTAAAGTGTAATACCACAAGTCAGGATATGAGGAATTCAAGTTATTTACTACTCTATTAGAAACTTTGTTATAGATAGTGTTCCATTGTCGAAGACCTCTGTGAACGATATTTACTTGATCTTGTTTATTCTCTGCTAGTTTTCTTAATGTATTAGGGCACGGTATTTCCTCCTTTAAAGCTGCTTCCCAGGAATCAATTTGAGTAGATTTAGGAAGCAGCTTTGTGGGTGTATTTTCTTTTAAATGATGCAACCCATTAATAGCTCTAGGCAACCCGGCTAGGGGTGCTGTCTTTAGTAAAGCTTCTCTTAATTTTTTGGTAACTGTGACTTGTTGTTCTGTTGGGAATTGGTATTCTTTTTCAAAAATCTGTCTCTGTTGTTCTAGATCATAGTAATTCAATAGTTCAATGGTTTTATGTGCTAGAGTAACATAATATTTATCGGCATCCTTGGCAGTCAATTGCATAGCATAGTGATACACTTTAGGAATCTCCTGAGGATGATTGGCAACACTTAATGTGGCAGCTGCAACTAAGTACCAAACGTTTTTCAGTTTAGGATGGAATTGGTACAATTGTAAAAGCCTTTGATGGTTCAATAAACTAGTAATTCTCCTGCAGGAATTCATTTACAATTTAAACGACACAGTTAAAGATATATTAATGTATGATATTTGATTATTTAAAGAGAATGTAACAGTTTATTACTATGATAATCGTGGATAGTCCTGATTTGTTTCTCAATTTTTATCAATTACTTTCTTGAATTTAATAAATATAAAAAAATTTATCACAAATAGCCTCTTGTTACTATAACGTCAGGCTTACATCGAGACAATACAGATATTTTGACGTATCTAATAGGCGAATTCCAAATACACTTTTTAATTATTGTTTTAAATATAAGCCATTTCAGTATTTTATTTAATTTTTTTTTCTAAAAATCTCACTATCAAACAAGCAAAAAACAAACTAAGAACGAAGCAATTTATTAAAGATCAATAACCAAAAAAATAAAGAGCCTAATATGCGTAAATTTACGTTAGCATTTCGAAAAGCGATTAATAAAAAAGAACCAAAATCAACACATTCCTTTATATTTATATTTAGTCAATTGAGCATGGCTCAAGATACAACAAATGTACAAAAAATACGGTTTTTGCGATTAAATCAAGTTTTTGATCGAGCATTGAAACAATCGTTAGTGAAATTCAAGGATTGGGAAAAATTTAGTTCTTGTTTTCCCACATATTCTAAGACAAAAGATGGAATTACCCACCTGATGAATTGTCAGAAACAAGTTGTTGAATTTTGGACAGGTTTAAGTCATAAGGAATTCGATGAATTGTTAGCAGAACGTCACGTAAAAGAAAAATTGGACGAGTTAGATGAACTACTATCAGAAGCCAGTGTTAGATTAGAGAACAAACTGAATAAAGAAAGTAATGGTGAGGAAGGAGAAGATAATGGCATTATGGATGTACCAATAAGTGAATTAAGCCCCAACGAATTATTAGACTGTACTCTATATACTGAACGACAAAATGCTATCACAAAGTTGGATGAAAGATTGGCAAAAATCAAGAATATTAATGAAGGACTTTTGAATGAGATAACGCAATTGGAAACTGACATTAAAGGTGATTTACAAGAGATAACTGACACCTATTCACAGTTTTTTGGCCAAAAGATACTAGATGCTCCTGATAAGGAATTAATGGAAAGTATGCATGATATGCTAGTTGAACAAAGGGAATACCAGGGTTAAGGTAACCCATAGTTATAACCTCAGCAATGAAAAAAAAAAACAATCCTTTGGTTTTTCGAACTTGAAAATGAAATGAAAAATAAGAAGACAACTAGAATGAGACATCAAATCTGTTAAAAAAAAGTTAAGAGTAGAGCTACGTTCTAATGTACCTTTATGGATATTAAGAATAATTCGTTAATTATCTTCTTTAATAATTTGCACAAACTAGAATATCATTCCAAGACCATAGAGAATCCAAAAAAAAAAAAAAAAAAAATTCCGTATCTATATTATGAAAAAGGGTATTATAATTTTAATATAATAAATGCTTCTATATTCTACATAGTAAGTAGAAGTCTATAAAAATATTATTAGCAACGACCTGTATTACACATTTCACTACAACTTGCCGTTTAATTGTCCATCATAACAATATAAGATGAAACGTCAATTCAACTAATATTAATAAGGGAGACACTTTGATATTTAATTTGTTCCTTCTATTATAGAGTAACAAAGTTTTAAATAGTACTACTCAGTGATACTTCTACTGATGAATGATATTAACAACTAATTATTAGCAGTCACTTTTTCTTCATATGTTTTGAAAAGATTATTTAAATTCTTCAATTCTTTTTGTAAGTTTTTTACTGTCATCTTTTCTGATTCTAGATCTCTATTGGAATGATCCAATAATTCCATTTTTTGTTTAAGTTCTTCTTCTTTAGCCTTTAATTTCGGTTGTACTGATGTCGTCATTGATTTCATATCAAAGATTTCCTTTTTCACTTTTTCATTCTGCTCATTAGAATTCTTAATCTCTTCATCTAAAGTTAACACTTTCGCTTCCATTGCATGATAATTTCCTTCTGCAACTGTCAATTGCATTTTCAGTTGTTCCGAATTCTTTTTTATTGCAGATATTGATTGCTCCATCTTCGCTATTTTTGTAGTACTCTGTTGTATAGAATTATTTATTCCGCTCAGTTTAATAATTAAAGAATCTTCAATTTCTTGTAATTCACGTAACTGTTTTTCGTATTCTGTTTGAGTATTACGGGTATCTTCCAAACGCTTATTAGCTTCTTCAATTTGCTCATTTAATTTTGAAACATTTCGTTTCTTAATTTCAATATCCTTTATTATTTTTACTTCACAAGATTGATCTTCTTTAGTTTCTTTTGTATCCTTCTCAATTCTAGGGTTTGTGTAGGTCTTAGATATCGAGATTCCAAGACCTGTTGTAGCCTCTTTACCCATATCCACAATCACATCCTCTTCATATTTTGTGCCTAACCTTTCTACAGATTCTAATAATTCTTGTGGAAGTTTATATGGCAAATTTACTCTTGATATTCTGACCCTCTCAATCAAAAACATAGCAATAATAAATTCTTTTTTGTTTAAAGTACCGCTCTTATTCGTATCAACCAAATCCCATACATTGGCCAAAGTCTCTCTGGTTAAACCAGATTTCATGAAAAACGGAACCAAAATATGTGGACCCAGTTCTTTTGTTTTATTTTTATCTAGATTAAAAAAAGTGGTTTGGAAACTCTTATATTGGTGAGGTTGAATTTCCCATATATTTTCTGTTAAATCAGTCAATGGAGTAAATGGTGATAAAAAGGTATTCTTATGTGAATTACGTGATGATATCGAGGAGCCACTGATTGTTCTTGTAATTACTGGAGATTCTGTTCTTTGACTACCATTAGTGGATAAAGTTGGAGAGTAACGACGAGGGAAACGGTTAGAAGAGGATGCTGTAGATCTAAGAGAAGATGCTCTAGAGAGAGAATTGGATACTGCTGATAAAGAATTTAAAGAAGATGACGAAGAAGGGGATGAATGATGAGATTGAGTATTAGAATTCACTATTGGTAGACCTGTTGATTCCCATAATTTTCTAGATATTCTCTTGGGAATAGGATCCATTAATGGGTTTTGAGATAATCTTAACCCAATTAAATGCATGGCCATTATAAATTCATATTTATTTAAAACCCCATCTTGTTCTCTATCACATAAAAACCAAATATCACCTAGTACATCTGAAGGTAACTTAGCTTTCATGAAGATAGCTTTAGCTTTATCGCCAGGTAGCAATTGCTGTTCACCTGTAGTTCTATCAAATAATTGGGAGAATCTAGCAACATCGCTACTAGATATTAAAGGTAATGGTACAGACTTAACCTTAGCACTTCTTCTATGTCTGTGGTTACTCTTATTAGGTAAATTAAATTGGAAAATTTTAGTAGCAGGGGAATTGTATAGAGAAGATGTTATAGGTATAGAGGGGGTCACTGACAAATGAGATACACATCTGATTAAAGCACAAAACTCTTTAAATGTAACAAACCCTTTCCCCTCCAAGTCTACAAGGGACCAAAGGTGACCCAATTGTCTACCAGAGAATCCAGTTTGTTCTAAGAAAGGTTTTGCAACTTCGGCAGTAACTACCCTTGTACGATCTGGATCCAATGCTTTGAAATAACGTCTATAAACTTCATATTCTTCGTTTGTTACAGGAGATTTCAGTTTAATTTCTGCCATAGATAATTGTGCTCTTTTCTTTCTTTGTTTGGCAATATTAATTATGCTTAGCTAAGAGAAAGATTTACAAACTTCCCTATTTAGTTAACGATTTGAAGTATTAAAAAAAAAAAGGAGAATAAACAAGGGTGAATTTTCATAAGACGTATACAATTAATCTTTACGAAGTAACAATATTTTGTATGTTTATAAATATATCATATTAGTATAATCCAAACACTACCAATGGTAACAAAATACGTATTGCACTATCATCTCAAAGTTTAATAATATTTGATCATCGACAATATCAATCTATCGAGGAAAGTCATCGCGTGAATTACCCAAAACGGCAAAAGAGTAAAAAAAATTATCAAAAAAAGTCTCAAATTTGGCTGTTTTCATATTACCGTATTCGGAATTTTCTAATAATATACCCTGACTTCATAGAAACACACCTAAAAGTCTTAAATCAAGATGCGTGTATATTTAAAAGTATTTAAAATTATATATTTGTAACAGTAATACTAGACACAATTTTAATGTGAAGGTTTGGAAAATAACTGGTAACCACAATATTATCAAATTTTTATCAGAATGTTGTGTGAATAAACAAAAAAAAAAAAGAGGGAAATATGAGTGGATTATGTTTGACAATTGTGGTCTTTTGAATATTTTAATATTTAAATTTTTCTTAATATATACAGGTTGTAGAGTTCATTTATTCAAATATGTGCAAAAACAATTTGCATATATACGTATATATGAGCAGCATTATGAAAGAGTAAAAAATAACGACAACAAAAGGCAGAATGTCACTTTTTAAAATCCTCCTTCATTATTTCAATTTGATATAAGCTCTGTGAGCAATAGCCATTTTATGAATTTGATCTCTCTTGTCAAACCCAGACCCAATACCTTTAGATACTGCTACCAGCTCTTCTCCTAATCTCACCGCAAAATCACTTGACACACGTTTATTGGCACCTTCCACTATCCATTTCCACGCAATTCTATTTCTTTGTCTTTGATTTAATGGTACAGGGATAACTGCTGATTTAGCCACTTTCGTACTAAACGTCTTAACCACCATTAATGGTGCCATCTCATCTAGAGATTTCTTTAAAAGTTCCACTGGATCCTTTCTGGTTTGACAATATACAAGATGTAAAGCTCTAGATATGATTCTTTCAGCGACTTGTTTCTTGCCATGACGCATAATCATATTTGTCACATGTTCTAAGACTGGGTCCTTACGAGGCGGCAATGGTAGATCTTTTAATGCTTCGTATTCTTTAATCTGTTCTTCAGTAGGAACATATTCTTCTTTACCGTTTATATCTATAGTTTCTTCTTGTAACAAACTGTTATCTAATCCGTTTTGTCTTAAATTAAGACGTGCTTTACGAATAGTTTGTAACCATTCATTTATATCTTCATCGGACAATGATTGAGATTTATTTACTAGTGTAGATCGGAACTTATTCAAAGTTAGAATGATACTCGAGGGGAAAGGAATGGTATTCCTCACTAAGGGGAAAACTGTACGAGTCTTTGTTATAGTGATTAATCTAAACATTATCAATATACCAATAATCCTCTTGAACAAAAAAAAAAAAAGAAATGAATCAATAGGATATATCTTCTTGGGTATTTACATTAGAATATTAGCTTGCTGCAGAATGCCTTTGTGGATAGTGCAACACACTTCAAATTTTCACTTTGTTCGATGTTAATGATTGTTATTTTTTTTTTTTTTTGTTATATTTTCTTGTTGTCTTGTTTTTGCACCTCTTTCTACTTTTCGTTTTTGCAAGAAACCGTTGAAGTAGAAAGATTCAAAGAAAGAAACCCAATGGGAGGGGAGGGGAAGGCACTTATAGTAACAGTATAGATATATATATATATAATAATGGATTTTCTTATACTATTGAAAATCATTCTTCAATAGACGGTTATCTGAATACATATATATACACCCGTAAGGACCACAAAGGGTATGCATAATAGTAATATATTGTCATTAAAAAAAAAAAAACAAAAAGGATAATTATAGCACATACCGATACTTGTGTCTATATATATACATCTGCTATTTAACGAGTATATTACATCTATCTTGTATGTTCATTGAGGCGTCTAATAACACATCCCCCCCTCATTTTTACTATTTTATTTTTTTTTCCCGTTCACATTCTTTTCTTATCATTATCATTAGATGAATTGGATAATTTTTTGGCAATCTTGACCATTTTAGAGAACCAAAACACATTTAGGATATTTAACACGAATGTCACAGAAGCCAAAACCATAGACAGACGAGTCTTCCATAGGCTCATATGCGATCTATACTTATACAATTGATAGGAACACACGAATTGTGCTAAGTTGCCCCATAAGATTCTAACAAAGAAGAAAATAGTCATTAGTAAAACTCCATTGATCAAATTTAACCAGTTTGGGATCTTAACGGGTCTCAACCCAGTCTTTTGTGATGGTGATATCAATTGCATTATAAACCAATTGATATTAACGAATGGGGTACTGGCCTCATACAATAGGAATTTGGGGATCCATACTTGACATACGGGTAATAATGGGATTAAAGAAGTAGCCAAGGCGAAGATTGCATGAATTAAGTATTGGAACCCATAGACACTAAAATATTTTAAGCATACAATAAGGTCCCAAATGAAATAACCTGCAGATAAGGAAGTTATCATTGAACAGTAATCGTTTTGATATGTGGCGATGTTATATGATGTCATTGGTAGTGTTAGTACTGACCAAATGATGTATAAGGACAAGAAGGATTGAACCATGGAGACTATGTGAACATCGAAATCCATCTTCAATTTTTTATTATTTATTTTATTGTAACGACCATTAAAGATGATTTTATTGATTAATGGTGCGATATATGTGAATATTGTATGGTAGAAGATAAAGGAGTAAACTATTTCATGTAGGTGTAGGAAATAGTAATTTTGAGAGTTAGGGAACCATGAGTATTTCAATAGTGGATCGATTGTCTGAACGATATCCATTGATCCTTGTACAGTAGTAGTAGTAGTAGTAGTAGTGGTATTACTGATTGACATAGTGAATGAATGATTGGTTTAATAGGATCGGTATAACTTTTCTTTTAGTACATAGTATCAATAACTAAAAAAAAAAAGGAAGATTCGATCCATTAGTTATTATTTAAGAGCACTAGGTTATGTCTATATATATGAGTGTGTTTAAAGAATACCAAAATATTATTTACTTGATTTAACAGTACCGAAACAAAAATGGAAAAATATATATACATATATTTTTTATTTCGTCGTACGAAGATCGGTTGGCTTGAAATCGTTTTATGAAATGGGTTTCTTGTTGAGAGCTCAAATAATTATGAAAGAAATGAATAATAAGAATGGTTTGCCTTAGAAAAAAGATAAATTGCAAACCCAAAACCAAGAAGAAAATACAGCAAGAGATACTGGTATATCCACGTGAATAACCTTCCCATTATGTTTGATGTTATAATCACACCCCATGATTCATTCAGAACATATATACATATACATATTTCTTATCATCTAATCTCACGTCGCCCTCCCCCCTTTGTTGACGTTCAATACACTTTTAACAAAGTACATTAAACGAGGTTTATGGCACATATATATATATATGTATATATATATTGAACGAATCAAATGAACAAAATATTTTTAGTCGAACATTTAATCTGAAAAAAAAAAAAAAAAAAGCAGGGTGAACTTTCCAAAAAGAAGAAAGTGTCCTCGACGGAATTTGGCGGAATGCGGGAAACGACGGCTTCTTCGAAGGAAACAAAATAAAAACCGGATGGCCGTGGTGTGGTGTGTGGGTGTCTGAGATCACATGCTCGAGGGAAAAACCGTTTTTTTTTTTTTTGTTTCGGTAAAGTTCAGCCGGTGAAAAAAAATGAATGAAGAGGAGAATAAAACCTTTCGAGATTTAACTAAAGAACATTCTCCACAAGACTGTTATAACTGATTACTATTTGTTCTAGAAGTGTTCAATCTTGTTTGTTTTAGGCTTGTCTTAAACTTTTGTTAACGGATTATTCTTCGTCAAGTCTTTCTATACTTGTACATATATATTCTTGAAAGAATTATTACAGCGCATACAAAATAAATACTGATCCATCAATTCCAATCATATAGAGAGCTCATGTCTTCTTTACCCGATTTACTCGTCCTTTGCAACCCATTATTAGACGTTCAAGCCACTGTTCAACCAGAATATTTGAATAAATATAACTTAAAATCTAATGATGCTATCCTTATCGAAGATGCTAAAAATGATCCAAGAATGAAAATCTTCGATGAATTAGCTGACTTCCCAGATGTCAAATATATCGCCGGTGGTGCTGGTCAAAACTCTGCTAGAGGCGCTGCTTATATCCTAGGTCCAGGTAAAGTAGCCTATTTTGGCTGTGTTGGTAAGGATAAATTCTCTGAAAAATTATTATACGAAAACGACAAAGCTGGTGTCCAATCCTTATATCAAGTTATCCCTGAGATCGGTACTGGTAAATGTGCTGCTTTAATTAATGGTCACAATAGATCTTTGGTCACTGATCTGGGTGCAGCTAACCATTTTAAACCTGAACATATAGATAAACATTGGGATGCCGTCACTAACTCTAAATTGTTCTACATCGGTGGGTTCCATTTAACCGTCTCCCCAGAATCTATAATTAAATTAGGTAAACATGCTAAGATGAATGGGAAACCTTTTGTCTTGAATTTTTCTGCTCCCTTTATCCCACAATTCTTTAAAGATCCTTTGACTCAAGTTATGCCTTACGCTACTCATATCATCGCCAATGAAACTGAAGCTGCTGCCTATGCCGAATCATTTGGTTTGAATTGTGATAAAACCGATCTAGAAGCTATCGCTAACACAATAATTGAAGGGGATCCATCAAAGACAGTCATCTTCACTCATGGGTTGGAACCTACTGTCGTCGTTACTAAAGATGGAGCTAAGAAGTACCCAGTCAAAGCCATTGGACCAATCGAAGATCGTTGATACTAATGGGGCTGGGGATGCCTTTGCTGCTGGATTTATCGCTGGCTTGGTTCAAGGTAAGAGTCTGGATGTCGCTGTTGATATGGGTCAATGGTTGGCTTCTTTATCTATTCAAGAAGTCGGTCCATCTTATCCACTTGAAAAATTACAATACCAATAAAATTAAATATATATATAGATAAATATTATCCACAAACATACATATTTATTTATTATTCATATATCTATAGTATATTTAACTCATCTGATTTTTTTTTTTTTTTTCTGAATAGGTGTCATTTTTTTCTTATCTGGCTCATTTCTATTTTTAGTTTATTTTTTTTCAGCTTGTGATATTTTTAATTTATATATAAAAAAAAACATATTGAAAAATCAATAATAATAATAATACATGTGTGTGTACACAACATATAAATATACACAATTTCAAATAAACAAACAAGTAGATAAACATACGTTTCCGACTGATATTAGTGTATCTGATTATTATTACATTTTCATCAATTTTTGTGTGTTAACTTTCTGTTCTGTTCTTTTTTCCCCCCTCCCTTTTCCTTAGTTTCAGTACAAAGTTTTATGATTGAATAAAGAAGAAAAAAAATGGAATGGGTGTTAAAATTAACACATCCGGTGATACTCTATACTGATCCATCGTGGTCAATCCAATTCATTGGTTCTAGTTTAATTCATATCGTTATTTCTTTTGTACTTTTAGGTATATGTGCTTCAGATTATTTATGTCCTAATGTTACAAACATCGTTGAATTAAAACATAAACCTTCCCTGAGACATTTGGCCACAGTAACATCATCTTCAAATGTTATTAGAGTCTCGTCAAATACATCATCAGGTATCATTATGGCTGTATTACTCTCCTGGTGTAACTCTTCTCCAGATTTGTTTTCGAATTTTTTAAGCTGGACCTCTTCAACAAAGGATGATATGACTGCCATATCATTATCGATAGGTGAAGTGCTAGGTGCATGTGGGATTATCCTTTGTATTGTACAGGGGACAATAATAATTATTATGTCATCTATCGATATACAACTCGTTCCTGCACAAAGATATAGTATTTTTAAAGATTTGATTATGGTCTTTATAGCAATGTTATTGATGACATATATTATATTACAGGATAAAATTACAATAATGAATTGTCTGTTTATGTTATTTATATATTCTTTCTACATTTATTCCAAGTTTTCACGCCGTTTCTCAATTACAAGATATATGGGTAATAATATTAATGATAATGATAATCTTTATATAAGAAACAGTAACATCGCAGCTGATCTATTTAGTAATAATGATAATTTGAGTTTGTTTAACAATATTAGCAATAACATTATAGATCCCATGGGATTAGACGAAAATTTTATTGATGATGATTTGTATTTACAGACAAGAATGTCTGACTTAGAAGGCATTGGTTCTTATCTTGATAACGAAAATGATACCATAGATTTTAGAACTGGATTGAAACAAAGTTTGATCTCAGCAATGGATTTTAGCAACTTTTTAAACATTTTGGAGAACTCTTCTGCATCAGCTGGAAATTCAGGTAATTCAGAACATGAGATGGTAAATTTGCCTAGGTCTACTTCTATAATAATGAATGAAAATAGAAACCTTTTAGTTCCACCTGATCGTCAAAGAGCCAACTCCGAACCATTATATTATTGCGATCACCCTCTAAATAAGGATTCTAAGAATACTTTAAATCATGATTTCCAGATAAACAGCTTACATTCTGCACCAATCACTTTTGAACCGTACAATGACGATCCAAATCCGATTGAACCTGAAGTGGAGCAATCAAATGAATCATCATATAAGGAAGTCGTTCCATTAAACCATTATTTAAAAAGAAATCAAAAATATAAAAAACTACTATGTCAAATTCTGGCCCCTCATTTGTTGAATTTTAAACAAAAATCGAAAATAGACGCAACTTTGTCATTATTGACTACTCCTTTCGTCTTAATATTACAATTGTCATGTCCTCGTTTAATTGATTTATTAGAATATGATGAAAAAACTACATATTATTATTTGCCAGTTATTAAATCAATCACTCTGTGGGCTCAATCTATAATATCACCATTAATGACAATGACATTATTTGCTTGTTTATGTTCTTGGGAGCAAATACATATAGGCCTATGGATTGTGACTATTCTAGTAATCTTAGGGTTAATTGGCATTTTAGCTCATTTCCAAAGACAACTTTATCTACATAATGAATTTTCGTTATTAAAGACGAATACATCAAGAGAAGAAATCGAAACCAAAAACAGAGAAAGAAGAAATTTGGAAAATTTACAAATAATATTGAATATTATATTTTTATCAATTGGTATCCTAAATTCAATTCTTTTTATATCACTGATAGCAAACACTTTAATCGAGCTAATGGAATTATATCAGAATTTGACTGGGATATCTAAAGCTATTTTGGGATTAACTATATTTGCATGGGGGAATTCCTTGAGTGATCTTTTGACTAACATTGCGATGTGTAAATTATACTTAAAAGTACCGGATAGAGATCATGTGGAAATTGTAGCGACCAAGTTTTTCGTTATTTCTTTCCAATCGTGTCTTGGTGGTGTGATGTTGAATTCTATGATTGGAATTGGGCTAAGTGGGTTAATTACCATGTTTTGGTTACAATCAGGAAATACAAAGTGGTGGTTTTTAAGGTACATTGAATTTCAAGAATCTTTCAGTGACGACTCTATGAATACAGGAATTAACTATCAATTTGTGGTATGTTGTATTACTATATTAATTCAAAATTTATTATTATTAAACTTGATTAGTGGTGCTAAACTTTCAAATAGATTTACTAAGAAACAACTTAGATTGCTTGGTGTATTCATGTGTGGATTATGGGGAGTTGCTACATTTATTAATGTATGTTTAGAAATATTCAATTAGCCACAGGTTAAAACCATGTATGGATCAATCTATCCCTGAAATATATGTAGATTTTTATCTAAATTATTAATGAGGCTTCCAATGACTCAAATAAAAAAAAAATCCGGAATCAAAGAGCGAAAGAAAATAGTAGGAGTAGTAGTAGTAAATTTAATGTCACAAAATAATTTCAAAAGAGTCGTTTGTTCAAATGGCATAATATATACATACATATATATATATGTATGTATATGTATGTATATGAGAAACATATCGATATTTATACACATGAATGTACAATTAATGAAAATACTGATGTTTTTAGAAAATATTATTTTTATAGTCCCTATATTAAATATATTTTTAGTCCAAACATTTGTTCAAGGTAAAAAAGTTATAGATCTTTCCAAAATTGTGGAACAATCCAATGAGGGATATAGAGTAAAATTTACAAGGGATTTATATCAAGATTTAGTGTATTTCGTAAAATCATCTGCTCTTTCCAGTTGTATTACTCATTATGGATTAAATCCAGGTTTCACTTTAAATAATGGAGGGTGTCCCAACCATATACAATTTTGTCATAACTATACAATCAACGCTAATATCGATAGTACTCATATTATTACTGTATTAGTAGCAAAGAGGGGAGAAATAGGGACAGGTTATATTATGGTGGACCATAATAAAGAGACAATTATTGTAGCATTTAGAAGTTCAACCACAAGTGAAGATTGGTTTAGTAATTTTACGATTCAACCAACTGAATATTCTCCAATATCTAAGAAAGAATATTGGGAATTAGTCAAAAGTGGGAAGTTACAATTTTGTAAAGATTGTCAAATCCATAAGGGTTTATCAAAATTCAAAGAGAGTTTAGGCGGGGAATTTTTAGATAAAATTGAATATACATTAAAAAACTATCCCAGCTTTAAAATTGTGATTACTGGTCATTCATTAGGCGCGGCAGTAGCAAGCATGGTTGGGATTGAACTAAAACTAAAGGGGTATCAACCACTTGTCCTAACATACGCAACTCCAAAAATATTTAATTCTAATTTAAAGGATTGGGTCAATGAATTATTTGAAAGTGTAAAAGTTCACGATGATATTATACAATCGGGAAAAGTTAAAACGGAAAGAGGCTACTTTAGGGTGATTCATAAAAATGACTATATTCAATCTGTTCCCCCATTTTATAAAGCGGCAGGTTTAGAAATTTTTATAAACAAGGTATCTTTACCACATGATTTAGAAGATTTGGAGTATTATGGTATGGCTACTAATAAATTTCCATTGATAAGAAATGCTAACAGTATTTCAGGTTTTGTTGATCAATTTTTACATACATATGAACATACCTCATATTTCATTTATTTAAAAGGTTGTAACTACTTCTAAAAAAAAATAAAAATAAAGAAGATGAGGTTTTATTATTAATAGTTAAAATATCTGTTTTATTACTTATTAGTTTCATTACTATTGAAATTAAGAGTAATTTCTCCCAACAATTCAAAGTTAATAAGTATACATATTTTTTTTACAAACATATATAATTCCATCCCTAAAACTATATAATATATATATATATATATATTAATTGTACCTCTTTTTAGTCGCACTCGTTACAGTATCAGATTCATCATCATTTGATTCACGTTTTCTTACAACTCCCCTTGCTTGCATCCCTGTTGCCAAAGGTTTTAGTTCAGGCAATTTTTCTGGATTATTTCTTGCATATATTTCTTCTTGTTGGAATTGTATAAAAACCTCGTTAGAGTATGTGTTCTCGGCATAATGATTGTATTCTTCAAACGGATCATAAAACTGACTCATAGTTCTAAAACGTGCATATTTTTTTTTTTTTTTTGAACGTTATTATTATTATTATTATTATTACACGTATAAGTAAAGATAGCTACACAGTCTGGTCTATGACATTAATACAGTACCATAGTTGGGGTTGGCATGCAAAGGAAAGTTCAAGTAAACTCCTCCAGCTACAATTTATATTCAAACACCACAATAACCAAATAAATATAACAACTTAGAAATATCATTGTAAACGAATTATGCAAAATCTTCCAGAAGAAAAACAAAGAAACAAAAGAGAATGTGAGAGTCACGTGCATTTAAATAGAAAAAAATTCACATGGAGCAATTGTTCTTTTATACGAACACCTACCTTTTTTTGTTTTTTCTTTTGAAGAAAAATAGACATTTTACAGTAAAAATACATTTTGGCAAAAAGAAGTGGTAAAAGTTGTTTGAAACAGCCATGTTTCTTAATTGCTAAGTAAGTCATTATGGAGATGTTTTTTTGTTTTTGCCCAGTTTCTCTTTAGGTACTTCAGGTCTTGCCTTTACTTGCTATCATATAGGAATATATATTTAGAATTGAAAAAAAAAAAAAGAAGAGAGAAATATCATTCGAAGAGTAAATAAAAGCTGATATTAAAATTAACAAAAGAAATGACTTTCTTGGATTTTATTTCAGAAGTAATTCAACATCCAGATTTCCCATGGAAGAAAATAATAGCTGGTATTTCAATTGGTCAATTTGTATTTGAATCCTATTTATCCTACCGTCAATACAGAGTTTTATCTAAAAAACAATTACCTCCAGTTTTAGAAGGTGAAATTGATAAAGAGACTTTTGAAAAATCAGAGGAATATTCAAGGGCTAAAATTAAGTTTTCTGTAATCTCTGATTTAATATCCCTTATTCAAAATTTGATCTTTGTCAAATATAATATTTTACCTAAATTATGGAATGTTGGTCAATACCTTTCAAAGACTCTTTTCCCCGTTAAATATCAAGCTGTCTCTGTGGTAGCTCAGAGTTTAATGTTTTTATTTACTTTGTCTAATCTATCAACTGTATTAAGTTTACCTGTCTCTTATTACAGTCACTTTGTCTTAGAAGAAAAATTTGGTTTCAATAAATTGACTATTAAGTTGTGGATTATTGATATGATTAAAGGCACCCTTTTAGGTTATGTTATCGGAGGTCCCATTCTTTATCTTTTCTTAAAGATATTTGACTACTTTGAGACTAATTTCCTTTGGTACATATGCTTATTTGTTCTTGTTGTTCAAATTTTGGCAATGGTTTTCATTCCTGTATTTATTATGCCTTTATTCAATAAATTCACTCCATTGGAAGACGGTGATTTAAAAGTCTCTATCGAAAATTTGGCTAAAGATTGTGGATTCCCTCTAGATAAAATCTTTGTCATTGATGGATCCAAGAGATCTTCTCATTCGAACGCTTATTTCACTGGGCTACCATTCACTTCCAAAAGAATTGTTTTATTCGACACTTTAGTCAATCAAAGCTCAATTAAAGAAATTACGGCCGTTTTAGCTCATGAGATTGGTCATTGGCAAATGAACCATATCTTAAATATGTTAATCATCTCACAAATTCACATGGTAATGGTTTTCAAATTATTTGCAAGTGTTTACCGTAATGAATCATTGTATAATGCATTCGGGTTTTTTGTAAAGAATAAAGATGCCACTTCTTCAATGCTATTAAATAATAACTCTGTGGTGTTCACCGAAGGTTTCCCCATTTTAATTGGATTTATCTTATTTAATGATTTATTGACCCCATTGGAATGTGTTCTCCAATTCGGTATCTCCTTATTACAAAGAAGACAAGAATACCAAGCTGATGGTTATGCTAAAAGACTTGGATTAAGTAAAGATTTATCACGTGCCTTGATCATTTTACAGATTAAAAACCTTTCTACTATGAGTGTCGATAAATTATATTCCGCATATCATTACAGTCATCCAACTTTGGCTGAAAGATTGACTGCCTTGGAATACGTTAGTGAAAAGAAGAAAGAATGAAAGAATAGAAACCCTTCCAATATTTCTTTATATAGGTTTTATTCGCTAGTAATATTAATATTAATGTTTTCATGCATATAAATGCATATTATTCAATTATTAGTATTATCCTCATATAATGTATGTTTAAAAAAAAAAAAGAGAAATATATATATAAAAAAAAAGAGTTTCTTTTTTAATGTACAATATATCTTCAAGTGGACTTTCTTTATTCGTCTTTGATGTGTCATTATTATAATTATTCCATACATAATCTATATGTATTTATATATATGTATGTTACTATCAAATAAAAGGAGAAGGGGAAAAAATGCACTATCAATAAAAAATAATATTATTTACAAACGGAGGGAATGGAAACATTCTCTATTTTCGAAAGCCATTTGATTTTGTTTTACTTCTTCAATTTCCTACCATCTCTTAGTTATTATTAACCTTTAAAATTCGGTAAAATATTTCCCATATGGGTCATCAGTTTGAATACCATAATCAAATCTTTCTTCAGGGTATTGATCAAATAATGAGGTGTCACCGACACCAGCAGTGATAGGTGGTTCGTATGGAGTCTCAATATCTTTGTTCAATAGTTTTTCCCAAACTACTTCACTGAACCATGGATGTGACTTAATATCTTGCGATCCACTCTGCAAATTACCTATTCTTCTCGTCAAATCACTTGTAATTAACTTACTTAATAAATCCACAACATCAGGATGGAAAAAGGGTGGATATATGACTTTACCCAACAAAATCTTTTCATATGTTTTCATTGGAGTAGTATCATAAAAGGGTGTATAACCCGCTAACATTTCAAAAATCAATATACCTAGGGACCACCAATCGACTGATTTGTTATATGGTTTTGTAGCAATGACCTCAGGTGCAATATAATCAGGGGTACCACATAGAGTCCATGTCACAGATTCCACTTCTTTAGCAAACCCAAAATCAGTAATCTTGATATGACCATTACGGTCTAATAAAATGTTCTCTGGTTTTAAATCTCTATAAATGATATTATGGAAATGCAAATATTCTAATGCTAGAGTCACTTCAGCCGCATAAAATTTAGCAACTGGGTTTGGAAATCTTTGTGATTTTCTTAGTAAAGAAAATAATTCACCACCTTCAATATAGTCCATTACCATAAACAAGTTTCTGGAATCCTGGAACGTCCCCCACATTCTAATTAGAAACGGATGCTCTACTAATTTCAACATCCTTCTTTCATCATTAGTATGTTCAATTTGTTTCATTCTAACCACTTGTTCCTTCTTCAATACTTTGATAGCATAATACCTACCATTATGAACCGATCTTACTAAATGAACTCTACCAAAGGAACCTGTCCCTAAAGTTCGCATAATTTGGAAATCATTTAAGGAATATTTACCCTTTGAAACAGTGGATCTTTGTGGAAGTAAGGATCTTTTAACAATATTTTCACTGCTACTATTATTATTATTGTTGTTGTCACCATTATTTGTGGCGTATGTAGCTGCTGTAGTTGCTGCAATATTACTAGATATAGTAGTTGTTTCACTAACAGCTCGATCCATTTTCTCTCTTTATTCTTTTTTTGCGAATTATCTATTTGTATGCGAGTTTTTAAATATATGGAATTTTTCTGTATCTCTTACTTTTATTTACGCAATAATAATAATTGAAATTTGGTCAATTGGAAATAATTTAATGTAATACAATTGAATATAGACAAAGTAATATTACGAATATATCACCAAACCAACAATAAATGACTAAACAAATATAGTGACTAATATCAGAAAGGTAAAAAACAATATGTCTTATTTTTACCTTTTTTTTTATCCACGTATATAAATAAATGAACCGATATTGAATATAATACAATTGGTTAAATCTATCAAATTGAACTTGTACATTTGATGCTCGTTTCTTGAATAAATTTCCTTTACAACTTTACTAAACTTTACCGTTTAACTATTATTCCTCTTTCTTCTATCCTCCCTGAGATAGTCATTTCTCCTTGTTTACTTTAAAGAAAGTGGAAATTTTATTTAAACATGCAAAAAATAAACAGGGAGAAAAACCAGGGGCAAAAAAAAAAAAAAACATCACCATACATTTTCTGATTAAGTAATAAAAATTAGTCATTAAAAAAGTCGACAGGCGGAAAGTGACGGAATTATAGCGGCTTCCAGACTCGGAAATTGATTACGTAAAATAGAAGATTGGCAAATTAGTAATTTCTCTTATAACTGGATCAAGAAAAAAAAATCTGTTTAATGTACAGCAACATTAATATATGTTATTCGATTATGTTAACATTATTATTGCTGATATTATATCTTTCTCATTCTTTTCTTTTCCTTTTTTTGATCTGTGTGTGTGTTGTACAGTTACGTGTAAATATAAATTAATCTATATCTTAAAATTAAAATATTTAATTATAGTAGTGAATACAAAAGAAGTAGTAGTAAATATTATATTATCGGAAATAGAGCTATCTTGTTTACTCTGATTATATATCACCCTCTTTTTTTAAATATCGAATTTATATTTGCATTTTCTATAGCCAAAGATTATTATTACTGTTGTACTGAGCATTATTTGGTTGTGGTGATGGAGACTGTTGTTGTGATGGCGTTATGCGAGACTGTCCTTGCATTTGAACAGGAACTTGTGGAGGATATTGAGTGGAACCAATAGGTCTACTTAATTGTTGTTGAACAGTAGGGATATACTGTCTTGCTGGATCCCTTCTCTGTTGCTCTAATAAAGTCTCTTGATGTTGTTGTGGTTGGTTTTGATGGTCCATCTGTTCATTCAATTGTTGTTGTTGTTGTTGCTGCTGCTGCTGCTGTTGATTTTGTTGTTGCTTTAATTGATCCATACCTTTATCAACAGCATTTAGCAACTCTTGTGGCAATGAGGAAATCAAGTTATTATTGTCAACAGTTTGTTGTTTGATTTCCTCTGGAGTTGGATTATATTTACAATCTGCTTTATAATAGTGGAAATGTGATGCAAATTTTTTCATAGTTAACAATTTTATCTTTTCAAAAGCTTCATTTTTATCCTCTTGTCCAGTGGTGTTGTTGTTATTGTTGTTTTGAGTATTAGAATCTGTATTATTATTATTATTATTATTATTTGTGATTAAATTATTATTACTATTCAATATTTCACGTTGTTTGTCTACCATTGCCTTTGTGTAACGTAACATGGTCCAATCAAACAAATGGTCATTATGATACTCTAATTTTATTGAAAGGTCTTTGAAGAGACGTGCAAGGTATAAATAATCTGGTCTTTCATCAAATTTCAAATTTTTACAATAATTTAAATAATCTTTAAATTCAACAGGTAAACCTTGACATAAAGTATCAACATTGACACTTAGTTTTTTCTCTAAGATCCTATCATATTTTTGTTTTTTTGTAGTAGCTTTTAAACCTTGCCATGGTAAAGATCCTTTACAGAAGTAGACAAAGATGTACCCTAAGGATTCCAAATCGTCTCTTCTGCATTGTTCAATACCTAAATGTGTATTAACAGATGCATATCGAGCAGTACCAGTCAAAGATTTATTTTCACGATATGGAATATGACGATGTGTATTAAAATCTCTATATTTTTTAGATAAACCGAAATCAATCAAATGAACAGTACTACCACGACGTCCAGTACCCATTAAGAAATTATCAGGTTTAATGTCTCTATGAATAAACGATCTCCCATGAACATACTGAATCCTGAAAATCATTTGTAAAGCTAACATAATGACGGTCTTTAGAGAGAATTTTCTATGACAATAATTGAACAAATCTTCTAAAGAGGGACCTAGCAAGTCAATGACCATTGCATTGTATTCACCTTCACGACCAAACCATCGAATAAATGGGATACCGATACCACCACTCAAGTATCTGTAGACACGGGACTCATATTCCAATTGTGGGTGACGGGATCTAATTGATTCCAATTTGATAGCTACTTCCTCACCACTAATTAGATTGGTACCGTGGTAAATATCACCAAATGACCCACTACCAATCTTCCTGCCGAGTCTAAACTTTCTACCCACTCTTAAATCCATTTTCTTATTACTTTTTTCTTTCCTTACTCTTTTTTTTTTTTTTTTTTGTCTAATTTCTCGTTTCTGTTCCTAATAGAAGATTTTTGAAACCTAAAATATAAATGTACACTCTATATGATTTCGATCGTTTAAAGAATACTAATTTATCCAACCTTTAGCGCTTGCTTTGAAGATTGTCGAAAAAAAATATAGGTAATAAAACCAAAGTACAGGAATATTGTATTTGAATAATATATGGAAATAGGAAACTAAAAAATAACTATATACAGTGTATGATTTTAAAAGATTGTAATGTTAATCCATCCTTTCTTCTTACTGTAAGCTTATCCAAAATGATATTGGACTGCCACCACCACAAAAAAAAAAACACGAGTGAAGTCTCGTATATGATGATTGTTGAAGCAAATAAAAAAAAATTTTTTTCTCTCTCTTTTTTCTGTGACCAAATCTATCCTTTTCTGGCAATAAATACCATTTAGAGACATCTGTATGCGATGTATGGGTGTATACAATAGTACAAAAAACAAAAAACAGAGAAAGTTAGGGTTTGATTTGTGAATTCCAGTTTTTCTAACACAATTCAAGAAGAAAATATAGGGTTTGTGTTTGTTTTTTCCAATTCTTTTCCCCCCACTGTTCATTTCTTAGAAGGTGGTGAAGAAAGTATTGCAGCTGGAAGAGACCAAAGAAGGAGTTGTCATGAATATATACATATTTGATAAGAACTTAGTGAAATGTATTCATTTTATACATGTGGAAGTGATGGGGGAGAGCATATGGACAATGATAGACGTTACTTAATAGAAGCTTGAATGATGTTTTTTTTTTTAATGTTTCCTTATCTATGTCTTGTTCTGTAGTGTCTTGTCACTAACCGATAAACAACAAAAAATGGAAAAGAGACGGAAAATAGCTTGAACAGGAAATCTTAGTATTAGATGATAAAGAGAGAAACAAACATAAAATAATATATTATACCTATCACCCCCCCCCCCCCCCCCCCCCCCCCCCCCCCCCCCCCCCCCCCCCCCTAGTTGAGAATCCACTTGATGTATTAAAAGACTTTTGCATCTGAATAGTTTTACTATTTATATTTACTATAAAAAATAATTTTGTAGATTAATTGTAGTTTTAACTTATATATACAAGAACAGATAACAGAAAACTAATAAGAATTTAAGAATAATAATGAGTGATATAGTAATTGTTCCATCTATACAGATGGTTGGTCATAGAGCATTTAGAGGTTTATATCCGGAGAATACTCTAATAGCATTTGATAAAGCATATGAAGCAAAGGTAGATATCATCGAGACTGATTTACAAATGACACTTGATGGTATCATTGTCATAAATCATGATTCTAATACAGGCAGAACATGGGATAAAGATTTTATAATATCTGAAACTACATGGGACCAACTTAAATCTTTGAGAAATAAAAATGACCCCACACAAAGAATGCTAACTTTAAATGTTATCTTAACTTGGTCCTTAGATCATCCAAATTGTCGATTGATGCTCGATATTAAATTCACTAACAATAAATTGATTCTTTTACGTGTCTACTCTGAACTTCTTTCCATTAAAAATGACTTAGATTTCTGGAGATCGAAAGTAATTTGGGGGGTTTGGTTACTTGACTGGTTTGAATTCGGTGTTCAAACTAACATTTTTAAAGATTTTAAAATAATTGTCATTACTATGTCATACGATATCATTAAACAATTCATTGATTATTCAATTAAATTAAATAATCCACATTATAAACTTTATGGGATTAGTGTTCATTATATTTCAACTTGGACTCGTAGGTTTAGGGACTATTTTGTTCCAATGTTAATTAAAAAGGATATTAAATTGTTCATATGGACTATTAATAACAAGATTGATTTTAAATATATCATTGGTTTACCTTTATATGGTACCGTTACAGATAATATAATAACTACTAGAAAATATATTGTTGAAACCTATAAGGACCATTATTCTCCAAAGGGACAAGTTGATGAAGATGGTTCAAATAGATCATTATTAAATGAATATGTTACACCTGTTTGGACCTCATGGGAAGGGATCAGATTTTATACATATATTCAAATTTACTATTTTGTTTCAACTTTATTATTCTCGAAGTGGATTCATAAAGAAATATTTGGTGTATCCTTCGCTTATTTGATGTTTAAATTGTTAAAATTGATTCGTTTCTTTTAAAATGCTATTACTATTAATCTAATGGAGAAAAAAAAAAAAAAAAAAGCGGCACATTGCTGTCCATATTCTTACATAAACTTAATTGCTTCATTTATATATTAGATATTTTGTTGTTGTAAATGCACTTTTTATAAACTTAGTTAATATGAATTTTTGTCTTTCCTCCTATTTTTATTTTTATTTTTTGGTAATACTATACTATATTATACTAAACTATATAATATATAACATATTAATTGGTTTCTAGACTTATTATAGATTCTTGTTGTTCTTTTAACAATCTTTTTTTCAATTTTTCTTCTTTTCTAATGACTCTTTCGTTTCCTGGTGCAAAACCACCATTACCATACAATGCCCATTCAGGTGTCTTCTCTAAATAATCCATATAAGTGAAATCATCACCTTTCTTTAACAACTCGAAGAATTTATCAAATGCGATATGTGTATGCCATTCACCATTAATCTTGAATTTTGTGTTGGCAATCAAAATACAATTAGAATGTGCATGTTCTGCAGCAATCTCATATGGTAATCCACGTCTTTGTAATTCAGCGACAAAATCTTCCACAAATTTTTTACATTCTTCGTTATATGGGATGTTCTGCATTGTTAAGCTGTTCACATCGTTCCTTGATGCACCACTGAATGTAGCACCTTTAACTTCAATGAAACATGGTGAGCCGCGCTCTACTAAATCGGAGTACGAACTAATATCACCCATATTAAAACCTTTCACTAAAGTTAATCTGAAAACCGTTCTTTGATGAGATTGAACGGTCTTGATAATGTCTAAACATTCAAGCATTCTCTCCCAAAAATCTTTATATAATGGCCTATCAACCCTTTTCAATTCCTGTTTGGTAGATGCATCTATAGATACATATAATTGAGTCACTTTTCCAATGTTCCTTAACGCATCAGGGTGCTGTGCATTACAAACAAGGAATGAAGAGATCTCCTTTTCATGTAATAATTCAATAAATCTGTTAATATGTGGGTAAAGAATTGGTTCTCCGACAAGCGATAAGGCACAGTGTGCAACTTTGAAAGCATTAGCAAATCTGTCAGCCATAACACCAGGTACACCCCTCATCTGCTTAATCATGGAATAATGGGCGTTTAATGCATTCTCTAAAATGTATTCTGGTTCATCGATTTCCCATCTCCAATTCTTAGATACTGGATTAGTCCCATGTCTCCAACAAAAGACACATTTAGAGGAACATGCTAAAGAAGGTGTTAACTCCATGCATCTACTTGATGAAATGTTAAAAAGTGACTTCTTATAACAAGAACCTCTACCCCTTAGTTCATTTTTAGTCCATCTACAAATCTTGACACCGGAATGGGAGCCAATAATTTTATAACCTTGCTTAGTTAGATTTTTATATGTTGGACTGTTCTTTGCAACCATTTGTTTAATCTCATATTGGTTTTTTGGATTTTGGTTTGTTTTCGAACTAACAAGATCTTCTACATCGGCTAATTGTTCATCATTATTTGAGTCTCCTTCAAAGCTGTCATCATTTTCATCCGAAATAGTTTCGTCATATTCATATAGTATTGGTTCATCATCTTTTAACATTTCACCTAACAACTTCCCCCAACTTTTAATTTCTTCATTACCACTTGTCTTCATACATACTTTACCAACAGGGAATATTCTTCTACCACCCAATTTAGCAATCAATTGATCTGCCTTTTTAGCTTGATAACAGAACTTTTCAGGCCATGATTCAGAATCACCTAGCCCTAATACTGTGTAACCAACTAATTTACGTAATGGATAAGCATCTAATCTTTGATCATAGAAATTTTCCTCTAAAGTTTGTAAGAAATAATCTAATGGACAATCCACATCATATGATGGTAAAACTATAACATATAGGGAATTGTCGGTTGGAACATCTACGAAATAATTGTCAATATTATCCAATTCATCTAGATTCATTAATATTGGCTTTTTTTCTAATTCTTCAACCTGTATTAATTCATCTTCCACAATATGGGCTGCCTTTTCTGTAGCACCTTGTAAAGAACTGTAAAAAATATAAATATCGGATTTCAGTAATTTTTCATTAGAAATAGTCAATGCGCTTTTTATTAATCCATCAGATTTTTCAGTATGTGAAGTTTCTCTCTTCTTTGCATTGAAACGTTTTGGCATTCTCTTTGGTACTATCTTTGGCAATTCTTTTAACGACTTTTGAGAATTCTCCGCAGTATTGAAGGAACCGGTGAAATCAATTGCTAAATCATCCACATCTTTTAAATCATTTATTTTAATATCTGAATTCGAGTCATTTTTATTTTTCCTTCCAAAACACGCAGATTGAGCAGTGTGCAAATGACTATCCTCTTCACCGTGTACATGGTTGTGGCCGTGTTTATGACCTCCACAACAACCTTTCTTTTTAGTATCACTCTTTGATTTGCCACTGCAGGCACCACCATTTCCACCACAAGCACATATATGTTGCTTTTTCTTTGTCTTCAATGGTTCTACTGATTGCTTTACTTTATTGTCGTTAGTTTCGAGTTTCGTATTTTCTGAGTAGAAAATTCCATAACTGAGCAATAATACCAAGGCGATAGAAACTCTCCCTCCCAAATATAAGTATACAGCAACAAAACATATCACAGAAACAGTTGTTAGGTTATTAAAGATCATTTTGTCGTCGTTTATTGATTGAACGACTATTTTCACCAAAATAATGTCTCTCTCTCTATATATATATATATAAGTGTCCTACCCGTTTTTTGACAGATATTGTGGCTTTGTTTAAGCAAAGAATAGGATTATCCCCGCTCAGTGATAGGAATATTGACCGGTTAATAGCAGTATAATAATATGAAATACCACATCTTTTAAATGTCGTCTTAGTTACTGCACATTATAAACCTCGGGTCCATTATCATCAAACAAAAAAAAAACTTTTCGTTTTTCGAAACGGAGCATCGCTTTTGTTCGTTTCTTTTTTCAACATTTATTTCCGTTTTTGTGTAATTACGATGCTCGAGTGAAATTTATCCAATAGAATGAGAGGATATTACTAAGGTCAATGGGAAGGACTTACTTTTTTTTTTTCTTCTAGATCTTTTTTTTTATTTTCACATTGAATATTTGATGTTTGATCTGTTGAGATGAGTTATAATGATTGAATGACAATGTTTTTTTTTTGTTCTTCAGATATGACAAGAATGGTCTCTTGAGACTTGCTAGATCTTGTAAAAGTGTGGTCTGTTATGTAATTAAGAGCAACATGAACGTTTTCAATTTTGAGTGTGTCCTGCCTGGATTCTTCGGGGAAATATGTGTTATAGAATGAAATTGTATCCTCATTGATTGTAAGCTTTGTGTCATTGGTTGAATGTTTTGCAATGTATGATTGTAGATCTGATTGAACTGATTTGTGTCTCTCAATAAAAGAATTATTTTGTATCTTAAGAGCAATCCACAGAACAAAGAGATCGAATGTCGAATCAAATGAAACGTCTCCCTCCATATTATCCGCGAAACAATGTGGCAACTCAGTTTCAATGAATGCTGTATCATATTTCAATATTTTATCCATGGTTAATAATTGAGACTTGACTTCTTTTAACCATTGTTTCTCCCATTTTTTTAGGACATTTATTGAATGTTTCAATATTTTCATCTGAGAATCTCTATACACCCTCGAACAATACCTTCTATACTCTTTAATATCATACTGTAAATATTTATTATCTGGAACTTTTTGTCCTAAATTATCTACTTTATTTTGAAGTGCATTTCTTAGTCCTTGTAATCCATCTAATCTTGCCCTAATTGAATGAGATACCGTCTCTGAATCATGTTTAGCCAAAAAAGTAAATACTTGTAATAAAGATATTAACGACATATCATTATTTGTATTCAATAAATATGTTATTCCATCTTTATAATCATCCACTGTTCGTGTTTTACTATTTAGGTAGTTACCCTTTGGATTAACATCAAATGCATATGTTGTATAATCATCAATAATTGGTAAAGATATCAATGGTTCATTTTGTAAAATATTCTGAACTGTTTGTAGAGGCAATTTTATCTTTAAAGTCACCGAATCACATATATTGTTTTCTAATACAAAACCATATCCGTTAAGTAATTCTTCATTGCCCTTTGGTCCATAGTTATTGAACAATTCTTCACCTTCCTTTATATTCTTATTCAGTAAAGTTAACTTGAATGAATGGTCATTATTTGTGGACCATTCAACTTTTGAAGTATAATCATGGTTTAATAAATCGATAATAGGTAATAGCATAATTGAGGATTCATCACAATTTTGAGGGTTAATAATATACTCAGGAAATGCTCTTGATGTAAAAATAAGATGAGACCATAAATATGATGCAAAGGAACACCAATGATTTGGTGTGGAGTTGACTGTCTTCAAAATAATTCCATCATATATTTGTTGTGTGGATAATCCATCCCATTGGTTAAAAAACTTTAAATCGTTTTTGATATTCGGTTTAAAAGATTGTAAAAAATTGTTGCCTTCAATTAAATTGTGCCATTGTTCAAAGATTGTATATAATCTTTCCCTTATAGAATTACCTAGATTTGTATTTTTCAAAAGATTGATTTCCCTAGGATTCCATATCAACGGTGAATTGATTATTGTAGGCAAATTATTAACATATGGTGCAAATTTCTTTTGTAAGTCGAGGGTACCATTATTAATCAATGTGGGACTATTATCGAATTTTAATTTAGCTAATAGAAACTTCAGCAACCCATTACTTTTAGTTCCAAACACTTTTTCTGCTAGATCACCTGTGATTAATGCATTTGATGGAGCAACTAATCTAGGAGTTTGTAAACCTTGTGGGTTAGAACATATGGAAGTAAACCCTTTCTTTTCATCTTTTACAAAAGTTATCCCCTCGGGTAATTGAATACCATTTTCTTGACCCCATTTCAATAATTCTTCCATCTGAATAATGTATTATTTTTGTTGTCAATTCGCAATATTAACAGAAAATAGAATAAATAACAGAAATTAATTAGCCCCTTTAATTAAAAGTCTTAATGATTTATATTACTTCGACTTGGGTGTCTTTATTATTATTTTTTTTTCTCGAAGCTCATCACGTCTTAAACTTTGTTATTTGCTTTAATTAATCTTTTTTTTTTCAGTTTGGAAAACTGCACCAATTTTTTTAGAAACTATGTTTTCGTGGAAGAACTTCATATATTAAAGCACTAATGAAATAAATAACTACAACACAGAAAAGGAGAAAGAAGGAAACAAGTAATGGGACAAATAAGACATTTACTAAACTTGAAATTATAACAATATAAAAATATTGTATCGGTGTAATAAAAAAAACATATTTCCCCTTTAGTCTTTGTGTGTTTTATTGTGATTTGCTATTTTGTAGGATTTCTTATATGGCACCAATATGTCCTTTCCTAATAGAACAGCATCTAGTTACCAATTGAATAAAAAGGAAACATTAGATCAACATAAAGCTGTACTTTCGATAATTTCAACATCAAATTCTAAGATTAGTCCATCTAAAAGAAGAACTTTAAAGAATACTTTAAGATCAAGAAGGTACTCTAAGTTATCTGCGTCACCAGAAAAAACCGGTGTTGTTTCATCCTCATCACCATCCCATTCTTTATCACCTATTAAAAAAGAGATTGCTCATAATACTTATAAGGTTCCCTCAAGAGATAATTCCCCGATAAAATCAAATAAAATTACTAGTGAAATTAGTAGTACACATTATGTAAACTCATCCACATTAAAAATTAAACCACTGAAAAGAGATGATTTTGAGGTTGGTATCAAATTAGGTAAGGGAAAATTTGGTAACGTATATTGTGTCAGACATAAAGAGAGTGGATTTATTTGTGCATTAAAGGCAATGAAAAAGAGTGATATTATTCATTATAAATTAGAGAGACAATTTATTAGAGAGGTGGAAATTCAGGCATCATTAAATCATCCTAATATTGCTAAATTGTATGGATATTTTTATGATGAAAAGAGGGTTTATATGTTGATAGAATACATGCCCTATGGTGAATTATATAAACTATTAGAAGCACACGGTCCATTTAATGATACTATGGCATCATATTTTATCTATCAAATTGCAGATGCATTAGAATATCTTCATCAAAGAAGAATCATTCATAGAGATATAAAACCTGAAAATATTTTAATTGGTCCGAATAATCAAGTCAAATTGACAGATTTTGGTTGGAGTATTATAAACCCCTATGGAACTAGACGTAAGACATTGTGTGGTACCATTGATTATTTATCACCCGAATTGATTACATCAAAAGAATATGATCAAACTGTAGATATTTGGGCATTAGGTGTTTTAATGTATGAATTACTTGTAGGTTCACCGCCATTTGAAGAAAGTACAAAAGAGATGACTTATAAACGTATTATGAAGGTTGATATAGACTTCCCAACAACAATGTCCTTAGATGCACAGAATTTGATTAGACGTATATTAGCAACAGAACCAAGGAATAGATTATCTCTAAGAGATATAAAGCGACATCCATGGATTCTCAGAAATAAAGAATCTTGGTAAAAGCTAAAGGTAAAAGTAAACTCCATTGCTAATATCCTTCTACTTATGGAGATATTTGTATGTTAAGGAGATAGAGGAGAGAGATTTTTTTTTTTTTTATCGATATTGCTTTTACCTTTTTTCTACATACCAGTTTGTTATTAAAACTTTGTTTTATTGGTCTGTACGGTTTCCTTTCCTTTATTTTATTTCGACTATATATTAACGAACTGTTATAAATAATATTCATAAGTGTATGTGTGTGTGTTTATAGGTTGTACGGAATATGAATCCTTTACTAATTATACTGTGTGAGAGTTACTCTTAAGGTATTATATTCCATATCAAAAATAGAAGAGAAATATATGTTTTAAATTTGTCTTTTTCATATATATGCATTGTTTCATCATAGACACATCATCTGGAACTGCTTGATTCTTGTCAGGGGCCTCAAGATATCGTGAATTTACTATTACCTGATTGTATTGTCTTATCAATTACTTTATTGTAAGATAAATTGTGGATTCAAATCACAGATATTAAGGAAAGGTCCACAGTGATTAAATTTTCTAACACATATTTTACAACATATTACCTAACATGAGGTATACTGACCTTTTATGACCACTTTATTTAATGGGTTACTCCCTCTAGGTATCTGTATAAACAATGTCAAACACGATTTTAAACAGAGAATATGGTTTTTTTATTCCGCCCTGTGCGGCTTTCTCTCTATTCGTGTTGTTGTGTAGTGGAGGAATTTAACGGAAATATTCCGCATCTATTGAAGTGTTTCGGCTTTTTTCTTTCTGTAAAAATCGTTTACGAAATGGGTTTTTCTATTTTTTTTTTTTCAAATTAATGGGTAAAGAAGAAGAAGAGGAAGAAGATAAAATGAAGAACAGGAAGATAGTTTAGATACTTGTATTCTGTAGTTATTTGTTTGTAAAAGAATTTATGGTAATAGTTTATATTGCCTAGAGGGAAGATAAAAACGTTTACTCATTAATTTATTTAAAGAATTGTCAAGCAAAGCAGGAAGAACGATCAGTGTTATAGATAGAGATATATAAATATACAATGGCACCTGTAACTTTATCCTCTCTTTTGAAACAATTGGATGTTCAGTCAAGTCAAAACGAACATTTTGACGTTGAGAATACCTGTATTGCATTGTTAGAAGGAGGTCGTACTAATAAGACTCGAGTATTGAAAAACTTGTTGGTTTCTTTAATTAAACAAGATAAATATCAAAGAGCATTCAATCAATTAAATAAGTATAAAGATGACCAAATAGATTTAAATGAAATGGTCCTAGAGATTGGTTACATTTATTATAAGATTAATAGATTCGACGATTTTGAAAAGTTGGGTATATATGAAAAGATTAAAAATGGTGATAACAATAAAGGTTCATTATACAGGGGACTAAAGCATCTTTATGCCCAATTTGCTTTAAAGAATTCAAATACAAATTCAAGAGCATATGAATTGTATAGAGATTTGGTGAAGACTGACGATTCTGAAAGTTTGGATAATTCAATTGAATTAGCTTGTAATGAAAGAGTCCCATTGACCTCTAATCCTTATTTACAAGAAAAATTTCCATTAATATCGGAATCTAATCTAGATTCGTATGATTTACTATTCAATGAGTCTATAATTTTGACTGCAAAGGGTCAATATTTGGAAGCTATTGAGTTATTAGAAAAAAGTTTACAATTGGCCACTGAAGAAAATTATGAAAATGATATTTTCGCTATTCAGTTGCAATTGTCGTACGTTTATCAATTATTAGGTGAAAATGGTAAGTGTAAAGAGATTTTAAAACCTTTATTAAATAAATTACCTAAAGACAATCCATTGTATTTAATTGCAAAGATTAATTATATGGCGTTACGTGATTTATCTAAATATGAGGATAATTTTAACTTAATTTTAAGAGAATTAAATTTTGAAAGGATTCATTCATTGGTCTCCAAATATTTTACATACCCACAAAATGTTTTGTTGAAAAGAAACTATCAAATGTTGAAATTATACACTAAATCTACTAGTAAACCAAATAACAATTCATTTAATTATGTGAATATTTCTAAGTTGTATGGTACTGTTATTGATGATGTTGTATATGAACCATTTAGAACTCAGGCTAAAAAATTGTATCATAAATGTCTTGAAAGAAAAAATGAGTTTTATACAAATTCTTTGGTCTTTGGTTTATTGATTTTAACCATCCAAATATTATACAAGGAAAAACAATACGAGAATGCAATTAAATTATGTGAGATTTATTTATCACAAGATAAATTTTCGACAAATAATCGTTTGTCTATCTTTATATATTATATAATTTTCCAATTATATGATATTACTGATAAAGATAATATGAAGGAACGATTATTAAACAAATTGATGGATAACTGTAAATTGGCAGATTATCATCTTTGGAGATATATTGGTTTCCAATTTTTAAATTTAGGTCAAATAGATAAAGCCAAAAGAATTTTCTTGGAAAAGATCGATAGTGATGATGGTGATAAATTGATACAATCAGTGATTAATGAAGAACAATTTGATATAGATAAAGCGGTTTCCTTGGTATCTGGTATTGATGTTGGAAGGTTGGTTGAGTTAAACATTAAACCATTTGAATCAATTATAAATAAAAATAAAACTAATATGAATAAACAAAATAAGATTCTTAAACATAAGTTGAAAACCAAGAAAGAAAAAAGAAAGGCACAGAAATTAAAGAAGTTCTTAGCCAAACGCGGTGATTCGATTAATTTGAATAGCAGACCAGATCCAGAAAGATGGTTACCATTAAGAGATAGATCCACATATAGACCTAAGAAGAAACAATTGTCTAAACAAACACAAGGTGGTGCAATGAATAAGAAATCAGAACAAAAGTTTGATATTACAAAGAAAGGTACGACTAATAAAAAGAAGAAAGGTAAAAGTAAAAGTAAAGGTAAAGGTAAAGGTAAAGGTAAAAAATAAACATTTATAGGAATTCTTACCTTTTTTTTTTTCTGAATTGTGATGTATATTTGAACATCCGATATTTCATTATATATATATATATTTAAGTATTAGTCTCATTTTCTTTTTTATTTTTGAAAACAAAGAAGAATTGATATATTTGTATATGTATGGTTTGGTGTATTTATATAGCACAATGTAAATGTAATATAGTAAAATAGAGATGAATAAAGATTAGATGCGTATATTTCAAGTAAAAAGTGTATCTTCATCCCTTAGATATTCACCTATATCAGCTTGTCTAAATGCAACGATTGCAGTTGGTTGTAAATTTCTTGATTCAGATGTACTCTTAGCAGATACACCAAAACCCAATGGAATATCACGCATAGAGAAGATGATAACACCGGCATGTTCAGGGATATCATCAGACATTTTACCGATGTGGGCTTTAAGTACATGATTACCATAAAGGAAAGGCATTTCGCCGTTTGGTTTAATCCATATTTTATATTTAGCATGTTGAGCTAAGATAGATAGTGAAGTTATATGTAATCTGAATTTACCAGTCTTTGTAAACTTTCCTAGGCAGATCCCAAGGGACATTAAGTTTGGTCTTGCGACACTTGTAGCTAATTTTGCTACATTTTCCGGCACGTAATATACTCTATCCTTCTGTAATCTAAACACATGTGGGTTCTCTTTGTTATCTACTAAATTTGAAATGTTTCTTCCTATATAACCTGCCAATTTTTCAAAGACTACTCTTGTTTCATCTTCAGTAAGTTGTCTCATTCTTATCCTCTCCTTTTTTTTTAATTTTTTTTTCTTTCTTGTCCTTATATATTCAATAGTAAATTACTTGAGAGTACTATATAATCTTAAAAAAAAAAAAAGGTATTCCAATACTAACCTTTAAGGGAAGAAATACGTTTTCTACTTCAATGTCATATATATAATATTAAATCATCATCTCATCGCAACTTTTCCTTTCACTGAAATCCTTTGGGTTCTCGAAATTTAACAAAGAAATAAAAAATTTCAAATTTGAAAAAACTAAAAACAAATAAAAAATCACTTCGTTCGCAGTGACCTGTCAAGAGTGCAAAAATATTTATACAAGAGTGGACTTAAAATAACAAGAACTTCTTGGAAATGACAGTTGGTATAGGTTGAAACCATGATGTATATGTATTGAAATAATATTATAGAGAATGTGACGCATTACATGTTTTCTTATCCTGACAAAAAAATTGGTATGTTGCATAAGTATACGCAAGTTCGGGAGGTATATTGTTGGATAATAACTCAGAACATTTCGCTTGTAAATATAACAAGTACTCTCACCAATAGAAACAAATGTATACACACCAAACTTGATCTAGATAAAATGGGTATATATGTCTAGCATTAAGAAGGGAAAATGTTATTTTTACAGTGTGGTTTTCTCTAATTTCAAAGAAAATGGCCTCGAAGGACCCAAAAAAAATTTTTTTTTCTCGAAGTTATTTTTTTTTTCAAACGACCCACAAAAGGAAATGAAATTTTCTTGAAAAAAAAATAAAATAATAATAAAGATTAAACTGATTTGAACAGTTTTAAAGCCCATCTCATCTCATCTCATGTTGTCTAGTTTTTAACTTCATATCATTTTTTGTATTTGTTTGTTTTTTTTTTTGAGACTCGGCTAGTGTTTAAATAAAAGGTTAGCAATAAGTGGAATAGAACTACACTCATATTCTGTAGAAAGATGTCTTCTGAAGATTTGAAGTTAATGCCATCATATGATGACGAACAAGACGAAAATGCTTTAAAAAGAGGTGCTATAAGCAAGTTGACAAAGGCAAGGAAGGCAGATTTCGATGAAGATAAACCCAAACAAGATAATGGTACTGGTGCAAAAGATGTTCAAGAACCAGAAAAGAAAAAACAAAGAGTCGCTAGACCCCCACAATTAGATGAAAATGGTAACCCAATCCCCAAACCAAAAAGATTACCAAAACGTAAAGTGGCTGTCATGGTTGGCTACTGTGGTACAGGTTACTGTGGTATGCAATACAACCCACCAAACCCGACTATTGAAGGTGTCCTGTTCAAAGCATTTGCTGAAGCTGGTGCGATATCTGAAGACAATTCAAAGGATTTAAAGAAAAATGGGTTTATGAGGGCTGCTAGAACTGATAAAGGTGTTCATGCAGGTGGTAATTTGATTTCTGTTAAATTGATTATTGAAGATCCAGATATCAAAGAAAAGATTAATCAACATTTACCTGAAGGTATCAGAGTCTGGGATATTAGTAGAGTCAATAAAGCCTTTGATTGTAGAAAGATGTGTAGTTCCCGTTGGTATGAATATTTATTGCCAACTTACTCATTGATTGGACCAAAACCTAATTCTATCTTATATAACGATTTAGAAGAGAGTAAAAAAGAGTATCCTGGTGTATTAGATGATGATTTAGAGTCAGTTGAGTTTTGGCAAAAATTTGATGAAAAATGTAATGAAACATTTTCAAAAGAAGATTTGGAACAAATTAAAAATTATGTTCCACCACCAAGGGATGAATTTAATGGTGAAAGCGAGATTTATTTGAAAGTTAGGCAGTATAAAGCTTTAGAAAACTCTTTACGCAGACAATACCGTATCTCAAAGGAAAAATTGAATAAATTCCGTTCTGCCATGAAACAATATGTTAATGCACATAATTTCCATAATTTCACACAAGGTAAAGATTTTAAAGATTCAAGTGCAGTTAGATACATGAAACAAATTAAAGTCTCAGACCCATTTGTCATTGGTGATGCCAAGACCGAATGGGTCTCTATTAAGATTCATGGCCAATCTTTTATGTTACATCAAATCCGTAAGATGATTTCAATGGCTACTATGGTTACTCGTTGTGGTACCCCAGTGGAACGTATTTCACAAAGCTTATGGTCCACAAAAGATTAATATTCCAAAGGCACCAGCTCTTGGGTTATTATTGGAGGCACCTGTATACGATGGTTATAATTCTCGTTTACAACAGTTTGGTTATGATCCAATTGATTTCAGTAAGCATCAAGAAGAGATTGATGCTTTTAAGATGAAACATATATATGATAAAATTTATAAAGAAGAAGTCGATGACAATGTTTTTAATGCATTTTACACTTATATTGATTCGTTCAGTAGGGTCACTGGTGCTAACGGTGAAGAAAGTGAAACTAAGAAAGGTGCTAATGTTCAAAGAAGTATTTTCGAATTTTTAACAGCAAGAGGTATTCCAGGTATTGATAAAGATGGTAAACCAATTGTTGAAAACCAACAGGCAACAACAGATGCAAATGAATCTGAAGAAACAGCCAAGGAGGAACTCAAAGAAAAATCAAAGGAGGAATCTAAGGAAGTTGCTGAAAATACTGAATCAGCTAATAAATATGTAAAAGAATAAATAATTATAGTTGATTTATCATAACTTTTTCTTGTGTAAGTATTTAATTTTTTTTTTTATTTTTACTTCTAAAGAATGTATAATAGGTTGATATTTAATAAAGAAGAATATATTGTGTACTTTTTTTCATTCTAATAGAGTTATAGAATGAAACGTGAGAAATTTAATGGAACTTGTAAATAAATGGCTGGCACTCAGTATATTATTTTTTGTGAATAGTTGATCTCTTATAAAGTGTTTATTTTTGTTTTTTACAGGTTGGTAAAGTGTTAAAATCAATATTTTTGTACCTAAAAGTAAAATCTACAGAAAAAAAATAAATAAAAAGGAAGTCTCAAAAATAAAATTCCAATAAACAAAATACTGTTCAAATGTTAAAAATACTTTATGTTAAAGTCTACCTTTCTTTAATACTTTGGTATGTCACAATTCATTCATTAGAGTTTAGTTTTATTCTACAGACAGAGTGAAAGGTGGTATTATTCTATAATTTATATCAACTAAATACCTTATTTTTGATAAGAAAGAGCGCCGTCACTAATATTATTATTAGCATACATTCTTAACTTGAAATGTATTTCGTATTAGGCTTTTATAAGTTTTATATATATTGGAGAGGTTTGTCCAATATTTGTTCTTCGGAAAATGTTCTTTAATAATCGTTCTTCGGTGATCTAGAAATTATATAAAAGATAATAATGTATAATAGCATAAAAATGTAATGTGTAAAAGGAGTAAGGAAAAAATTTAGATTATCGATTACTTCATGTTCCTTATATATGTTTGGAAATGAGTATCGAATATTATTGTACAATGTTATTTGCCACTGTATTTATTTCAGGGGTAATGGATAAAATATCATCTTAACGTTCTAGGAAACTAGGAGTATCCCATTCAAGTATCAAGGGGTAAAATATCATACTAATGATATATTTTATTATGAGATATTTTTGCTGGAATATTTATCCTCAAGGGATAATCTATTATCAAAATCTTATTGGTTTATCATATTTTATTCTAGAATCTTCCATTCCAGCAAATTTGAAAGGCAGTATGTGTGTTCATCGACTTTAATCGATCTAAATAAAATATTTTTTAGTTCCTTTTTTCATCCTAAATACATTGTTAATTATGGATGCTTCCTATGATATGTTTTGAAAATATTGGAATATTATTTAAATTCACAAAGTGTCTTTAACTTATATTAAACGAAATAAAAACATGATATAACCCTATAATAATAATCAACAAAAGATAATATAAAGATATTTGAATAATATATATACACAAACATATATACATACATACATACATATATATATATCAATAAAATATTTTTATTTTAAGACGTGTTGGTACTTGACAAGTTTTTTTCTAACTTCAATAGAAGCATCCCATATCTCATTTTTTTTGACTAGCAGAAAACAGTTGGAACAACTACTGTTTATTTTATGAGTAAAAACTCCCATAGATTCACCTTAATCCGAGACGTTGACTCAATTCTGTTATATATATAGAACAATATAAAAAAGTCATACCACAATCACATCAATTATTATAAAATACTCACTTCCAAGAACCATGATAAACTCATGTTTTAAATAACAAAAACAATAGAAAAATCAAGATCCAGAGAGTAGTTTTTCTAATTTCATGATTTCGTCTAGAGATTTTGCATTAGCCAATTGTTGTTTTATCTCTTTCTTCCTCTCTTCAGACATCTTCCCCACTACAAAATTCATCAATTCAATATTTTTATCCTTTCTCTCTCTATTTGCAGGAACCGGAACCTTTTGTGCTAATTCCTTGGTGGTAACTTCACCACGTTCAATCTTTGAATTAGCTAACCTTCTTTCTTCCCTTGTCACATTTTGAAAATCTAATACCTGTACTTTCGGTATAAGTCTAATGACATGTATCCTATAATCCTGTAAATGACAGATTGGATTGCCACGTAAGGATAAATTTATCAGTGTCTTTGGAGCATGATGTAATCCCTTTAATTGTGAAATCGATGATATATTATTATTTGCCAACACCAAATTTTTCAAATGTCTTGGTAATCTTTTCCCATTAACATATTTAATGTCATTTCTCCCAAGTAACAAAGTATGAATATCTGTACGATTTCTCAAATTAGGTATTTCTTTTAATTCATTATTCGTGAGATCTAGCACATTTGTTGGTCTTGATAAATGCTTTAAACTAGCTGGCATAGATTCAGAATCGCTTTCCAATTGTTTATCTCTCAAAATTACACATTTATCTACATTATTTCCGCCTTGGAAATGATCCACATAATATCCAGGTGCATCAATAACAACACTTGGAGTAAACTTCATATTCTTTCAAGTTTCTTTTCTTTTTTACTTCGAATGCACAACAACAAATTCCTTGTTTGGAAAACAAATAACTTTCAATGGTTCAACACTTTGTTAAACTGTCTGGCTCGATATAATCACCGGGAGTTAATAATGACAGCACAGATATCTCACAACTTTGTTATTTAAACAAATCGTACAGCCTTTACATGAATGCGAATTCATATGCATTAATTTTTTAGTTCATCGATTTTTTTTTTTTCAAGATAGGAAACTTTAAGAGCCTCGAGAATACTTCTTTTCTTTTCTCCTATTTAGAGCAAACACCAACAACATATAAATAGTTAATTATGAACTAAAGAATTCTTCGACATTTAGTTTTACCTAATTACATTCAATTGTATATTTCCTGGGCGTAGGACATGGTTTCAAGGAGAAATTGTTACATACAAACAAAACAACTTCATCAATAACTTTGGCTATCTACATCGGGGAGTACCAAAAACAATATTTGCATAGATATAAAAGTAAAAAGGGCAATATGATTATCCCAAAACAAGATGTTAATTATTCCCTCTATTTAGTAACGGATTCTACTATGCTTCCACCAGGGAAGACTTTATATGATCAAGTTAAAGCCGGTTTAGAAAACGGTGTTACTTTGGTTCAAATTCGTGAAAAGAATACTGATACCAAGAGTTTTGTGGAAGAAGGTTTACAAATAAAAGAATTATGCCATCAATTCAAAGTCCCTTTAATTATCAATGACCGTGTTGATGTAGCTATGGCTATTGATGCTGATGGTGTTCATGTTGGTCAAGATGATATGCCTATTCCTATGGTTAGAAAGTTGTTAGGCCCGGACAAAATCTTAGGTTGGAGTGTTGGTTTCCCTCATGAAGTAGAACAGTTGGCTAAATGGGGTCCAGATATGGTTGATTACATTGGAGTTGGGACCATATTCCCAACTGCTACAAAAAAAGATCCTAAGAAGGCTCCAATGGGTCCACAAGGTGCTGCTAGAATTATGACGGCTTTAGAAGATAATGGTGTCACCTGGTGTAAGACAGTGGCTATTGGTGGCTTGCATCCTGATTGTATTGAAAGAGTTATTTATCAATGTAATGCATCCAATGGTAAAAGATCCATAGATGGTATTTCATTAGTATCGGATATCATGGCATCTCCAGATGCTGCAACATCTACAGTTATTTTACGTAAAATTCTCGATGGAACACAATTCAAATTTGTCAATTTCCAATTATATCCATCTGATGTCACAGCTACCAACGTTAAGGAAGTAATCACACAAGTCAAACAAACTCGTCCGCTAGTTCAACATATTACGAATAAAGTTCATCAAAATTTCGGTGCTAATGTCACACTAGCTTTAGGATCATCTCCAATCATGTCTGAAGTAGAATCAGAAGCTAGAGACTTGGCTCAAATTCCAAATGCCTCATTATTGATAAATACAGGTTCTGTGACACCTATTGCTATTTTAAGGACCGCTATTAGAGCCTATAATGAATTTAAGAGACCAATTGTCTTTGATCCAGTGGGTTATTCCGCTACTGAGACTAGATTAATATTAAATGACACTATATTAACATATGGTCAATTTATTTGTATTAAAGGAAATTCCAGTGAAATTTTGGCTCTTTCTGGTTTAAAATTAGGTAAAATGAAAGGTGTTGATGCTGCAGGTACTGAAACTGTTACAAAAGAACTATTAGCTTTAGCTACAAAAACAGTGGCTTATAAATTTAAGACAATCGCTGTTTGTACTGGGGAAACAGATTTTATTGCTGATGGTACTTTCTCAGGAAATATAAGTTTGTCTACTGGTACTGACGGTGTTACAGCTAAAGATCTTCCATGTTATTCTGTTGAAAATGGCCCAATTCCAATTATGGGTGATATCACCGCCAGTGGTTGTTCTTTAGGTTCTACAATTGCATCATTCCTTGGCGGTTTAAATGAAAATGGTGTCGCAATTCATGCCGTTGTAGGTGCTGTCCAATTATATAAGTCTGCTGGTAAATTGGCTTCTACACGTGCCCATGGTAGTGGTAGTTTCCAAATTGAGTTGATTGATGCATTATATCAATTATTTAATAAGAATAAACCAGAAGACTGGACTGCTAAAGTGAGCCGTCTGTAAACACTATATTACCATATACTATTTTAAGTATTGATGAATGAGGAGATTAAATATAAAAAAAAGAAAATGGCACACTTATTATACAATTAATTAATGAATAGATATACATGAAAAATAATGAAAGTAATTTCAAGGATAATATTAGCATTTTGTAATTATAAATATAAACACGATTAATTACTAAATAAATAAGTACAAATGATAAAATTTACAAGAATTAATATAATAATAATAAACAAAAAACAAAGCAGAACAATCTAAACCATTTAGATCACAGATTGTCCAAATTTCTGTAGAATATTATCTACCAAACCTGTGTCGTAAATGAATTCCACCTAATTAGTGTATGAAAGGTTACTTTTTTCACTCGGTAACATTAATCCACTCTTTTCAAGTTTTTCATATTTCTCAATATTACTCTTCTTTATTTGTAATTCTTCTTCTGGTGTCAATATCTTGACTGTTTCTGTTGGTAAGACGAAATTGAATTTACCTAAAGCAAATTCTCTATCAGACATTTTACTTAAGATATAAAGTTGAGATCTGATATATTTGACAACATCCTCCAGGTGACTCATATCAATATTTTTTCTACCAGCAAATAAATTTCTCCATACCGCAGTAGCTAAAGTACTATCATCTGAATAAAACCCTTCGTCGTATGCCAATACAGCACCCTTTAATTGGGTATCAAAATCTTTCAGATATTGATCCACAATTCTTCCCGAATGAATATTCATTTCATCAAATAATCTTAGTTCAATATCTGAAAAAGTTCTATCAACCAATTTTTGTTGATAATTTCTACCATATTTAGATGGCATAGCCCTCATTCTAGTAAACAACATCCATTCATGCAAAACAGTAATTTGAAACCATTGAGAAAATGTCCTTGGTAACCTTAAAGTTTCATAGAAATATTTTGCAGATGGAGACAATTCTTCATCCTCAACTTGAAAACCCTGACTTCTACAAATATTATAATAATAAGAACCCGCTACTGGACCTGCCCTAACTCTATCCATATCTAGACGGAAAATACTAATGATAAATTCACCAAGAGACTCCTTCCATTTGGGTAACTTATAATCTTTAGATTCATATTTGGAATGTGCTAATGGTATTGCATTTTTCTTTGGTCGATTTCCCCCCTTTGTTTCTATTTGATATTGAATAGGATTATTACTCAGTAATCTAGTACGAGTTGCCTGGTTAATATATTTTAAACTCTTAAATAATAGGCTACAATCGAAAGTAAGCCTGGGAAAACGATATCCTGAACTTAAAACTGACTTCAACATCACACTTATATAGTGCTATTGTTATTATTATTATTTCTATTACTATCGCTGGTAAAGAGAGAACCTTTGATTAAACCTTAAAACAAATAGATAATTCTATATATAACTACGTAAATACGAATATTACAAAAAAAAAATAGCTACAGGATAATTTAATGAAGTTCGTCTATCCAAATCTAGGTCTTGTACTCCTGTGTTTAATTAAATGGTGATTTTGAAAACTTTGAAGGATCGAATACTTTCTTTTATCTTCCACTCTTTATTTTTCATGAAAAAGAATTATTCTTAGTTCTACTGAAGCTGGAGTCCAAACAAGAAAAGTGTCGTAAATTGTGTGTCTTACTTACTATTAATTTGTATATCGTTATTGGTGGAAGATGTTAATGATAAGTAGTCTTACTTTTGTAAGTGTAAGATTTGTTTATGTTATATACAAAATAAGGTTTAAACACATATATATAATAATGTGCTTTATTTTTAAACACCAAGAACATCATTCCCCCATACCCTATCAACATTTGCCTAACACAAATCTTCTTCTAATTTCCCAAAATATATATATAACCCTATCTATCTATATTTTATTGTTGTATTTAACAAGTCTTCAAACCTTACTATCAGCATACAACTACCTATTAAGATTTAACTACAATGGCATTATCACCAGTATTATTTATATCTGTAAAATAAATCTGTGGCACAGTCATCTGTATTCACATGGTAGGTTGTTCTCCAGAAGTTACCTCATTGGTAAAATTACTCGTTTGAATCTCTTGTTGAGTTTGTCCTTGTACAATAACAGGTTGAGTTCCTTGTGTCATTTCCTGCAATTGCATGAATACATCTGTTTTGGTAGGAACCCAGTTACTTGGTGTAATATTAGCTTTGATTTTCTGTAATATTTGATTCAATAAGTCCTCCACGGTAAGTGATTCTATCCGTGTTTTATTAAATACTGCTTTAGATACCTCAGTAGAATTTGACCATCGATTCAAATTTTCGATAGCTTTAAAATGTCTATAATTTAAAAGATATGTTAACAGATCCATTTGCTTTCGCAGTTTCCTATTAGCTATAACATTGATATCTACTTGTTCCAAATAATTCATTGTACTAATACCAATAGAATTGATATTAGTTTTACTTCCTTGTTCCTCAAAGAATAGTCTTCTTCTATACTCTAATTTCTTTAAACGTTGTATTAGCCTTTTGGTAAGTTTTGTATCATGTACCGAATTTATTTGTTTAGCTAACCGCTCTAAATGTTCACGAGATTTAATAGTTATTAGCTCTTTACTATTTTCGTTATAATCTCCTTCATTTAAATATCTTAGATTCTTCAATTCATCTTCGTTACACTCATATTTTTGTAATATTTTTAAAATTCTCTCTTCTATTACATCTAAAGTTTCATCACCAATGACAGTATTCTTAATTTCAAAAGATCGTAGAATCTCTGGTAAAAATGAAAATATTTTCGAATAAAGCTTTGATTCTCTTAAGCCACAAATATTTAGATCATATAGTATTTTTCTAATAGAAGAAACATCTTGCACAAAGTACCATTCATTAGGGTTTAATAATAAATTTTCTGGACCCTCGTTGATGATCTTTCGTTGAATATTGGAAAGTTTATAATCACCAACCAATAAACCCTTTGATGAGACAATTTCCACGTGGACTTCATTCTCTACGCTATAATATGAACCAGAGGGATCACGGTAAACACCAAATACTTCTTTAGTTGCAAAAGCTTTACCTTTACTTTGGGCTAATTCTGTCCATTTATCATATTGTTCTGTGGTTATTTTTAATAAAGCTTTAACCATTTCTGGAACTCCTCCTCGTACCCATAACCGGCCACAATAGAATAAAGAATCAGTGCCCAAAGAATTATCAGATTCCTTCCCATTCCTTTTCTTATTTATCCAATAAAATCTGTTCCCAAATCTATCAACACCTAACAACTGTACATTATGATCTTCATACTCAGCAATCATATAATCTAAATATTTTATTTCCAAGGCAAATTTTTTCAAGTTGTTTTTAATATTATCAATTTCCATCATCATAGTCTTAGAAAGATTTGCATCTATTGCAGTGTTGTCTCTAATTGCATCTAATTTAGACTCCAAATTAGACAAATTGGAAGACTCAGCCATCTTATATTTTAATATTCTGTCTCTTTCATAGTAAATTTCATTAACTAACCTTGGTACACCATTAACCCATTTTTTAATATCATCTGAATAATTTGCTACAATATCCATTAAAGCCCACAGTATATCGACTTTTCCAGCTATGGTAATTTTTTTGCAAAAATTGAAGAACATATTTTTAGGTACATTACCATTCAAATTTTCAGGTAAAATTTTTTCTGTAAAATCAATTACAATCTTTGTATATTTTGATATATGCATACTATCTTGTAAGACACCTAATAAAATAATTAACCAATAACCATTATTGAACTCCCGCTTTGATAGCCGTTCAGCCCAATTAACGTTATTGTAGTTTAAGATGCCGGATAATTTAGCATCTAAGGATAAGTCAGCGTCATCAATCTCATTGTTATCGAACCACTCATCTACAATTTGACATCTCCATTGGTCGTCTTCATCAATGACTAAACATAATAGGGATATTATTACAGAGATGTATAACCTCATTCCATTATTATCAATAGATTCTAATCTTTGGTCACTAGCTGGAACGTTTGATAAGATCTCGTATGTAATATAATTCTGACCAGGTTGTGAATTTTTAGAATTAATCAAATCTCTAATATTGTGATTTCTTACCCATTTACTGTATTGGATCGATGGATCATATTGTTTAGAACCTTTTAGCTTAATGTTGACAATCTCACCAGTCAATTCAAATGGATCTGTACATTTAATTGAAGTGATCAAATCATCGAAATTGAACGGAGAGAGATAAAACAATTGGTTAAAAGTCAATAAAAATTGATAAACTTCAATTAATTTATTGAGTGGATTATTTGGCATGAGACATCTCTTATTACTGGTGCTATCTTTTGAAGATATAGGAACAGATTCTAATTTATCATTGAAATAGAAACAATTGTCGAAATATTCGGTGATGCCGACAAACGGGATACACAAATCATCTTGTACCCGAATCTCCTCGATCAAATTAGTATCTACTGTTTCAGGAACATTTAAATTCTTTGGTTCAGTATGATCATATGATATATTTTTTGAGACATTTAAGATCGTCGTCTTTGATTGATTCCAATCAAGTATCATATTGTATAAATCCAAATTTTTCGTCTTCAATGTATTCAATAAAGTAGAATTTGTATTACAAAGCAATAATCTAATAAAGGATTCAATGAGTGGATCGTCATTAATAATTTTAAAGATGTCACTTGATATAGATAATTCATTTTTTCTTCTGATCATTGATCCATCGACTATATATTTTGATTCATTGTCAGTGTTTACCGGTTCAATTAAATATTTAGAGTAGCCAGGTATTATGATGTTACCTGATACAACATCTTCAATCTGATCAAAAGTCGACTTCTGTTTAATAATAAAATCATTGTTGTGTAAATCGATTTTCAATGAATCAATATTGACAAAATTGACTATTTCATTGACACAGAGGGAATCTTGATAATTTTTATTTAAAAACTGTTTAAAACGGATAATCAATTGATTCAAATCATAGATTTTCAATTGAAAAATATGTTTAGCAAATGATAATTGGGATTCGATCGGAATTGAATCGAAGATTTTATTGAAGTTTCGATTATCTATATTTAAAGCATCGAAAAACGACAAGTTTCGATTGGATGATAATTCTGTATCAAACTGTTTCTTATTGTAGAAATTCAGTCTATTTAAATATTGGTTATGATCAGTAAACCATTCTCCAGTTTCTTTAATTGACCAGACTTGGGTATTTAATGTCGTTGGGATAGGTTTTCCAATGGGGATAGAGATAGGTTCGCCGTTATATAAAACCATTAATATGAAATTGAAAGCATATATTTATTGTTGTGTCGGTACAATAAATAATAAACTAAAAATCAAATATATACATACGTTTATATATATATATATAACATGCAAAGAAATGTTCAGGGGAATGCTAACAGATCATCTCCTGAGTTTCTCTAATCAAACAGATTAGTTTATTCCACGTTTATTTTGAGTCTCGAAACAAGTGGAATCTCCGACACCAACCACTTTTTATTGAAGAAGAAGCAAACAAAAACAAAACAAAAAAAAGAGTGGCTAAACTAATCCGCATGCGGAAACAAATACCGACAGGGGGATGGGAGGAATGTTACAAAGCCGTGGGGTTTAACGTCGGAATTCCAAGCATTCCTTCCCCCATAGAAACTCCAGCCTAAAGTGTATTCTTTGTGTGGTAATATAAAAGGAGTGTGCTATATCACAATGATAATAATATTATATATATACGGCGTATTCGAAAGTACATTCCATAAAAGATTCTACAAAATTCGAGGGTTTCAATGAGGCTTACTGTGCTGTTGATTATCTTGAAATAGAAGAAATATCAACAGAAGGGTTTCGTACAGAATATATATATATATTCCCCCTGGAATTAACTAAATTTACTCCAACACTCTAACACAATCTGGAGAATAATGCATACTATCATTATAATTCATAAATAAATTCAATATAATAATATTATTATCATGGCTATACCATTATCAACAAAAAAACAAAAAAGAAGCATATGTTAGTTAAACCAGGATATATTTGGAAACAGTTATAGAGCAATACATGAATTGACATAGACAATCTAACATGGTATTAATAGCCTTGACAGATGTAACTTAATGGTTGTTTCTGGGTATCAAACTTCTTCTTTCTATTATTATTATTATTGATTGCACTTCTCTTCTATAATATGTGTATGGGTTTTTTCGTGCTTTCTTAGTGTATTTTTCAAGAAGTGCTTCACTCTTTTTTTTTTTTTACTTTGAGTGAAAAATTTGTCAAATAATTTTAAACTCATCTCATCTCTTCTTTAAAGTATCTTTTATTAGAGTTTTATTGCTAAATACTTGTATACTTTTTTACTAGAACCAGTTCCCCCCTTCATTACAACAATCTATAGAATTGAAGAGGTTGAATTTACAGAATAATACTTCTTCTTCTTCTAGATCTGTTTATTACATATCAGTAATATAAGATGGAACAATCAAATAAACCCCATAGAAAGAGTAAAGATAATAAAACCTCTGCTAAAAAGAAACTACACACTCAAGGTCACAATGCAAAGGCCTTTGCCGTCTCTGCCCCAGGTAAGATGGCAAGACAAATGCAAAGGACAAGTGATAAAAATGAGAAAAAATTGCACGTCCCTATGGTCGACCGTACACCTGATGATGATCCTCCACCTGTCATTGTCTGTGTTGTTGGTCCTCCTGGTACCGGTAAGACAACTTTAATTAAATCTCTAGTTAGAAGAATGACAAAGACTACTTTGAATGAAATTAAAGGTCCTATCACTGTAGTCTCGGGTAAAAATAGAAGATTGACATTCTTAGAATGTCCTGCAGACGATCTAAATTCAATGATTGATGTAGCTAAGATCGCCGATCTAGTATTACTAATGATTGACGGTAATTTTGGGTTCGAAATGGAGACTATGGAATTTTTAAATTTGGCTCAACATCATGGTATGCCAAGGGTACTTGGTGTGGCCACCCATCTAGATCTTTTCAAATCACAATCAACTTTAAGAGCATCTAAGAAAAGATTGAAACATAGATTTTGGACGGAAGTATACCAAGGTGCTAAATTGTTTTATTTGTCTGGTGTCATTAATGGTAGATACCCAGATAGAGAGATTTTGAATCTAAGTAGGTTTATCTCAGTTATGAAATTTAGACCTTTGAAATGGAGAAACGAACATCCTTATCTTTTAGCTGACCGTATCACCGATTTGACTCATCCTGATTTGATTCAATCCAAAGGGAAACAAATTGACAGGAGAATCGCTCTTTATGGTTATTTACATGGGACTCCATTACCATCTATAGGTGGTACCAAAGTTCATATCGCGGGTGTTGGCGATTTTGCTATCTCACAAGTAGAAAAATTGCCTGATCCATGTCCAACTCCTGCTTATCAACAAAAGTTAGACGAATACGAAAGATTGAAATTAAAAGAGGAGAATGGTAATTCTTCTACTACTCCAACTGTGAGAAGACGTAAAAGATTAGATGATAAGGATAAATTGATCTATGCTCCTATGTCTGATGTAGGCGGTGTGTTGATGGATAAAGATGCCGTTTATATCGATGTTGGTTCTAAGAAGGACAATAATTCACAAAGTTTTGTTCAGGGGCAAGAGAAGGGTCAAGGTGAAAAATTAGTTACCAGTTTACAAAAAGTCGATAAAAGTATTGCCGAAAACTTCGAAAATGTTGGATTACAAATTTTTAGCGGTGGTGTTGAATTGCATGAAGTTGATAGCGATAACGAGAATGAAGAAGCGGAGGAAGAGGTTAATTCGGAATTGGATCAAGGTAGATCTTCTTTAAGAAAACCAAGAATTTATGGGAAACCAATTCAAGAAGAAGATTTGGAGATTGATAATTTATCAAGCGATAACGAAGAGGCTTGGAATGATGATACCAATGAAGAACCAAGGTTAGTGGAAATCGACTTCCATGATCAAAAGGATAAAAAGATCCTACCAGAGACAGATTCTGAATTCGAATTAAGTGATAATAATGACAATGAAGACACTTGGGAAAGATCTATAGCTGGAAAATTGAACAATGAAATCAAACGTAAAAGAAGATGGGATATCGGTAAATTAATTTATATGGAAAATATATCACCAGAAGATTGTATTAGACGTTGGAGAGGTGAAGATGAAGAAAACGAAGAGGATTTAGAAGAAAGTGACATTGAGGAAGAAGAAGAGGATTTCTTTAAAAAGAAGGAAACTGATAACATTGCAAGCAAAAATCAACCGGACATTCAAATAGCCGATTTAGAAAAATTTATTCCTTATTTTGATACTTTTGAAAGATTAGTGGAAAAATGGTCTGATCTAAGTTCTATTAAGAATAGATTTATTGGTTCTGCAAGAGCCGATACTACAGATGATTCTAACTCTATGGAAGATGAAGAAGACCAGGTTTTTGGTGATTTTGAAGATTTAGAGGCCGAGGATCAAGACAAGGATAATTCTGGAAAAAATGATGGCAAAGGTGAAGATAATGAAAGCAGTGATGATTCATTTGCTAACTTTGAAGAAGAAGAAAGAAAAGACTTAACAATGGAGGAAGAGCGTAGATTGAACGCAGAGAAAAAAGAAAAGTTTCGTTTACAATTTGAGATAGAAGAAGGAGATAACTTTAAAGAAGATGATCCCGATAATGAATATGATACCTGGTATGAACTTCAAAAGGCAAAAATGGCTAAACAATTGGAAATTAATAAAGTAGAATTAGATGAGATGACTCCTGAACAACGTCAACGAATTGAGGGTTTCAAAGCTGGTTCTTATGTTCGTATTGTTTTCGATGATGTTCCTATGGAATTCATTGAAAATTTTGATCCAAGGTTCCCAATCATTATGGGTGGTTTATTACCTACTGAATTGAAATTTGGTATTGTTAAGGCTAGATTAAGGAGACATAGATGGCATAAGAAGATTCTTAAAACAAATGATCCATTAGTTTTATCTTTAGGTTGGAGAAGGTTCCAAACATTACCAATTTATACCACATCAGACTCAAGAACTAGAACCAGAATGCTGAAATACACACCGGAACATACATATTGTAATGCCAATTTCTATGGTCCATTATGTGCACCAAATACTCCATTCTGTGGTGTTCAAATTGTGGCCAATAGTGATACTAGTGGTGGCTTCAGAATTGCTGCTACAGGAATTGTAGAAGAAATTGACGTTGACGTGGAAATTGTGAAAAAATTGAAATTGATCGGTTATCCATACAAGATCTTTAAAAATACTGCTTTTATTAAAGACATGTTTTCAAGTGCTATGGAAGTGGCCAGATTTGAAGGTGCTCAAATCAAGACAGTCTCTGGTATACGTGGTGAAATTAAGAGGGCATTGTCTAAACCAGAAGGGTACTTCAGAGCAACTTTTGAAGATAAGATTTTGATGAGTGATATCATTATCTTAAGGTCTTGGTATCCAGTACACATTAAAAGGTTTTATAATCCAGTGACTTCGCTATTATTGAAGGAGAAGACAGAATGGAAGGGTGTGAGATTGACAGGTCAAATCAGAGCCGCTTTAAATATTCCAACACCATCAAATCCTGATAGTGCATATGAAAAGATTGAACGTCCAGAGAGACACTTCAATGGATTGAAAGTTCCAAAGGCTATTCAAAGAGAACTTCCCTTCAAATCACAAATACATCAAATGAAACCACAAAAAAAGAAAACATACATGGCAAAAAGAGCTGTTGTTTTAGGTGGTGAAGAAAAGAAGGCACGTTCATTTATGCAAAAGGTTTTGACTGTTTCTAGAGCTAAAGAAGAGAAGAGAAAGGCCAAAAAGGCAGAGCAACGTAAGGAGAGATTGAAAAAGTTAGCTAAAGCTGAAGAAGAGAAACTACAAAGGGATAAAGAAAAGAAGAAAGAGTTTTTTGCTAAGAATGGTAAGAAGAGACCATATGGGGATGAAGATGGTGGAGCTCGTAAGAGAAGATAGCTTTTTTTTTCTTTTCTTTTTTGTATAGATGCAAAGTAATATTTCCTATAACACATGTATAAGCAATCAATCAATAACTGCTGGGAATATTACAAACAATGAGAAGAAGCAACAAGTGTAAATTAATATAAGTGTTATACATCTAATATATAATTAAGGTCTAGAAGTATTTATTTTTTTTAAAAAAAAAGTTTATACGCTTATTTTACTTGTATACTACTTTACAAATTGTAAATATTCTTATTAAACAATGGTAGTATCCTACATAGGTATATATCTTCTAAGTAAAAGAAAAGTTTTTTAACGATTTTTTTCCTCCCTGGATCTTTACTATTAGTACTCAAATCTAATCAAATGAATTGAGATAACCATTGGAAAGCTTCAAGGTAACCGTTTCTCATGACAACAGAACACATGAATAATTCAACTGGTCTTTGGCCTTCAACTTTGTTTGGACCAGTAGTATTTAATAAACCCAAAGCAGAACGTAATTCAGCTTCAGAGACGGCATTTGGAGAATCGATCTTGTTACCTAAAATAACGAAAGGAACATCCTTCAATTCAGCAATGTTGAAAAGAGCATCCAATTCGACACGAGCTTCGTTGAATCTCTCTGGATCAGCCGCATCGACTAGAAAGACGATACCGTTGACTTCTGGGAAATAGTCCTTCCATAAACGACGGGCTTGAATATGTCCACCTAAATCAAAAGTGGTGAATTTGATGTTACCAATAGCTAATTCTTCGGAGGTTGGATGCCATGTTGGTTGTAAAGTGGCTAATCTGTCATTTTTCAACATGTGTAAAAGAGTGGTTTTACCAGCATTATCTAAACCTAGGAATAAAAGTTTACCATGTTTGTTCCATAAACCTAAAGAGGCCAAAATATCTCTAACTATAATCAAAAATACAAAAATAAATATAACAACAACAGAGTACAATCAAAATAAATAAGTAAATAAATAAATGGATATGACCAGGAATGTAATACTTTTTTAATATATTACTATCTGGGATTCATATTTTTTTTTTTTTTTAGTTATATTATGAGTTACTTATTTGTTTATTTATTTATTTATTTACTCATTCAAAAGTGTATTGTTTTAATGTATGATATGTTAGTAGATGATATATTCAAATTATATTACTGCTATTGCCTCAATTAACAACCGGGACATTAAAATAAAACAAAAAAATTTCATCATATAGCAACTTAATACATACACCAACCAAAAATTTCCCAGGAAAACATCTTGTAAGTTCCTTAATATCTTTAAATAAATATGTGTAGATTAGGGTTATCCTTCCTCTGATTAAGAAATGAATCTATTGATGGAAAGGCAATACGTTCATATGCACCTTTTTTTAAAAAAAAACCTCTTTTGATTTGAACAGCTCGTTTGGTTTAGTCCTCTTCTTATTTCTAAACATCGTCTTTTCACAGTTATTTTTAATTTTTTTCTAACTTTATACGAATATTCAAATCTCGGGGGAAAAACAACTACATCAAAAAGTTTGTTTAGTAATCATGATGACTAATCAACAAGCCCACTGCCTTTTCGTGGAAAGTGAGAACGTTGCCAAATTGTTTAAATATCAGTTATTGTACTACGATTACCAAATAGAAAATGTGTTGAAAAGACTCTCCTTTCTTAAACATCCATCGTTAATGTTTTGTATTTAATTGTTTAACGAAGTGTGTCTATTTTTGCATGCATTTCCATGCCTAATTTGATTATTTATTCAATTGCGAATATACGATTTTATCAATCTGAGTTCGCATAAGAAACATCTCTATTTAACATTCCAAATATCGAGCGTTCTATTAAATTGTTATTAAAATAGTGACGACTCAATTCTTTCAACAAAATATTTAAAAGGAAGTTAGTTTTCTGTTCTTGCTATAGCGTACAACAGTTTAAGGAAGGGAGACATTAACTCCTAAAAAAAGAACAATTGAGTTGAATGAAGATAAACAATTAAGAAAGAAAGCAACTTTCACGAAACAACACATGGTGTTTTTAACCTTGAATGCTAAGTAATTTTATACTTTATTCTTGAAACTATAAGGTGACACATGTATTTTCGAGTAAATATTATTAACTGCGCCAGTTAATTCTAATCATTATACCAATAATTATATCTTTGTGTGTTTGTGCCTGTTGGGGAGACAGACGGCTGTGAGCAATGCATGGGTGTGTGGGTGTTTTACATCCTTGTTTAAAGGCAAAAAAAAAAATAGACATTATCAGTCTTTTAGATTTACATATAAGGTTTAAAGAAGGAATCATAATATATGGTGTTAAAAGATCCTGAATGGAAAACCCTCTCTTTATGACAACCACTGGTTTCACTTGTATCTGCATACTCTACTATGAAACCAAGGGTAAAAGAAACCTACCATAGATGATTATTCAATCTTTCTTTCCTTATCACAACTAAAATTTTGGTATTAGGATATTGTTTAAGTATTTATTTAAGAGCGCTATTTTATACTATATCACATCAATATTATTACTACTCCCCCCGCTCTAATCGAAAATAATTATCTACTAATAAACTGCATTGTGATTTGGTTTTTTTTTTTATACATACACCTTTGAAAGAACCATAGTTTTTCTGTTTTATACCCAAACAACATATCATACCATATAAGTCAACATATATATATATATGCGTATTAATGAGCCCTAATAATAGTGACAATAATCATTCTACCAACATAACTACTAACACAATAGCAACCGCTGACCCTACTGATCCTATCACTGACTTCAGTTTAAGTATGCCTAATTCAACTTTTCCTAACAATGAAATTAATCCCAATAATGAACAACCTATAAATATGATGTCTTTGAAAAATGAAGCTATAGATAATACCACAGATTTTATGTCAAATATAGTAGAAAACACAAACTCTTTAGTTCTGGATACAACAAACCATTTAAATTCATCAGAAGCTTTACAATTCACACAACAACCTTTATCTACAACACAGGTACCACTGCCTTCAAATACAAACTCTAATTCAACTACACATACTAATACATCTATTAATTCTGTATCTGTTCCTAAGAAAAAAAAATCTCATGTGACAATATCTACTAAGGGTGGTCCCACAAGTCATACAATTACTACGTTCTCATCAAATAAACCTTCATCTAACGAATTTGTAAGAAAATTGTTTCATATATTAGAAAATAATGCATATCCAGAGATTGTTCGTTGGACAGATGGTGGTGACAGTTTTGTGGTTATAGATACAGGTAAATTCACATCTCAAATCTTACCTAACCATTTTAAACATTCAAATTTTGCTAGTTTTGTTAGACAATTAAACAAATATGATTTTCATAAAGTTAAAAGGAAACAAGATGAAAAATCTAAATATGGGGATCTAAGTTGGGAGTTCAAACATCCTTTATTTAAAAAACAGTATCCGAGCGGGCTTGATAATATACGGAGAAAGGTTTCTGTATCTAAGAAAGATAGCAACACTAATAGTAACTCTAGTAACAACACTAATAATAGCAGCGACCCTAACTCATCCAATCATGTCAAAAGAAATAATATGAATATTTCAAATGATTTTGTAATTTTGACTGAAAAACAAAGGGAAAAATTATTACAGAATACCGTAAGTAAAGATTCTTTCCATAACTTAAGAAGTAAGGTTACAAGATTAGAAAATGAATTAAAAATGTCAAAGGAGGAAACGAACAATTTAAAAAATGAGATAGATAGAATGACAACAAGATATACCACACTTTTAGAGAGTCTGATAGCGTTTAAAACAGTTCATGAAAATTTGACATCAAATTTTAACACACTTTGTTCAATATTAGTTAATCGCGGTGTCAATATACCACAAAATCTGTATAATAATAACACTATAAATCAAAAATCACCACAGTATAAAAACCCAGGTGGAGGTACTTTAAATAATCAAGGATCAATGCAAAATTCTACATCACCGATTCAAGTTATAAACCAACAAGCCATATTAAAGAATATTGATAATCAAATTACATCAATGAATAACTCTGCAAACGATATGCTAGTACCAATAGCTTCAGATAATAACAACAACTTACAAATGCCTGAAAATGAGTCAATGAATTCGAATAGACGTGTATCAATGAATCCAATAGATATAAATAACGTTGAAAACAATAAGAACGATAACATCATCAATCAACATAATAGTAAATTAAATACTCCAAGTAATATTAATTCTAACAACATTATTAACAACGACAACAACAATAATAATATTCCAGTAAACACTAACGATGTTGCTTTAAGAAAAGGGTTTCATGTTTTATTAGTAGAAGATGATACAATATCTATACAGCTCTGTTCCAAATTTTTACGGAAATACGGTTGTACAGTTGAAGTAGTCACAGATGGATTATCAGCAATTTCCACTTTGGAAAAATTCAAATACGATCTGGTATTAATGGATATTGTAATGCCTAATTTAGATGGTGCTACCGCTACCTCTATCGTGAGAAATTTTGATAAACAAACTCCAATCATTGCAATGACAGGTAATATTGATGATCAAGATTTATTAACATATCTACAACATGGTATGAATGACGTACTAGCAAAGCCATTTACTAGAAATGATCTACATTCAATGCTTGTCAGGCACCTCAAAGACAGAATTCCACTTTGTGAGCAAAAAATGAATTCACCTATAAATAACCAATTATCATCAAATGTATTACAGAAAAGTCAAAATATGCAAAATACACCTCAACTAGAACAAGATGCTTCTATGTCTCCCACGTTACCAACGTCTATGATATCACAACCACAACAGTTACATGACTACTCTGTTCCTCCAACCTTACAACCTTCTATTCCTATGGCACTTCAAAACACATCTCACGTTTTAAGTCATGCTGGACCTCAAGTCATTAATAAACATCCTACCGTTTTTGATATTGAACAACCAATATCCAAGAAACCACGTGTATGATCATTCTCATCCATTACATTTCTACAACTAAAAGAACAAACAATTATAGTTGGCTCACACAAATATATTCTTGGAATTATTAACTAATCATCAACTATTCTCCCTATATATTTATACATTCATATATACATTTCCATATACATTTTTCTGTGAGAACTTTGTTCTACACCTCCACAACTTTAAATTAGACATATATCTTGAAAATGGGATTTTTCCATCTCTTTTCGACTGATAAATTTTTTTTTTGGTTATTATACATGGTTATTTACAGCCCACTCTCTGTAATGCTGTCGTTACTCTTCAATAGCCATTGAAACCGTCTCATCAAACCGTACCGATGTTCTTCTTCTCCTCATCCCCATATTGATGACATCAGGAATTTCTAATTCAAATTCTTGTCCATTTTTCAATAGTTCCTGTAAGTCAGGTCTCTTATTTCGCATTGAGGATTTCCTTCTAGTCATTCCACTAAAAGAATTTACTAGTTTTGGAGTGTCTGCTGCTTTATTAGTGTTAATCTTCAACTTTTGGTTTTCATTATCAACTTCGTGATTACTGTTTGTATCCCTCAGAATATCGCTACTACCTTTTATTGTATCACATTTATGAATATCGTTGCTATTTAAGTTAGTTTTTATTTTTTTCAATTCCTTTTTGCAACGACAACATTTACAAATAAATCCATACTCAACTCTTAATTCTCTTCTTCTCAAAGCAACTCCACGTAATGGGTTTACATAGGTAATAAATAATTGCTCACCCTTCTTAATCTCCTTTCTGGCGTATATATTTAATTTCAATTTTGAGTCAAATTCATACCTGACATTTGGTTCACAATCATGGTTAATAAACGAAGTTATAAAGTATAATTGATTATTAGGTAGTTTATTAATATTAAACTTTCCTATATAGAAAAGAAACTTTTCAAAATCTATTTCATCAGTCAATGTAGGGAAACTATCGATAAACAGTGTATAAACTTCCCTCCATTTATCTTCAAGATTATCTATAACTGTTTTGGTTTCTTGCAACAAATAATATCCATTAACTCTATATCTTTGTGACACACCACATAAGGACTCCAAATGTTGTCTATTTACTTTTGAAAAGTTTTTATTTAATAACAGTTGTGCAAAAATGATACCTAAAGAATATGCAGAATCGTTAGAATTCTTTTGACAGTATTTTTCAAATTTATTCCAATTAGCACAGTTCACTAATCTATTCTTATTACTCTTGTTATGTTTTAATGGTCCATGAATAACATCTTTATTTTTACATTTTTTACTACACCAAACTGCTGCACAATCGTTGCAATCCAATCCATTTTTCATAATGAAATGTGAACTAATTGATCCCAATGATGCTCCGCACAACGCACATATTTTACCATTTGAAATTAATGTTAATTTTTCAATCGCTGGGATAATACAAATCGGATCTTCCTCAATATAAATTAATTGACCCTGTTTAAAGTTCTTCAACGCAATTAATCCTCTCCCCATATTATTATCTTCTGCTTTCACAATTTTAATGTTCCCCGTATATTTAGATGATTGGTTTGAAATTTTATCATTATTAAGAGTCAAATCAGGACATGTTTCAGGAAATTGAATAAAATTAGAATAAGATGGTAATTTTGTTTCATCTAAAGAATAAAGGTTATTCTCCATTAGAACCGTTTCAAAAGTATCTTGATCAAACTTCCATCTAGGACATCTTTGTAAAATTCTAACAAACAACTGTGATGACGGAAGTGCCTCTGTATCAGGTTCCTCCTTCCACAAGGATATAATTGCATCACACAGTTCTTGAGATGTCGGCACTTTAGCCTTTTTTGACTCATCTGACGGTATATCATTCAATGATAATGTTTTAATCTTCAAATGCATTATGAATAAAAGCTTGAGACAGTGGAGTATCGTATAGGTTATCAAAATATATATGAACAGAAGATTAACAAGGTGTAAGATTGATTTTTATTGAGTCTAAGTTCATTTGACCTTCGTAAAGACATGTATATACTAAATATCTATTTCTCCTTATATTTTTTATACTGCGCTCAATCCAATTTGCAAGTTTCATTACCAAATTTCCATGGAATTATTCGACTTTTCCTCCAAACATCCGTTTGGTCTACAGAAGAGACGTTAAAAATAAAGAAAACGTTTAATAACTTAAAAATAACATATCTTTAGACAAGAAATATAGAGACAAGAGATAGAAAGCGATGGAGTCAATATTAAGAAGAACATATAGCTTTTATTTGGGAAAGATAACAGCAAACATACCTAAAGAGATTTAAATATTAAACAAGAAGGAAAAATAGTAAGCTAGAAAAGAAATAATTGAGTATGTTTAGAAATATTTTGAGAAGAAATATCAAAAGATATTCGTCTATAGGGATTAAATATGCTGAAAATGCAACAAAGAATTTTAAATTGGGCTCAACAGGCAAGACTGTACCCTCTGCAAAAAAGTGGGTTCCTATATCAATCTTCGGTGGAAGTTTTCTATTTGGTTGGTATTTAGCTAAACATATGACTTTCACTGACCTAATGGCTTATTGGAGATATGATACTTTACCAAAAAATGCGCCAGAGGTAGAAAAGTATGAAGCTGAGTTGATGAATAGACTAGAGAATCTCTCTATAGTAAAACAATTAAATGCTAATGGGTATGTAGAGATTCACAAACCTCAAATGACTGGTCAAAGTGCTGGAACAAACGATAGATTAGTCTTACAAAGTCTCTCCAGTCCTGGTGCCATTGCTATTCCACCAAAATTTTATTACAATCCGGCAACTAAAGACACTGTTGGGATCTATCATTTGGGTATGAAGTTAACTGGATATCCATTTATTGTCCATGGTGGTATTTTGGCTACTGTGTTAGAAGACTTAATGAGGGAAAGTGTCAAGTTTGTATTAGATAAAAGGGGAGAAAAAATTAAAGATTTGAAAGTATCATATCGTATACCTACTTTAGCTAACCAATTTGTTGTTGTTCGCACTACATCTATTGAACAAAGTGGCAAAACCGTCAAATTGAAAGCTGATATAATGGATCAATCTGGTCAGAGAGTTTTAGTCCAAGGCTCTGGTTCTTTCAAAGTTTAAAAGAAAAAAGAGAACAGTACAAGAAGAATAGTGAATAGACATGATACTTTATTTTATTTTATTTTTTTATAAGAAAAATATCATGTTTCATAAGTAATATTTTTATTATTAGGATGTGATATATATATATTAGTCCTTCATTATATTCCTTGTCTACGTGTAATTAATGTCATTCGTAATATAATATATGCTCTTTAATTTGATTTAATGCAATTCACTAATACTTTACTTTTAATAATATCAATGATATAGCAATTAAAATGCTATTTTATTTTACCATATAATTCCCTGTTAGTCCAATTTATACTACCATCACCAGCTACTATACAGTCTAAGAATTGATCATGAGGCTCTAGCTCTACTTCTGGTACAATCTGTTGTTTTAAACACACACCAATAAGTAAAGGTCTAATATTATGTCTTAAAATAGATCTTTTAATAAAATCATCGTAATAACCTGCACCCCATCCCATTCTAGCACCATTTTGAATATTGAAAGCAACACCAGGAACTATGATTATATCCAACTTTGGTGGTAAAGGATCTGGAAATTCCCTTGGTGGTTCTCTTAAATGATATTTCCCCTGTGGTTTTAACTTATTAATTGTATTTAAAGAGTCCACTTTATGGAAAGTCAAATGAGGGTGATCTATCAGTGAACCAGATTCTGGATGGTTTCTTAATTTTACCTGACCCGTCTCTTTTGTGGATGTACATCTAGGAAGGTAAACCTCAAATTTGGCCAAATTTGCATGAGTCTGTGGATGGAATAACCATTCTAAGATATATTTTGTATCTACTTCACCTTGATCCATACTAAGAAAACAGCCAATTTTACTTACCGAAGAAGAAGATGGGGAAGAAATAGATTCATGATATTTGATAATTACAGATTGTAACTGTTTAGCTATTTCTTTTGATTGTTGTGCAATATCTTGTTTTGAAATGGATTTTAACACTTTTCTTAATTGTGAACGTAACAATGACTTCTTAGATACTATAACAGACATTATAATGAGGAACTCGATGAATGAAAATATAAACACTGCTACCCTACTTCATATGGAAAATAGGAGTATATTTGTATATACAATACTGACATTTTAAAACAAAATTCAAGATGTTAAGGATAAAACCAAGTCGACAATAAAAAAATGGTATATTTTATTTATTATTCAATGCATTTCACTATTAGACTGTGATTATTCTTCGTCACTGCCTCTTCTCTCTTTCACAGCTGTGTTTTGCTGGTTTCGGCTCATATGTCTAAAAAACTAACTCAACGGCCGGTAACGGGATCGGATCCGAGAGTTTTTTTTTCATTTTTTTTATTTTTTTCCTTCCTTTTCGGCCGATTTTTTTGTTTTTCCTGTTTTCTTTCTCATTTGTGTTTATTATAAATATATGTGAGTCAATAATTATATTTATATATATATTTCTGTTCTCATCAGTAAAGAGATTTATGTTGTGTAGTTTTAGTATGGTAAAGTGATATATTTTCTTTCAAATACCAGAGTTGAGGACATATTCTTTACAAGAGGGAGGATAATGTCTTTTTTTTTTAGGTGGGTTCCTTTCTTTCCTCTTTCTCACTCTATTTTCTTGTTTAGCTTTTCGTTTCTTTATATTCTCATCACTTTTTTTTTAATGATTATCTTGAAATTTCACTCGCTGTTTTCTGCAAGCTTATTATATAAAATACATTATTTCTGTTTTTTTTAAGGTTGGCCAGTTTGTTCATTTAAACTAGTTAATTTTTTTTTTTTGTTGTTGTATTCATACTCAATTTGTTTCAGCTTGTATAATTTCTAATAACAAATTCTATCTACCACTTTTTATTTTGTGGATATATTTCTTTTTACCGGAATAAACCTATTAATAAATTCCACAACCAATATTAAACAATGCTATCTGCATATTCTAACATCTCTAAAAGAGCTGTGACTTCTACTCTTCGTAACGCCATCCCTCTTTATAGAACTCTAGCTTCTACCACTGGTGGTTCCCCATTAGATGCCTCTAAAGTTAAAATTACCAAAAATCCACATCCATCTAAACCTTTGCCAAACGATAAATTAGTCTTTGGCCATACTTTCACTGACCATATGTTACAAGTCGAATGGACTCAAGAGAAAGGTTGGGCTTCTCCTGAAATTGTGCCATATGGTCCATTGGTCCTAGATCCTTCTGCTGCAGTCTTCCATTACGGGTTTGAGGCATTTGAAGGTCTAAAAGCTTATAGAACACCAGACAACAAAATCGCTTTATTCAGACCAGATATGAACATGAAACGTATGAATAAATCTGCTGCAAGAATTTGCTTACCAACTTTCGATGGTAATGAATTGATTAAATTGATGGGTAAATTAATTGAACAAGATAAACATCTCGTGCCTCAAGGTCAAGGTTATTCCTTATACTTAAGACCAACTATTATTGGTACCACTGCGGCCTTAGGTGTCTCTGCCCCAGACAGAGCCTTGCTATACGTCATTGCATCTCCAGTTGGTCCATATTATAAGACTGGTTTTAAAGCTGTTAGATTGGAAGCCACCGATTATGCTACAAGAGCTTGGCCAGGTGGTTGTGGTGATAAGAAGTTAGGTGCTAACTATGCCCCATGTATCTTGCCACAATTGCAAGCTGCTGAACGTGGTTACCAACAAAACTTATGGTTATTTGGTCCAAAGAAGAATATCACTGAAGTTGGTACTATGAATGTTTTCTTTGCTTTCAAGGACGCTGCCACCGGTAAGAAAGAATTGGTAACTGCTCCATTAGATGGTACTATCTTGGAAGGTGTTACTAGAGATTCTATCCTTGCTTTAGCTAGACAAAACTTAGATCCAAACGAATGGGATATTAATGAACGTTATTACACAATCAATGAAGTTGCCGAAAGAGCCAAGAAGGGTGAGCTATTAGAAGCCTTTGGTTCAGGTACTGCTGCTGTCGTATCTCCAATCAAAGAGATTGGCTGGCACGGTTCTGATATTCACGTCCCATTGTTACCAGGTGAGCAAACTGGGCCATTAACTAAACAAATTGCTGGTTGGATTGCCGATATTCAATATGGTAGAACAAAGCATGGTAACTGGTCCCAAGTTGTTGCCGATTTAGATTAAATGGAAACATAATTGTAGAATTTTAATAGAATTACAAGATGAGGTAAGATAATGATACTTACCTTTTTTTCCTTCTTTTTTTTTTCCAGTTATGCCATTTATTCAAGTGTTTAATTCTTCTATAAATGATGATTTTCTAATAAGGTCTAAATATAGTCCTCCCTGCTCTATATAAAGTAGTTATTTATTGTAGAGTATATTAACGAGAACGATATAATTTTCTTTATTACATATTTTTTATTATTTATACGATAGATATATACATATAGTGAAAAGGAAGTATTTGTTCCTTACTATTTACCAACAAAAACATGGAATCAGTTCTTCTTAATGGTGACAATATTCTCTGTGTCTCCTTCCATTTCTTACTGGCTCAGTCTCCTTTATGTTTCTTGATCACGGAAACGAGAGTTTTAAAACATTCCGTTTAAATTCCGAGAAATCCCGTTGTTTTGACGGGTTTCATTTCCATTTATTGATGAATAAGAGAAGATATGGCAGAATATAAGAAGAGCTTTCAAATGCAAAGTTGTTAATAAAATGTCTCTTCAAAGGTGGTACAAGTAATCCTTCGCTTGTTCATTTCATGGTAAAAGAAACATTTAACAAATATCTACTATTTTCTTCTTTTAACTTTAAAATTTTCTTGTTTCAATTCTCTATACCAAATTATTTAATGATAATATATACCATATGTCATCAAAAGTGGTGAAGTTATACAAACATAAAAGAGTTATTTCTGTTTGCAATTCCTGTAAGGCAAAGAAATTAAAATGTGATAAAGCTAGACCCAGTTGTTCAAGATGTCTTAAGTCCAAAACGCCATGTGTATATCCTTTTATTATGTATAACACTATGAAATTAACACCTCCTGATGAAACCTCTCAATCCAGTTTTTCTCATCAATCTGATAATGTTTCATCTCCCATCCAAAACAATTTCTTTGAAGAAGAAATCTCACCTATGGACTCCAGTATAAAATCAAATGGAATTATAAATACTCCATACTCTAGTGATCAAAACACTTCAGTAATATCAAGAAATAATCCATGGAAACCACGTAATTTAAAGAACTCTGTATTGAATAATATTTCACCTGAAATGGAGGATAAACAGGGTACTAAGAAGCAGATAACATTAGAATTATGGAATCCAAATAAATTGTTAGTGTCGTACGGTTCAACAACTTATTATGACTTTGCACTTGGATCTCATGGTTTAATACAATATGATCCCTATACACGACTTTTATGTGGAGCTTTACATGGAAATACAGTAACTGAATTACAGTTTAAGTTGACATTTATATCTAATGATTCTACAAATCAATCAGATGATAAAAGCAAGAAGAAGGTATTTGGACCTTTACATTTCTTGGAACAGGCTATTATTAAATGGGTTAAGAGGACCAATGAATATGTGAAAAATCAATTGCCACTAGACTATTTCAATACCACTTATACAATCTAGGATACAATGCATCCAAATCTTCTCACATCACTTCAAATGATTATTAGAGAAATTGAGATTATCATGATAGATAAAGAACAAATTAATTATTATTTGAGATTATTTTATGAAAATATTTATCCATATTATCCTCTAATAGAGATTCCATTGTTTGAAAAAAAATTGAAGGATATTCTAGTTGAGAATCAAAGTAACCATTTTGAACTTAATGTATTGCAACAAAATGTTAGAATAAAATTAGAAACATTAGTTCTGTTTTTACTGATCTTATCCATTTCCCTTAGATCAACTTTAGTCAAATCGAGTGAACACTTAGCGTATTCTGGGAATATACAAATATTGGATAAGAAGAACACAAGTGATATTGCTACACAATTAGTTGTGTTTGCACAGAAATTATTATCCTTATTAAATGGTTTTAAATTTACTAATGAAAATATATTATGTTGTACGATCTATTTATTTGTTGCAGAACATTTACATTCTGAGAATAGAGCTATCCATGTTACCCATGATGAGGTTTTGACCTTAAACTGTATTTCCAATCTTGCCAACACATTAGGATTATATAATGACCCCGGCCAATTCGAAAGATTTAGAAACAGTTTTAAATTTGATCCCCGTTCCATTTTATTCAAGAGAAAATTATGGATATCACTTCAACACATAAGATTACAAACATGTACTTTAGATGGTAGTTTTAATGAAATGGATTTGAAAAATTTAGCATGGTTTAAACTTCCTAATGATGGTATTTCTGCATTCCTATATGAAAGATTTAAAGAATCTTCCTTATTTGATTTTAAGCTATTTACTATACACGAGAATGTTTATGAATTTCATATATTACTTGGTAAATTAATGTTGTCGATCTCTACAACCAGTCAAACACAACAGCTTGATAAAATTTGTGAGAATATAGATAATTTAGTGTCTTTCATGAATAATAAATTCTCTTTGAATGAACTAAATAGTATAAATGTTAATGATTTCACAATAAAAGAGGATTCATGGAGACATGCTACTTTAAACGTAGGTGCTGTCAAAAACCTTTACACTATCCAAGTAAACATCATTGGAAAATCTAGCGTGCTCAGTATTTATGCCTTATTATCATTTTATTTTGAACAAAAATGTGCAATTGATACAAATGATTCTAAATGGAAAGAATTATACGAAATATTTATGACTAAAACATTTGAGATATTTTTAGATTTGACTTCATTAACTCTTAATTGTCTACACGGGTCATATTCACAATTTATTTTAAAGGCTCATCGATTTTGTTTAAATAAGATATTAATTTTTACGTTGGTTAAAATATGGAGGACTTTACTAAGTTTTACTTTAAGGTTAAGTTATAAAAAAGATCAAATTGACAAATCCATAGTTGACAACAATGATTATGAATTAGATTTAGTGAAAAAATGTTTGAATAAGTTGTACGATATTCTAGCCAAAACTGCAGATTTTGTGTCTTTTGAACTTGAAGATGATTATATTGGTGCATACCAAGCGCTACGAATGATAAAATATATAAGTTATATCGCTTATGAAGATTTTACAGGAATGATTAATGAATTCTGGAACAAAGTATTCAATTCTAGTAGTATTCCAGAACGGATCGTTGAAATCATCAATATAAAATGGGGTGTAGGGCCAAAAAGTCCAGACTTGATTAAGGGATATTTGGCTAATGAGAAAGTTTTAGAGAATATTACATCTAATTTATTGGAAAGATTGAATCAACTTATTGATGAATATGTTTCGATATTTCCAAATTCTTCAGATCTGATGTCAAATGTCCAGCTTGAAAAGTCAACGGAAAATCCGGATACCGAGACCCAAGAAATTTTGAATTCCTTTTTAGAAGCAAATTACGAATTATTTACTAATATGATCAACGATAATATGGGTGAATTACCGTCTCTACAATAGTACCAGTTCTGATCTGTGATCTTTTTTTGAAGGGATTATAATATTTTATTTTTTGTTTAAGCTTATTATCAAAGGTGTACCATTTCTATTATGTCACAAATTAAATATGTCTATAATGTTTATTCTATTTTAAACTGAATTTGCAGATTCGAGAAATAAAGTAATATTGAATTTTTTTGAAAGCCATCACAAGGACAACGAATGATGCCATTTAATATTAGGATTTTGGAAAATATTCTTTTTTTTTTCTTTTAATTGTATAGTTTATTTAGAGATAACTTTTGTTCTACTCCAGTGCCAATCTCGATACTGCTAAGGCACAATAAACTGTTATGTATTATAAAGCACTTAACGATTTTGTTAGGAAATAGAACCATTCTAGTCAAACTTCCAAAAATATGAAATACTAAAAGCATTGATTGTATAAAAAAAAGGACTTTCAGACTATTGCCCTTAATGACAGAATTTTATTTTCTAAAGGCTCACTTATTGATTAAAATAAATTAAAAGATTAACGCAGGACAGTTTAAAAAGGTAATTTGTGTAAAGGTACATAAGATAAAGAAATAAATGTTCATTTGTTAATTGAATATATATTAAGTATATCCTGTTATAATAATAGCATTTCTCAGAAAAAAGGTAATTTTTACAAATAGCTTTATCATAAGCAACAATATTATTGTTTTATCAAGAGCCAGAAACAGGTATTTTACCTACAGATCTAGTTTTGAACCACCAAGTATTTCAGAGAAAACATTATTTCGAATAAACAATATTTATCTCATCAGAACTATTCTCATTCATCACACAATGATATAGGCAAGAGGTCTAATAAAAGACTTTGACCACTTTATTTAAAGCATGAACTGTCGACTCATATCGTTAGGATTTGTATAGTCGGAACTCCTGCATTAAACTAGTACCTACTTATAATAGTCTTTATAATTATATAGGGGAAAATTTTTTTTGCTATTTCTTACAGAAAATGTTTTGAGATATATTTGAGCATAGTTATGAAAACTCAGTGTATCAAACATTTTTGAAGAATTAATTACTCATCTTTGATAATACTTTTATTTTTGTCTGTTTGTAGTTGGAATGTTTTACTTGTTTTAGGAAGATTTAGATACTTACACATATTTTTTAAAAAAAAACTTTAATATTTTTGTCATTATATAAAATAATTTTCAAAGATTTTACAGAATTAAATGCCCAAAAATAACTTTTAAATATTTTTTATTAATCAATTGAACATTTATTTGAACTTTTCCTAGTGACCCCGATATTCTTTCCTTTTCTTTTATAATCCCATATTTATATTTATTATTTTTATCAATACAACACTTTGTTAACTCTCATAACAAATGCAAATGATAGTTCTCGACGGTATTTCAAGCCAACATTTAAAAATATACAATGTTTGTTTGTTTGTATGTTAACTATCGCATGAACGTTATTCTAAACATTTATTAATAAAAGTTAGCACCTACGTTGTTATTATCAATGTACATTTTTAATAAAATATATAATAGACAATTCATATATGTATTTAATTCCAAAGATATTTTTCGTTTATATATGGCATAAATAAAATATATTATTATATAAAAAATAGTGGGCAAATAATTTGGAAAACTGACTTCTTACTTTCCCTTATATATGTTTGGAAATGAGATTCGAATATCAGGGTTAATTACTCTTTTCCACTATATTTATTTCAAGGGTATTCAATAGGTTTCCACGTTAACCTATTAGGGAATTTGGTATTTCCAATTTAACAATCACAACGTCAAATATTTTACCATTGATGAATAAACCATTGTGATATTTTTGCTGTAAAAAATATTTTCATGAGATCATATATCTTTAAAATATTATTGATTCTTCATTTTTTACACTAGAAGCTTCCAGTTTAAACATTTATAATATTAAAGTTAAGAGTTTGAAATTTTTTTAAAGTTATACAAGGAAATTTAGCATAGTACATTTAGTAAAAATAAAAGCAGTACAATACAATGTTTTAATATCATTCTTTCTTTTTGTTTATACTAAATCTAACCATATGTAAAAAGGCATTGTTTTAGTTGTTAAAAAGATATTTTTATTTTATACATTTGTAATAAATATGAAAACTTGCAAAAATACAGTCCAAAAATAACACCTTATAAGATAGTATAAAAATCAAGACATCAATTACATAAATTGTTTGCATTCCTGAGAATAATACTGAAGCACCACTAAACATAATTACACTAAATAGAAAAAAAGAGATATAACAAAATACCTGAATGACATTTCAACTTATTAAAGTAAAAAAAATACAATTTGACTAGTGAATAAAAATTTTAAAATGGCTGTCATTAAACGTTAGCACATTGGAAAAAAAATTTGCACTTGATAAGTTTTTCTAGTGTCTTACTTTTAATACATTAGTACTGCTTTTAAACAAGCAAATGTAAACAACAAGAATAGAAACAACAGAACAAAAAGAGGTGCGCCTAAATAAAAAAACCAAATAAACGACATCTTAAACTTTTTAAAATTCAACTGACGATGAGAACCGGAAACAGATGTTTTGCTTGACCAACGTTTTCTTAATAAGTGATAACATGTAAATTAAAATCAGAAACTAATTTTACGATCTTCTCTTAGAGCTATAACATATACTATTGATTAAATCTTATCGTTTAATAAGGGTATAAAATTAATATGTTAATAATATACACACATTATATATATATATATAATATGGACAATATATAAAGAAAAATAAATAAATATATATAACACTAAATTATGAAGAAAACATATAACGCAATCACTGATAGTAAGGAATCACAAATTTGAGACTTGTAACCACTGTTTGCATTCTCTTGAAGTATATAAGTAGAGTTTGAATGGGTTAAATGTGTGTTACCTGTTTCTTGCGAAACTAAATATGTCTCTACTCCATTAACATTGGCAATATTATTAGTCGAAGATAGAGTCTTTGTCACAGCAGTAGTTGTTGTTGTTGCGGAAAATGATGTGCCAGATAGGCTAGTCATTTCGTTAGAGTTGGAAAATTCTTCATTCCCTGTAGAAACAACTGTAGTCTCCATATTAACATGACTTGTTTTGATTAATGTCACACCGTTGCTACCTGATTGTGAAATCACTAATGACTTATTGGATTCTTGTGCTTTTGATAGTGTAGAAAATTGGGAATAAGCATTGGATTCAGTTTGAGTAGTAAGAGTTTCAATACTTCCTGTGTATGATGATTCAACCAAAAAAACAAAAGAAGATTGTGCTTTTGATAGTGTAGAAAATTGGGTATAAGAATTGGATTCAATTTGAGTAGTAGGAGCTTCAATGCTTACTGTGTATGATGATTTAACCAAGGAAACAAAAGAAGATTCATTTTCCCCACTACTAATCAGAGTTGGCTTTGATCCAACTGCAGTTATAGAGGGTGTCTCAGAATGTAAGTATGGACATGGTACTGTGATAACTTCGGTTATAACACGATCATCAGTAATGTAATGAGTAGTAATAACTAAGTTTGAGACATTTGAACTAGTACTAGTGGCTACAACTGTAGATGGTGTTTCTACCACAGATTCAGTATTAGAGAAAGTGTTGAGATATGAAATATCGCTGTGACCGATAGAATACATTTGTTTAGGAGCTGGTGTTGCAGTCAAACTTGATGTAATAGCACTTATACCATTTAGATCTACAGATGATGTTTTTTCCTTCAAGAATGAGGAACCAGGTAAACTTGTAGCTTCAAATTGACTAAGTACACTTGAAGAAATTGGTGATGAAGATATTATAAATGAATGATTTCCCATTGGTGCTGAGGTACGAGTCAAAGGAGAAGAAGCTGCTGAAGTTATTGATGATGTCAAGGCCCCCTCTGAAGTCACATTACTAATGTTCGATGAGGCTGCCATAGATGTCGCAGAAGAAGAAGTCAACAAAAGAGATGTAATTGATGAAGCCGAAGTAAGTACTGATTTTGTTATAGTAGAGTTTTGAAGTGGGGACAATGATGCCTTTGAGGTTAGAATAGAGGACATATTCATAGGTACGACAGAACTTGAAGAAGGTATGCTAGTAACCAAAGTTGTTGTGTTAATATTTGTAGTACTAGATTGTGTATTGGTGGAGTTACCCCCTGACATAGAGGAGTAAATTAGTGAGGATACAATAGAAGTAGACGAGCTTGATAGTCTTGAATTATTTATAGAAGAAGAAGTTATAGATGAAATACCTTGAGAGTGTGTTGAGGTTAATGTTACCGATACAGTAGAATTCACTGAGCTAGAGGCATTTGGGGAAGAAATAATGGACGTGGTGGAAGTACTAGAACCCAAAGAAGAAGTCACAGAAGAACTTAGTAAAGAGCTTGAAGAGGAAATTGATGTCGTACTAGTAAAAGAAGACAAGACGCTTGATGAATCCATGACACTTGGTGTTGATACAAAAGAAGATGAAGAATGGGAAGTTAAAGAAGAAGAAGATGTAATAGTAGAAACACTTGAAGAAATTATGGTAGACGATGGAGAAATAGTGGAGGTTTTTGAAGAAATACTTGAAGTTGTAGGCATAGAAGATAAGCTAGAAGAAGTACTAATAACAGGAATCCAAGGAGATGAGTCACATGGCTTACAAGCATCTGGAATACCACTTGGAGCAGAACCACTATAAGTTAAAGCGTTGTTAAGTAATCTCCAGCCAATATGATTAGTTATCGTTTCCATGGAAAAACCATTTTTATTATAACCAGTACCGATATTAATTTTGTGGCTAACGAATAAGAACATAGTAAATGATAACACACCAGTGTCTGTATCATAAGTGTGCCAGATAATTGAAGTACCAAAGGTCAAAAAGTTACCACCACCAAAACCTCTAACATATATATTATTTGTTTCACCGAATGAGTCAACATAAATCATGGATGAAGAAGAATTCATATATAGAGTTTGTGGACCAAGCACACCATAAGTTTTAGATGATTGAATAGCATATAGACTATTTTCACCTATTGTAATACAACCGCTACCTGATATGGAACTCTCCAAATAAGCCTTGACATTTTTCAAACAAATGGTACCATCATTAGTGAAAGCGTTAGATTTAAGTTGCACAGAACTACCATAATTTGAAGAACTATCCTGACCAAAATACATTAAACCATTATTTGTCAAAGACGAACTTGGGTTTAATTGGAAACTGTTAGAATCGCTATTTAAGCCATTGAAATACATTCTACCGTTATTAGTAATTGAAGAACCATTCCATGATACGGTCATCGAACCATATGTAAGGTTTCTACCGTCAACCACAATCAAACCATCATTTTGAAGTTCTGAACCAGTAAAAAAAGTCGTAAAACCGGCATCATTTTTATTTGTATCACCAATAAAAAGTGAGCCTTCCACAACTAAATTGTTTTGGAGTTTTTCAAAATTTGAATTAACTAAAGCTAAAAAATAATTTTTATCAATTGTAATATCACTTGAAAGATCATTGTCATCTAAATAGGTGTCTTTAGAGATTGTGAGAGCATGTGAAATAATGGGAACGCAAGTAAGGAACACCAAAATGTATTTGAATAAAGGTTTCCCCTTCATTGTACTTAGATTCTTATCCTTTTTAACTCAGGAGATTTGAACTTTACTTTAAATGAACAAAATTCTATACTGAATAACATTTATTTTATTGAAGGTTAAGACAAAATTGCCAAGAAAAATATAAGCACACACACATGTACATATATATATAGGCTCATGATAGTACTTTTAACAAAGTATTTGATTAGTTGTTTATAGTTGGATGTCACAACCTAAAAGAAAAAAAAAATTTTTTTGTCCTAACATTAAATTGACAAAATGAACAGTTAAATGAACACACGTCCCAAATATCATTGTTATTATTATTAATAAAATGATAATCAAACTATAAAAATGTAGTTAGATCTACTCACTGCCTAGACTATGCACCATGTCACAATGGAAGAAGAGCAACGACGACAATAATAACTTTTTTGTGTTAATTGATTATTGGTAATAAAAAAAATAAACAAATAAACAATCTTTAAATACGAAACTTCTTTACGAGGGATTATTTTGGTATTAACCTTATAATCGAAATTGTGAAATGTCTCTTTAAGAGTCTTCTTAGTATTGTTATTAGTTTGTAGTTATTTTCATGCTATTCATTTTAGAAAAAAAGAAAAGAAAAGAAAGAAATATGGTCACCAAATTATTGTTGTAGTATACTAGTACTGTGCCTTTCTAAATTCTTTTAAAATTCTTTTAAAAATAAGAACAAATACAAAATATCGTTTAATTTCTCATCTCAGTATTTGCATGAACGATGTCAATGGTTTTTGGACGAATTCCTTACAAAGTTTTTTATTTATGGAGAGGTACCTTTGTATTTCCATCTCACTCGTACAAATTTCGAAGTATGTTTAAGGTGGAGAAAAACAAAAACGAATGAAAAAACCACAAATAAACGAATGAAAAAACACTTTCTTACTTGTTCTTTCGGTATGGAAACAATATTTTTGCGGATCTTTTTTATTTCGCCGAGATCTATTATTATCTCTCACAAACAACAATGCCGAGAGGGAAAGAAACAAACAAACAATAATAATAATAGAACAAAATGTCCCTGGCAAAGTGACAAAGAGAGAATATTTGCGTGCTTTTGATAATATATTATCATGCGTTATTAGTAAAGATGATCTGCCCATGTTTAAATTGAAATTATTATTAAGAACTATTTGATGACACAATAATGATTTTCGACAAAGAATATAATTGTTAAAAAAATTTTTTTTCGTTCAAAACAAGAAAAGAATATTTCCATTGTGAGAATATCTACATAAATTCTAAATGACCATAATTATCAAAGGAGTTCAAAAAAAAAAACGTTGTTTTTCTGCTTTTTAAAAAAATACAATAAACATATTGTTTCATGAGGAAAATACAATAAGTTCTGAAAAACAATGAATTCGTGAAAAGAGATATTTTCTTGAACAATTATCATTATTTTCTCCCAGCAGTGTCCAAAAATGAAATGTGTAAATAAGTAAATAAACAAATAAATAAACAAACTTCTTTCCACTTTATTATAACAAACATATTAACATATTTACAATAAACAATATAACGTCAACCCTAATATCGACATACCATTACAATTTATTGCAAATGTAGCGTCACAGCCGTGTATTTTTTTGTGATTTCCCTATCATATTTTTGATATCGAATCCAGTCGGTGTAGCTAATTGCCAATCCAGGTGGTGGAGTATTAGTATTACATGTATCCATTGTTCCATTTCTATAGAGCCTGCCAACTACTACTAATATTTTATTCAGACGGTTTAAAATATCTTCATCGCTCTACTGTTTTCTCTACCACTTAAAAATGTTTCACGACTATTTCTATTCTCCAATAAGATGGAACTAAGATAATGTAATTTCTTTGATATACCGTATAGTGGGTCGTCAATCTTGTCATCACAGGAATCTTCATAATAATTATCATCACTTTGACTAACTTCACTTAGTTCGGACTCATAATTTGATGAATTTTCAACGTTTTCTAATTCTAAAGAATTATTCATTACATTTTCGATATATTCATTTTCTTTAGATATATTTGGTAAACGTTTTAATGGTTCTAAAGTATCAGAAGGAAGCACGTTATAAATGGAATGAATATTTTCATAAACAAATTCTTTATTAATTAATAATGGGACGGTTGTTCTTCTTTCAGATAGATATGAAAGAAGGTTTAATTTATCATTTTCCATTTGAGCAGCAGGATAAAGTACCAAATGTCTACATAGAAAATGTGGACTATACTTTTGTTGTCCACAAGTACATGTCCATAAATCCATATCAACTCTATATTCCTCACTCTCCTGAGTAGGTTCATTACCTTTTAATAATCTTTTTGTTTCAGAAGCCATTTTCTTTTTCCAAACAGGTAGATTATTTACTAAACCTCTTCCTCTCTCCATAGGTTGTATTCTTAATTTTAGCATTGGTCCATAATGGTTTTTTATTTTTTCATTAACAATATACAAAACTGTATCCAACCTCAAAAGTCTCTTTTTTCTCAAATGATCATGCTTTAAAGATTTAAAAAATTTCTCCACTAACATATTTGTCATTCGAGGAATATAAGGCTTGTATGCCCTGCTCCACTGCATAAATTGTTCTGGTTTTAAATAATGGGTATACAAATATTGGAAATATCTTATTTTTTTATTTTCAACCAAAACATATTCATAAACTTCTTTTAACATGCGTTGATATATACCAAAAGGGGTTTCATTGTAATGTATTTTTATGTTTGAAGTGTCATTGGATCTAACCCTAGATGCATAAAACAGTGGTGAGTCTCTTGCAGCTCTAGTTATAATAGCTGCCGTTTTTTCTGTGATATTTTTAGTAGTATCTTCATCGCCCACAACATTAGTATCTAAATTATCGAAAAGTTCACAGTCAAACCAAGGACATTCTTCTTTAATGTACAAATATTTTTCTTCCTTAGTCTTTTTATTTTATTTTATTTTATTTTTTTTTTTTTTTTTTGATTGCATGACTTCCCTACAATGGCCTTTTTTAAGTGCCAAAGACAAATTTGAGTATTAATTTTCCCAATACAATTACCAATTGCTACGAGATTTCTTCCATCCACATCTGAAGTAATATATTGTAATGTATACCCTAAATTGATTGTCTTTTGTAAGAAAGTTTGTATTACAAATTCTGAAATACCATTACGTGGTCCAAAAAAAGCAGCCAATGGGTATTCTTCCCCTTTGAATTTATAAACAATGACATGTCCTTGCTGTAGCGTTGTAGTAACATTAAATGTTCCGTCAATAGCAGTTGAACTCAACATTTTTTTTTCAATCCATTGATATTCAAAAGAAAATGCTATGCATTGTCCCCAAATTGTTCTTGGATCCGGATTATCAACCAACGGTAATTCATTTATATGTGATAATTCACCAGACTCTAGCAGTTTATGACAACTTATCTGTGCGTTTTCATCTTTTTTTCCATTTAGAGGCAAAGTGCTCTATCCAGATATCATTAATTACAGCTTTTGCGGTATGTTTCTCTGGGACCACCATACAACTTGAGATTTTGTGGTTATTATGAATTCGACTTTGTGGTGGGGGAATCTGACTTTGTGGTTGTAAAATACGTAAATGCGGTAACTTTTTGGTGGAGGGGAATCTGACTTTGTAATTTAAGAAATTCTTTATAGGAAATTATAATTAGTGAAAGAAAATATTATATAACGCCTAATAAAATGATAAAACTGGCATAATTATAGGCGAAAAACACATTTCAAACACATATACTAGGTATCAAATATGCATACATTCGAAGTGTCCTATGCATGTCCAAATTAAATATTTCCAATTAGTATATACTGGAAATCCTTTGTTCGAAGAAATGCTCCAATTACATATTTATAATTGTCAAACTCATTATATTGACAACAAAATATCACAAAGAAATACAACATTATTATGTTTATTCTTTTTGGTTTTGTAGGGATAAGTAATGTTAGTTGAGAGAACAGATTTGTTTAAAATCAGCTTTCACAATTTTTAAAAATTTGATAAGATTTAGTGTCAATGTTCCAAAGGTTTAGTAGCTTTAACTGATGTTGCATAATATGTAGATGATTTGTTAGTTGCTAGTGGTAACGATCATGAAATTCAAGAGGCTAAAAATTTATTCACCATGCCCATATCTTTCATCTCATAGTATTTTAAAAGATATGTTTTAACCTCTTGAATTTCATCCTCGTTACTACTAGCAATTAACAAATCATCTGCATATAATGCAACCCACCCAGTTTCACCCTTTACAGACTTTTGTAAGAAATCTTTGAATTAGAGATTAACTTGGAGTAGAAAATGTATAAAAAATATTATATTTTATTATAATAATATATCAAAAAGTTAGTGCATTTATATTATTTAAAGTATAATCATAACAATATTTTTTTCTATTGATACTTTATCCCATAGTATATTAATTTATAGTGTTACACCCTTTTGAAATTATTATATTCCAAAATAATTTTATAATAATAACCTTATATTTAATACTATATAAATTATGTTTCAAAAAATATTCAGCTTTTAAATTTTGTATTCGTTTACATAACATTTTGTTTACTGCTAGTAAAACTTATATTTTATTCTAGTGAATAACATCTGTTAGCCGTTTGTAAAAATCTACTATTATTATAATAAATTAACATAAAATTACATTTTCCATATATATTATATTTTTTCAATATATACATGTATGTTTTAAACATATTAAAGTTATCTATAATATATATATGTATATAGATATATGGATAATACATTTATAGGGTTATTTAAGAATTACTTGATATATATTCTATAATAATAAAAATGTATATTGTGAAAAGACAACAATAATTATTAATTTAAATTCTTATGTATACCATAGCTAAGTATTAAGAGTAATATAAAAATATAATTATAAGTCAAAATGTAATAAGATTTATAAACTTCATTGAAATATAGTGTGTATGAGTGTCACTATAATAGTAAAACATAAACGTTTATAGAATATAGTATGGATAATATTAACATTGTAGGTGAATGATAATAGGGTATATAATAAATAGATGAAGTGGAAAATTAAAATATGATCAATTTGAAACAATTTATAATTAAAAAAAAAAATTAAAATATGAATTAAATGATGTATAATATAATATATATAGAAACGATATTAATTAGGATGCCACTTGGATACTCTTGTGATATATTTTTATAAAAGCATAAATATCCATTTCTTTTAAAAAAGCATAACATCCGTCCTGAACCAATAGGTAAAAGACTAAATTCTGATTTTGGTTATTGTATGTTTTATTCAGATCATCTCAAATATATTATATGAAAATATTGTTTATTTGTAAATTAGTTGTTTTTTTAAGTACCACTTATTTGATCTGATCCCAACTATTCTCATTAATTAAACTTTCTTAACTTAATGGTCAAAGCATAATACTAGTAGTAATAATATATGATGTTTGAATCATGAACAAACTAAAACAAGAGAGACATAATAGAAAGAAAATAATTAGTAAACTAGTTGTCTTCCAACATTAGCACTTAGATAATAGCATTAGTTAATATGAGGCATTAGTAAATAAAAGGAGATATTTTTTTTTTAAAAAAAATTGGATTGTGATATCATTTAATTTGACTCTATTAGAAAAGTAGAAAAAAAAATTATCAATGGTTTAATGAACTATTTTATATATGTCTCATTCAACATATTTGATAAATAAACTTATCATTTAGAAGGATGTTTATAAATACAACAATAATCACAATATAGTACCGAATTCGAAGACTATTCCTTAATAACACTCTTTCGGAAAATATATGATCATATTGTTCTATTTGTAGATAATAGATATCAATTTGTTTTACCAGGTGACTGGAAAGGAGTATAAATTTAAATATGAGGTTCCTAAAGTGATCACTTATATTATTACGCCATGCAATATTCATGAGGTTTAAACGCATGGATTAGTATAAAGAGAACCTATTAATATTTTTATCTTTTACCCAGGTTTATTATTTTTTATAATACCACAAGAGAAAGTGAATATGTGGTGAGCTGTCATTTTAACATGGTGTTCACACATGATAGTAGAATTGTACCTATGCTTTACATTATTATTGATATTTAATCTCTGTGGTAAGTTTTGTTTGAATAATAGTTATAGCTATGCCATCTAGCATGTTTTCATTGAGTTAGTACCCTCTAATCTTGAAGAAACATATGCTAGTGGGAATGGAATTTTAAATTACTGTAACATTGGTGTGATTCTGTACATGTATGCAACGAAGTGATTAGCTATGTCTGTATTGGAATATTAACAGGAGTAGGAAGTTTGAATGGGTTAAGGTTGGTAGTCTAGGAGGTATAAACAGATTTATTCATGTTTTTTAATTAATTTATTATTATTTGGACTTGTCTTTGTATCATGTTGGGAAAACAGAGTCTGGAAGTTTAAGTCATTATACTAATGTGATCACTGAGTATAGTTAATTGTACAAAGGTATATATTGATATAGTTCGAGATATATATGTTTGTTTTATTGGTGTATTATTTTCTGATTATAGCAGTATTATTTTTAACTTCTTTCTCTTTTCTCTTCAAGATAAATCTTTTTTTTCCCTCGGGATTTGTCTTGAAAATTTTATTGTTGGGTGTTTCGAGGATTGTTAGTGGTTTGTGAAGTTTATCTTCCCTCTATAAAAAAAAGAGGTGTAGTTGATAGATTAATAAATAAGATAAAGCAGTGAATGACTATGCAAGAATAGGAAATAAAGGTGAAAAATATTTAGAGAACTGTAAATTGTTAAATGACACACTATGTGTATGATAGACACCAAACTAAATTAGTTAGAAGTTTTCCATATCTCTTCAGGTTAGTTATCTAAAAGTAACACGAATCTATAATATGTTATTCAAAGATATGTGCTTTTCACTCCTTTATTAATCTTTTAGTATTTTATATGATTGCAAAACTGCTATTCCTGTTTATATCAAACTATTAAAAAGAATGAATACTTTTTTAAACAAGTTGATACATTTGATATTTTTATTTAGAGTGGTACCTTGTTTGTTGTGAACACCCAATTCAGAATTACTGATATAACCAATTCACATGCTGTTATTGAATATATGGAACTACCAAATGATGAAAAAGAGGAGCAAGCATTACAAGATTAGTTATAGAGAAAGTAACAGACTACTCTTTATAAAGAAAAAGGTGAAGTTGTGCAAAGGAATTGTAAAGAATTTTGTGAGTATATATGTTACTTGGGAAAGCCACAATGCTATATTAAAATGCGAAATATTTTGACACTTGAGGTGACATAATATAATATAATGTTTGTGAGGCCTGTCTCATAATAAAACATGAACGTGTTGTATACATTATTTTTGGGAAACAAAATAGAAATTTAGATTATAAATTACTGGTAAATGGAAAACTAAATAAAACAAAAATTAACCATCTTTATTAAAAAAAAAGTAATTAATCCAGGATTCAACTTAATACAAATAATCCATAATAATTGAAAAATGCATTTGTGAAAAAGAATCTTTTACCATTATTCTAATATATGACATACACCCATATTGTTTTGCCTTTTTTATATTTTTTTTATTAACAAATTGCTATGGATGTATAATTTTGTTTTGTAAAGAAAAATAATTGTTATGAGTTACTATTTATGAACTCTGTTGGATATACACACTTACGATTTAATAATATGTTTTTAATCTTCTCTTATGTGCTTTGATAAGAAAAAAGGAAATTAATAAACCAAATAATTTTATGAGATTCATTGGTTTTTTTTAAAAAATATTATTGCTTGATCCAAAAGCTTGATATACAACAAGAAATTTGCATTTAATGTTGATTGCTGGGAAATTTGATTTATTACAAATATAGTGAGTTGAGTGGTATTTGAAGACTAAGGATGCGAGGAAATGTTTGAATTTTCTATTGGGATGTATACCTGGTGTTGAGTGTTTTGTCATATTATTTATGTAACAAGTGTGATATTCTATAGAAAGAAAAACCTTCTTTTGATTGGTATTTCATTGTTTAAAAATTTAGATAGCTTTTGTTATTTATAAATGCACTATCGTATGACAAATAACGTATTATTATAATTAAAAGTCTGATATTTTTTAAGATGTTCCTTTAGCATAATAGGTTCCGATTAATTATTCTAAAGATAATGTATAGGAAAAAGAAGGAATATAAGAGGAAGAATGATAAAGGGTAATGCAATTTTTCTGACTGGTAAGGGTGAGAAGTGATACAAAGGTGCATGAGATATAGAGAATGTATATATAAAATTTTCTTATTATTTCTTTCAGTCGTACATTAAAATTGGAACTGCATACTTATATAAAAGACAATAATATACTTATTTAATGGATGCGGGGAAATGGTAGAGTAATACTTTATCTAATTTTTTATCTACAGTTATCACTAACTATAGAAGATGTCCGATCTAATTAAAAGTTTTAGGCAAAGATAGTAAAAGTTTAATAAATTTGTAGCAATATATGTATTATTATTATGCTGAGGGGAAGGGGAACAAACATCTTCAGACATACCACACTTGGGTTTGTGCCAATTACATGCCATATATTTTTGAATATATATTTATATAAATTTCTATAGATATATTAATATGTAATAATATATTAATATATACACTCTATAATATTATTATTTTATGGAATATTTATTATTCATCATGTTATATAATACGCCTAAAATATATATAAATAATAACTAAAATATATTAAGATAATATACATTTCTAAAAACATTATAAAATAATATATATATATAATAATATCATTAAAATATAAGACAGTATTAAAGATATATAAAATATATATTTTTAATATATAAAAAAAACATAATACATACTATAGAATTCTTAGAGATAATTATATATATATCACCATTAATATTTTATATTCAATATATATAACTAATATATAAAGATATAAAATTTTAATATTTATATCATTATAAACATATATTAATATACATATATTAAAAATACCTTTATATAGTTTTATTTTACTTTATAATAAGTAAGTTTATATTTTAGTGTAATTAATATATTTAATATGAATATCTTATATGTGATATTAGATATACATAATATACTATTTTATATATTATAAAAAAATATATTTGAAAATTAAATATTTACCTTTAAATGTATGTCTACAAATTATTCAACGTGTAATATAATATTCAATATTAACTTATTTAAAACAAAATATACACAATATATAATATATATTATAATAAAATAAAAGTATAAAACATAATTAATCGATTTAATATAAGAAAAACACATGTATGTAATATAAATATTCATATAAAACAAGATATAAAAACATATATTATTTAATATAGGTATGTAATTCTGTGTATATAGTATTAATATGGTTATAATCAACTCAATATATTATATATATAATTTTTCTAAAGATATTGATAAATAATAATATTTGTTATATATAAAGAAATATAAATTGAAATGGGTTTGTAAAAATTTATTAGATACAACTATTAAATCTTTAATCAATAAAGATATCTTTAAATAAGATTTGATCAATGTACATGTATAAAAATATATTTAGATGTTTCGAATATAATTTTTAATATATAGGTTAAATTATTTGTTAATAGTATTTAATATTATCATTATTACACGAAATATCTTGAAAAACAAAATTATGTTTGTAAATATGAAAATTAGAATATACAAATTTTTTATATAATATATTTGAAACATCGAGAATTACCTTTAAATGTAAGTTTAATATTATTTAATATATATAAAAAATATGATTTAAACTATACATATTAATCTTTGATTATAAAATATAGAGCCAATATATAATAATTCCATACAAATATTCAGTATATCATACAATTATAGGTAATACATGATATGAATAATATATACATAGGATATTAAAATTAATATAAATTTATGTAAAAATATATATGTAATTTAAATAAAATAGAATAAACCCAATATATACATACATAAGTATATAAATATATATATGATAAATTGATATTTATTTAATAAAGGAAGATATATATTCTATGTTATGGTATGTATATTGTATGAATATTAATATAATATACAAGATATTTGTTAACGTTATTGAATATGTATATTTAAAATTAAATAAAATATATATTTTATGTATATCAATATGTGTTGATCAAAATCATATAATCCATAATTTATTATAATATAATCAGGTTTATTAATCATAAACAATCTATATAATATATTCTAATAATGTATTTATACTATAATGTATTAAAATATGACTTATAGTTTTTATTTATAAATAATACAAATCTAATACATTCATAGTATATATTCCCCAGCCATACAATTTCCTATAAAGCTTGGAGTACATACACTATCAAGGATGACACGATATACGGGGGGGTATGGAAGTACGATTGTATGGGTGTATGGGTGTATGGGTGTATGGGTGTATGGGTGTATGGGTGTATGGGTGTATGGGTGTATGGGTGTATGGGTGTATGGGTGTATGGGTGTATGGGTGTATGGGTGTATGGGTGTATGGGTGTATGGGTGTATGGGTGTATGGGTGTATGGGTGTATGGGTGTATGGGTGTATGGGTGTATGGGTGTATGGGTGTATGGGTGTATGGGTGTATGGGTGTATGGGTGTATGGGTGTATGGGTGTATGGGTGTATGGGTGTATGGGTGTATGGGTGTATGGGTGTATGGGTGTATGGGTGTATGGGTGTATGGGTGTATGGGTGTATGGGTGTATGGGTGTATGGGTGTATGGGTGTATGGGTGTATGGGTGTATGGGTGTATGGGTGTATGGGTGTATGGGTGTATGGGTGTATGGGTGTATGGGTGTATGGGTGTATGGGTGTATGGGTGTATGGGTGTATGGGTGTATGGGTGTATGGGTGTATGGGTGTATGGGTGTATGGGTGTATGGGTGTATGGGTGTATGGGTGTATGGGTGTATGGGTGTATGGGTGTATGGGTGTATGGGTGTAT